>BSBK01008132.1:0-205000 GCA_027943335.1 Chamaecyparis obtusa
GTATATACATGTATATATATATATATATATATATATATATATATATATCTATATGTATATGTATATATATCTATATGTATATGTATATATATCTATATGCATATATATATATATATACATATATATATATATGTATACATATATATCTATACATATATATATATATGTATATATATCTATATATGTATATGTATGGTATATGTATATATATGTATATATATGTATATATATATATATATATATATATATATATATATATATATATATATATATAAGTCTATGTGGTTCAGGTTGAAAGCAAGCAAGAAATTTATATTTACGAGTTTTCATGTAAAAGTATGTTACATTTAGCTATCAAATATTTAAAGATGTCAATAGACTCTTGATCTATTGTTGAAGTTGCTTGGTTCTTAATGAGCCCACTAGAAATCAAGCTTTGCTGAATATAGAGACTCTGACACATTCATATAAATTTATTCACCTTCTTATATGATGCATGTGTTGGATAATATGGACCTTTCCCAATAACTCCCTTAAAGGAACAGTTCGGTTGATTAATGAGTACATTGGCTACCATGGCCACCATTGGCTACTATTGGCTTGATTGGTGATCGTGAATTGGTTCAAATCCAACTGTCACTTGTCTTTTCATTTACCTGTGTTTATATTTTTGGAAACTAAATATATTTGTATTTATTGTGATGAAAATTCTATGTCTGCTCTAACGAAGAAGCAATATCTTTATTCCCTTCTTTTTTGGTAGATGAACACATTAATGGATGAACAATCAATACACGAACTCTCAATTTTGGGGTGTGCTTATATCCACGTAGAATATTTATCCATTCCAAAAGTTCATGATTGCTGTTGTGTTTTTATTCCTGTTTTAAATTGCTCGAAAGTGATGGTCCCGGCAAGAGGAATATATTTATATAGTCTGTCCTTAGCGTTTGGTAACAAGGATTTTCCCAATAACTCTCCGCAATGCTGCCGTTGGGTTCATTAAATGAGTCTCCTCTTATAAATATGATCTGTTTCGTGTCATCCTGCTGCACAACACTTCTTGCTATTATCTTCATTCTGCACTAGATTTGTATAGAGAGTGTCAAGCTATGGAGGTATTTGACATGAGTACAATGGCTATCGTGGTAGTGATTGTCCTTAGCATTGTGATAATATATTTTAGCAAAGGGCCGCTAAATTGGCCACTAGTGGGTATGGTACCGTGGATAGTGTGGCATTTAGGCAATATTTATGAGGACGGGTGCAAAATGGTACTTGAGAAGGGTGAGACTTTCATAGTTAGAGGCCCCTGGTTCTTGAGAAGCAACCTCTTCCAAGTAGTCACCTTTAGTCCTGATAATGTAGAGTATATTTTGAGGGAGGAGTTTAGCAATTTCCCTAAAGGACCCTATTTCAAAGAAGTATTTTTTCACACATTTGGCCATGGTCTATTTACCGCAGATGATGAACTGTGGAAACGCCAAAGAAAGCCCACGGTAATGGCAGTAAGCAGCAGAAAATTTAAAGAGAGGAATTTAAAACTCTTGCAGAAAGCTCTGCAGCAGAAACTTCTACCATTTCTTGAAGAAGTAAAAGAGAAAAAAACATCAATTGATCTGCAAAATGTCCTCCTTGAGTTCGCTATGGATAATTTCTCTATGGCTATCTTTGGGAGGGAAGCAGACGGTGGAACTTTTGCTAAGGCCTTTGACGAAGCCACTGAATGCTGCATTTACCGTTTTGTCTGCCCTTCATTTGTATGGAAGGTTATGAGATTTTTCAACGTGGGTTTTGAGAAGAGGTTGAGAGAAGCTGAAGCAATAGTACGAGACTCTGTATCAGAGATGGTGAAAGCTAGACTCAAGGAGCTGGAGGAAGGTAATGAACTACAGGGAGACATATTATCCAACTTCATCAAATTAGAAAGAGATCAAGGACGTACTCCTCCTCAGGATTTGTTGGAGGTATGTAAGGTTGATGAACTCTTTCATGTACTATTGCAGGTAAGTATTGGGATAGAAATTTATTGCGATTTTTTCTTTTTCAAGTTTTGATGGTGAATTGTCTATTTTCAGATATGCATGATTGATTGTATTTTATTAAGTTATTCATTAACTGAAATTAGAATACAATTTTTTTTAATTTAGCTAAAAAGAATAATAATTGTATATACTTTTATAATTAATAGATAAAAGTACAGTCAATGATACATTTGTATTTCTAAACAGATGTTTTTAAAAATAATTTGTGCAACCACAACAGTTGATTAACATTTATTCTATTTATAATTGAAAGAAATATAAAATAAAAACACAGATAAATTGTTTTATTGATTTGAGACCTTTCACGATTTTTTTTATCAAATGATAAGGATTAGATTGATTGATGATGAATTACAACCACCTCGTTATATCGATGTCTGACATACAACTTATGATACAAAACTTGCATTTTAACTAGGCATGTGGGGAGAATTACTAATATATTCTAACATTAAGACTATTGATTTCAACCACTACTGACTTTAACACAAAAATAATGATATCTGATCTTTTCATCTTCTTCAATGACAGTTGCAGCACACTTTCTTTCTCGTTTCAACTTTCTCTTATCTCTTACTTAGACTGCATTTTATTTGACTGTTACTCTTGCAAATGTCTACACTCTGTCCTTCTATAGATGCGTCATTTTTTAAACATAACATTATATTTTTTTCTAAGGTTGGGATGTAACTTTCCCAAACAACATCACATTAGTGGCTTTGACTAAAAATGGAACTTATGATCTCCTTCATACAGATCAACCATTTTATATGTGATCTTCTTACTACGTTAAATTTGGCAATGATATCTTTGTTTCTTCTACTTTAGTAACATTACAAAGGACAGGTTTCATGTTTTTTTGGAGGTAGTTTAAAACTTCATTGATTACACTAAATCTTCTTCTTTGTTTGGGTACCTTCTTTCCCGTGATCTCTTTTGAGATGACATATACATAGCTATCAATACATTTTTCCTTCAGCAGCAACTTCTTGCTTATGGAAAATCTTGAACCTGTTAGCTTTCAAAATCCTGCTCTTATGTTAAATTTAAAAAAATACTAAATTGAAATTCAAGTGAACTGCTTTATTGATTTAAGAGATTAGAAGAACTTCTTGATCACTGCACATTATATAATGATATAAAATAAAGTTAAAGAATCATTAAATATTCTAAAATTTATAAAATATTTCAACAATAACCACCCATTTTATGACGATTACCCCCTTTAACTATTGAGATTCAACACTTTGTACCTTACCAATTTGCACAATATATAACTTGTACATAGTTTCTATGCTCGTTAGTCCAAATATTGTTATTGTATGAAGTTCATGTATTTGATAAAGTTTTATTTTCAAATTTTAGGGATTGACCATGAGCATGTTTCTTGCCGGGAAAGACACTACTGCTCTAGCAATGACTTGGTTCTTTTGGTTTTTAAGCATGCATCCACATGTGGAGGAAAAAATAGTCTATGAACTCTCAAATATTTTGAGTTCAAAATGTCTGAGCAAGGCATATGATACAGTGGATATTTTTGGTTGGGAAGAATTAAGAAAAATGAATTATCTACAAGCTGCTTTGTCTGAAGCTATGAGACTTCGACCTCCTGTTTCTGCGGTTTTCAGAGAAGCAACAATTGATAACATTCTACCAGATGGAACTTCTATTAAGAAAGGCACAAAGTGTCTAGTATTCATTTACGCCACTAATAGAATGAAAAGTATATGGGGGAAGGATGCTCTTGAATTCAAGCCCGAAAGGTGGATTACTAAAGAGGGGGTATGCATGAAACAGAGTGATTACAAGTTTCCTGTATTTACTGCAGGTCCTAGGATATGCATTGGGAAGGACTTGGCCTATGTGAATATGAAGCTCATAGTTGCCAATATCCTTGCACATTATCGAATAAAAGTTGAAGCCTGTCATCAAGTGAAGCCCAAGCTTGGGATAACTCTGTTCATGAAGCATGGATTAAAAGTCACTTTGCATGCCCGAAATGATATTCTTTCCTAAAAAAAGATAGTACAGGTATATGTATCTATATATGTACCAGTAATGACTTTGGTTAGTCTCTATTTTTATTCATAATGTAAGATCATATTTACATTGTAATATATGTTGAATTGATATATGTTGAATTGAATTTTATTATGCAAATTTTAAATATTACCATACCTATCTTATTATAGTTGTAACTTAATTTTAAGCGTAAGTTGTAATTGTAATAAAATCAATTGAATATAGATTAAGAATAATAATTATTATAAGGTTACGATCTTTACATTTCTTTTGTTAAAACATCACAAAACATCTATTTTCTGTATTGATTTTTTTGAAAATTGAGTCTATTTGTATAGAATAATTAAGATTTATCTCTAATTTACTTATATAAAAATATAAAAATAAAAAAATATATAAATTATTATATGAAAACATTTATAAATAAGATATATTTAAAAAATAAATAAATTAAATTAATGATAAATCATAAATCAAAATTTCTTCCTTACATTCAACACCATTATTTAGCCTATTTTAGATTAGTTTCAAACATTTTCGCAATTTTCAGTAACTCCACAAAATACATCCCTTATTCAATGGCTCTTTTTATGCAATCACTGCATTACTCAACGACATACGACATACTGTATAAAAATACTATTCAAATTATAGTGTCTCCTATTTGTGACCTCAATAGAATTTTAAACATGGTACAATATGCTTAAAGTAATGTTAATTGCCACTCTAATATTTTAGGTTGCATGATTATAAAGAATCAATACACAAAATATTTGTGACATAAGAAACTACAGATGCTTCACAAAGAATAAATAGATTGAAACATTATATATATATATATATATATATATATATATATATATATATATATATATATATATATATATATATATATATATATATATATATATATATATATATATATATATATATATATATATATATAGAGAGAGAGAGAGAGAGAGAGAGAGAGAGAGAGAGAGAGAGAGTCTTGAATGCAATTTCTAGGCATGAAGGTAGTCTAAAAATCACAACATATTGGTTGTAGTGAGTATATACATAAATATTTTATGAATTTAGTTAATGATCACATTCTTCATATGCATGTGTGTGAGTCATTGAGAATCTATGCACATGAGATAATGAGTGGCACTTGTTTATCTTTTTAACAAACTTTCTTGCATTTTCATAGATTTGAAAATTGAGACAAAAGAACCAGAAATAGTTGTATGGCTCTATTATTAGTGTGCTAATGAATATCAACATCTTACAAATATCATTGCTACAATTCATTTATGATACATAAATAATTGGTTGTCTTTGAAGAGAGTGAAATGATGCAAATGCATAGGAATAGGGAAATATCATTGATAAAGATTTAATTCAATTGTCCAATACAATTTGTAAAGTACTCAAACACTTAATATATATTAAACTTACCACTTTGTAAATAATGGTTGTGTTAGTGTAACTATTTTAATGACAACATTTCTACATATGTTTATTTTTATATACAGCCTTATATCCAATAACTCTAACCACATTACTACTGCTTTGTAATATCAAGTCAATTACATACATTTAATTCATCTCTAATTTAGAGAAAAGTAATAATGGCATATTGATCATGTATTATTTGAAGGTGTTGTTTTCCTCCTTTGTGGTGATATTGTTGCATATATATTTTTAAATAGGCCATATTTTTAAAGCTAAGTAATATTGATTCCCAATGCATCTTCTATGATGATAGTGTATCTTAGGTTTTGGCAACAAGAGAATGTTCAATCTTAGGAATGGTAGTGTTCCTCCTCTTGTATTATATTATGCCATATATATTTATAACCCCTCAAAATATGAGTAAAATGAAATTTTATAGGTGATAAGAAAGCATTTATAACTAGTGGTTGTATGCAAATATTCTTTACATTTTTTTTTTAAATATCATATAAATTTTATGTACCTATGCATAACAAAATTTTACTCCTACATAATAGACATGTGTGCTTGATCTTTAAGATCCATATAAAAATAAATAGAATTACATTTGATTATCCATATGAAATAATGAGCATTGGAAAGAAGGATCTTATATGCCTATTTGATTTTTAGCTTAGCATGACTCATATTTTGTTTTTAAAATATGTTATCTATGTGTAATTTGAAAATATAATGAAACAAGAGAATGAACTAAACTAGAGGCATTCAATGCCTCACTCATTTTCTTATGTCATACCAACTCATTAAAATGGATAACAATAAAATCCAGCTAATGAAAGTTAAATCTATATACCTATAAATATGATGAAATACTACAATGTAATGAAACATAGTAACTAAACAATCCAAAAGCCTTCACATGTGTTGAATACCCAGCTAATTAAAATTCATGATAATGGAATATAGGCTACTACTGCTATTGATTGGTCATATATTTTATAATAAAATAGTAAAAGTGTTTCATGTTGTCTACCTTCCCTAAATAATGTTGATTAAGAAGGTTTGGAAGATGATATGCCTGAATAGCTCCTCTTGTTCAATGGATTCTTTTGTATGTTTCCTTAGTTGAAGTGTGCTTCCCCTATGATGTGTTGCTTGTTATTTTTTATTTGTTATTGTTCTACAATTTTTTATAAAATTTTGTTTCTCTATTCTTGCAAGGTGTTAAAGGGACTAAGCCTATCATTACATTATAATATTTTTATCTTAGTTCTTTTATATGTTCTATATATGTTATGTCATACATGTTCCTTTTTGTAAATCTTCCTTTGTGTACTTTATTTCAGGATGATGAAAAGGTATGAGAACCATCTCACTTTTTTGTATCCATAATGTTGACCCAAAAAGACTTTTTGTTTATTTATCTCACGTAAGTTCTTCTTCCATAGTCCTCATGATTCTACTACGTTTTAGGGGTTGAGGTTAATTCATTATGATTTTTCTTGATATACATGAGTTATCACAAATGCATCCTATCCCTAAAGTTAATAGATCCCTTATGTGATCTATTTTTGTCATGTACTTTATTTCCCATGATTTGTCCTTGTTTGGGGACATATCATAGTGGAAACATGCTCGCATTTTTTATGCATGTATGATACCTTAAAGCCATTGATCTTGGTGATATGTACACAATATCTTTAATATAAACAAAGCTACAAAGCTACTAAACTCCAAAATATACACAATATGTAAACAAAGCTACAAAGCTATTAAAGCTCAATATGGTTAGGAGAGGTATACAAACAAGCCTCAAGTATGGAAGACATGGACTAATTTTTTTATCTAAGAATGTGTGAGGGCATTCATGTTCTTCCTATCCTAGATCTAAATCCAAGATAATATTACAAATAACTTCAAGCATCTTCATGAGTATTCCACATCACAAAGGTTTGTGAGGGAATTAAAATATAATCAATCCTTTGCTACATATTAAAACACTTCCTTTTATGCACTTTCATTCCACTTTCAAGGTGGATTCCTCAACCAGAGTTTGACTAAGGAAAACCCCTTTTAACAATTTTTTTTTTTACCATTTTTCTATGTGTAGGAGACATCTGACGTACATGCAGAAGGAGCTATAGACATAGTAGACTAAAAGCTATATATTGATAGTTATTTCATCAAAAGGTGTCATGCCAAAGATGATTAGACTCACCCCTGACCACTTTATTGACACTTGGCCTTCTTGGTCTCCCTTGACCTTTCTGTTGTGGGCTAAAATTTGGCATGTAGGTTAGTCTCTATTTTTTCTTACTAGGTCTGGTCCCAAAATTGGATTCGCATTCCATTGAATGTTTGCGCATGCAAAAGTTCATCTCTTTCTCTCTCTTTATCTTCCCTAGAACTTTCATTTTTAATTCTCATTTGCATAGTTATCTTTCACTCAAGCGAAGAATTAGTGCATCGACCTAACACTCAAGCCTTGTTGAGCCTAGTGGATCATCTTCTCTGCAATGTATAAGATGATGTAGGTGTGAGCTTCCTAGTTTTTTCACACATCCTACAAACACACATTCACACCTATTTTGTTTCATTACTAGTATATTGTTTCTACTTGTGATAGTTCTAGAACATATTTGCAATTGACATGAAATCTACAACTTGATTTTTTATAATGTGGGTCAAATCATTAAGAAATATACATTTCATCCTCAATAAAGAATTTATATTATATTACATTATATATTATTTTATTTTACAATTAAATATTACTAATTTTTAATATTTAGAATAAAATATCAATTTATTTAGAACATATTAAAATATTTTAATATGAATTTAGAAACTTTCTATTATTTATTATTAATAATTTTTAGCGATCGCCATGTAATATGTATGTTTCTATATTGTTTATTATATATTCATATTAATATAGAATGTTTTTAAAATAGAATACATAAATATATCATAAATTTCCATAAAAATGACCATTACAACATCCAATTCTAGCCTCGTGTTTTGTCATATAAAGTTTTCCAATAACTTGCTTCAAAGAACTGCTTGATTGACCATTAAGGAATCTCATCAAGCAATCCTTATCAAAGAGACATTTTTTAATATATTTTTGGGGAGTTCTCAATTGCTTTCTAATTTTATGGACAACCAGCTAGATTGCAAGGGGTTGGTGTGTTTTATTTCTGAATACAATGAGTACTACGTAGATATGTATAAAGTGATACTGTTGCACATGAGTACAGTGAGTATAATATGTTTAGTGTGATCCTATAGTGGATATGTACAAAGTAGTTCAAGCTAAGAAGGTAGTTTACACGAGTACAATGGTTACCTTGATGATGATCCTGAATTTGTGAAGTCCAACTATCATTAAACCATTAATCTTCTTCCTATCTTTTCATTTAGGGCCCGTTTGGTAGCAAGAATTAGGAAATGTTGGATTTGATCAAATGCTGGAAATGGTCAAATCATGGATTTGATAATCCAATTTTTCATTTCCGGATTTTGTTTGGACCGTTTGGTTCCACTTTTTGAAACTAGAATTGGAATTTGATTATGATTTTTTTTTTAAAAAAAATTGAATTATTTTGATGTTTTTGAATTTAATAATTCATTTTTATTAATGTAATTGAATTTAAAATGGAACTGCAGACCGTTTTAGGCAGCCACAGTTGGTGGCAGACAACCAAGTTACAATCACTCATCGCAACCAAAATTTGACAAAAAATTTGGAAAATAAATTCGAGAAAAAATTCAAAAAAATAAAAAATCATTTTTAAAAAAAATTGAAAAAAAAAATCAACAAAGAAATCCATCAAAAAAAATTTGAAAAAAAAATCGACAAAAAAATTGAAATTTTTTTGGAAAAAAATTGAAATTTTTTTGGAAAAAAATTGAATAAATAACAAAGTTACAAATCACCCAAACAAATAAAAAATAAATTAAATCCCTCCCCACACAAATAAAAAATTAAGTGTAGACATGAAAAATTTTAAAAATTGTTTTGCCCCAATTTCAATTCCAATTTCAAATTTCAATTAAGGTGGAAGATGTAAATGCTCATTTTGGGCAAATGAGCATTTACATCTTCCTATTCTATTTTTATATTGCAATCCCAAACTGAAGATTCGACGAAATCGGAAATAGCAAATGCACAAATTTCAATTCCAATTTCAAATTCTAATTCCACCTTTTCAGGTGAAAGATATAAATGCTCATTTTGGACAAAATAAGCATTTACATCTTCCTATTCTATTTTTATATTGCACTTCCAAACTGAAGATTCGACGAAATCAGAAATAACAAATGCACAAATAAGTAATAAAAGATATTGCCCTCATCTTTCAGTAGACGTACGCATAATTCGATGAACCATTCAAATAGATTTATCTGCATACATTTTTCTCAACTACGATTTTAAATTGCTCAACAGTGATTGTCCCGAGCATTGAGGGATATGTTATATTTCCCTAAAGGACCCTATTTCCACACATTTGGCCATTTCTTGAAGAAGTGAAAGAGAAAACTGTCTCGGTAGATCTACAACATGTCCTTCTTCAGTTCACTATGGATAATATCTTGATGGCTATTTTAGGGAGGGAAGAAGGAAGTGAAGCTTTTGCTTCGACCTTTGATGAAGCTACTGAATGTTGCACGTATCATTTTCTCTGCCCTTCATTTATGTGGAAGTTCAAGAGATTTTTCCACTTCAATTTTTAGAGGAGGTTGACAGCAGCTGAAGTAATAGTACAACATTCTATGGCAGAGATGGTGAAGGCTAGAGTTAAGGAGCTAGAAGAAGGTAATGGATTGCAGGGAGACATATTATCTAACTTCATCAAATTGGCCAATACGGCAAAAAGGAATTTTGCCATTAGACGAGAAACTATTCAAATGTCAGGTTATAATTGTTATATACTATGAGTAAATGAATTAGTAAAATATACAATAGCACATTAAAGAAACCCATATTTTTAGCTCAGATTAGAGCAACATGTGAATGGATCATTTAAAATTATTTGGTAAGTAAAGTAAATTAGGTGATATGAACTCTTATGACTTGGATTTTCCAAGATTTGCATCTCACTATGTCCTCAATGAATAGAGAGTTTAATCGAATTGCCTGACTTTGCCTTAACATGTGCAGGAGAAGCTATATTTGTAGATGACAATCCTTCTCTAGAAAATTGCATTTGTTTACAACAAGAGGCTTGGGCATTAATTAAAAAGGTTGATGTAAAAGATGCATTAGAATCTCTAATTGTAGTTTCCTACATATCTTATAGTGATATCCCTATTCTCTAACTGTAAAAGGGCATATTGGAAACTCAAATTGGGCTCAGCTGATCACAGGCCCATTCTATTAATTTATAATCAATGTTTACATCAAGAAAGAAATCTAGAAGCTTCTTTGGTCAATGGTCAAAGTTGCTAGAATGTTCGTTTATGAAAGTAGGTGGTATAATAAATTTATTTTCTAACATCCCCCCATAAATTAATTATACCAATTTTGATAACTATCCCCCCATAATCTAAATAGGATGGGTCCCGGCATTAGGCCTTCTTATGTACCCATTTACAACACAAAATTCTGAATCCCTAATCACTATCACTTTGGGAAATTTTTTCCCTTCTCATTATCACTTTGGGGAACTAGTTCCCCTTGTCATTATCACTGTTGTAATACCCCAAAAATGGGCTATAAGTTCATTAACCTCCTACATCTACAAATCGAACGAAATCGACATCAAAGTCCTAACCTAAGGCACATCTAAACATCATCGAATCCTAATTGATTATCTTAAATTCTGCATCGGGGAATATTCCTAGTAATATTCCTAATCATCATAATTATCTTTAATTTAATGATTATTTGGCGATAAATCCCATTTATCCTAAGTTTGATTAATTGAATATTTTCATATTTAATTAATTGGATTTAATTCTACCACTTAATTATTTAATTGAATTTAATTGTATTTATTCCTAAGTATTATTATTTAATTTTGACAATAAATCAAAATTCCTATCATTAATTGATTAAATTCTTATTTAATTAATTAAAGCAAGTTGTCATATTTAATAATATTATTTTTGGAATAAAAGTTTGAAAAAATAATTGATTAACCCATAAATCAATTGTTTTATTTTTTAAAATCAGTTAAGTTGAGAATAAATCACTTTATTTATTTATTAAATCATAATTATCCATGTGCACATTCAAGGACCAATTAAACTCAAATTGGAAAATCAATGCAAGTTGTTAGCTTTTTTAAACTCAACATCTTTTTGAGTGTTAAAGTTGATCTAAACTTCTAATTCGAGTTGAACTATGCTTTTGCATGATTTTTGTGACTTAATTATCTGTTATTTAAAAATAACTCAAAAATCAACCTGAGTTATTTGACTGATTTATGGATTTTTCTCATGCACCTCCAAAGCCCTGGATTTCTATAAAAACAAGGCTCAGCTCTTCATAATTCATCTCAAAAATTGCAAACTTACTCTGCAGGAATCATAGCATATCAAATTTGGAGAATTTGCACAATTGGAGCTTGAAAGATAAATTTGAGGATTCGAAGCTTTGTGAGATCAATTTCAAATTCATAGCTTTCATATTATTGTTAGAATTTTCATTCTCATATCATATCATTTCTAGATTAGCATTGCATGTCAATTTTCATATTAGCATAGATTCATATCAGTTTTCATCATATTATTGCATAGAAAATATCAAAAAAATAGATTAATTGCATTCATATTTCATATCAGTTTGGCATTCAAATCCTTCATTTAGGTGTCATCTAAGTCACTGATCTCAATAACAATCTAAGAACATCGATCTTGCACCTACTAGAAGGCAGTAAATCACTTCGTTAAATTAGATTTCAATTTTGCACAATTTTGATTTTTGCTAACCTCTAATGTTTTACTGAAGTGTTGTGTCTATACATCAGGTACAATTTTCACACACATTTCTGGCACCCACCGTGGGGCCCTGAAACGGGTTTCCAATTCAATTCTATCAATTTCTATCTTTTTCTCCTCGATTTCTATGCAAAAATATGATTTTTATTTTTTGTCTGTACAATCTTCGTACGAGTTTCTGACAAAAGTCATATGATTTTGAACCCACTGTCGTACGACAGTTGACCGAGTGTCATTTCATCAAGCACCCACTGTCGTTTGGAGGCTGGGTCATCGTTTCATTAGACACCCAATGTCGTACGAGTTTTTGGACTATCATCTGGTAATAGACCTAGTGTCGTACGAGTTTCAGCATCAGGTTTCAACTGTCGTCTAGTAACAGACCCACTGTTGTATGAGTTTCGGTACCAGATTTCAATTGTCATTTCATTTTTGTAGGTAGTTTGTCAGATTTCATTTTTGGATTTTGAATGACAGCTAACCCTAACAATTGAAATTTACTATTTCTGATTGATTTCTGCTGGTTTTGATTGGAAAAAGTGCAAGAATTGCTCAAAATCAGGTAAACATCTACTAAGCGCATTGCGAGGATCTCAGGTATTCCACTTATGCTGATAATATTTCAATTTGGGGCTTAAAATAAATCTCTCGTGTGTCTAGCTTAGGTGATTCTTTTCATGTTTTTGTTTTACACACTTGCATAATTGATACTAGGTTGTGACCCCTTAAGGATTCATTAAGTAGTCTCAGATACTTGTGATTGATCTTGATTGCTATCTTGGGTTATTGGACTCGCTAATCCGCCGACCCCTCATTCCGCCCCATGGTTGCAATCTCAGCACCATAAAGGGGAGGGGTCAATAGGATAGAAGCGTTAAGTGTTCCACTTGGCAACCCTTTTGTGCTTTTAGGAACTCACTTGTTTTCTAAGTTGCGGACTCATTTTTAGCTTGTGTGAGGTGTTAAGTGCTCCATCTTGTGGACTCATCTCATATTTTCTTTAAGCGTTAAGTGTTCCTCTTTCTGCTTTTTGGATACTTTTGGTAGATTTGCTTTTGGAAACATACATCTGTGCTCACATAGTAATTAGGCCCTATGAACACTATTCATGATTCTTGAGAGATTGGATTCCCAGTGAAATCCTTCTTGACAATAGAATCCTTGTAGGTAGGGAGGATACTTAGTGTGTTTCACATTTAACTTGGTTAGTGCATCTTCCCTTATTGATTGATACATTCTCTCTCCAGAGAGGTTGATAGATCACGTAGGGTTGATATCATAGACCTTGGTGAGACAAACTTTGTCTTAGCATGTCAGATTAATCTATTTGCTTTGTTTGGGTTAAAAGTGAAGAGGTATCAAAACCTTAGATCTGGAGCCAAGTCCCCTTGTGGTATCATATTGTGAGTCACCTTTAGAGAGGGTTAACCGTAACGGACAATCCCTTCACAGGGTAAATTGCGTTGATAGAACCTCAAGTGGTAATAGCGATTTTCGCCGTGGTAGTGACAGCCGCTATATAAATATCCTTGTGGAAGAAATCTCCATGGGTATGGTTCATTGTTGGGTTGTCAGATCTCCCTAGCAGCTCCTGAAGATTAAGTTCTCGGACTGTGTGAAAACCCTAGTGCACCAGGATTGGAGTTCACCCCTTTGGATCATAAAAGTTGCAGAGTCAAACCATTACTAAAAACCCTAGCGAAGCCAAATTTTCATTTTATAGGGTATATGTGTGTTATTGCAAAACATTTTTGGAACATACACAATTAGCGCTTCTGAGGATTAGAACGAATAAGTCACTTGATTGTTCATGCGCAAGGTTGCTTTTGCCCTTGTTCATTATTTTCAGACATGCTTGAAATCACTTGCTTGTTGTTTTGTGTGCTTGTTTATCTATCTGGTTACTAAAAATGAACAAATTTGTTACAATCCTCAAATCTGGACATTGAAATTTGCAAACAATCCGAATCTGAAAACTCAAAATTTGCAAAATCTGAAGTAAAATCCTTTTCTAGAGTCAAAAGTCATCTCAGGAAGTCAAAAGTCATACGAGTTTCCATCAAGTGTCATTTCATTACAACCCATCTGTCGTATGATTGAATACCCAATGTCGTATGAGTTTCCATGCCAGCAAATTCTCAAAGTCAAAATATTGCAACTGTCATATGAGATTTTCAACTATCGTTTCATTGCTACCCAACTGTCGTATGAAATTTTCAACTGTCGTTTCATTGATAACCAACTATCGTATGATAACCAACCCAGTGTCATACGAGTTTTGATGCCAGAAAATTCTAAGAGTCAAAATCTTTCTTGCAATTGTCGTAAAAGTTTTACAACTATCGTTTCACAGCATACCCACTGTTGTACGAGTCTGCAGAGTGTCGTTTGAGAAATTTTTGAAAGTTGTCAAAAGATTGTCAAAATTGCCAGATATTTAGCTTTTTCAGCCTAATTTCAGAATCTGTCAAATGAATCACTATGTCAGGAATAGAGCAATAGCTATTAAGAATCCAATCATTTTCCTAGAATGGCCTTTTGAATCTGATTCAGCCTTCTGTTTGATCGATTTGAGTCCTTATCATCCTATGTCAAAACCTTGTCATAACTATCAATCTTCAATCAATCATCAAAATGACTAAGTGTTGTGATATCTTGTCTGCTATCTTTTGGGAACCTACCCATACGTCCTTCATCAAATGTCCCTAAGGTGCCCTTCAATCTTTCATCTACTTCTAAACAAAAGGCTGCTTCAAAATCTTCCAATCCAAAGGATACAAGGCCTACGTCTTATAGCATTATTCAACAACTCCAGCACACTAATGCAAAAATCTCCATGTTTGAGTTGCTTCGAATATCTCCATCTCATAAAGACATTCTCAATAAAGCTTTTCTCGGTTCCAATGTTCCTGATGACCTTGATTTAGACAGGTTCCAGACTATGGTTGGACATCTTACATCTCCGCAATATATCTCCTTTTCAAAGGAAGATGACAACTCCTTGAGTCACCCACATAATCAGCCTTTGCATATAGAAGTCTTGATCCAGAATTGTAGAGTCAAATGTGTGTTGATAGATGGGGGCGCTGGCCTAAACATTTGTTCTTACAGCTTGATCACAAAATTGGGATTTTTAGAATTGGCTATTGATCTTAGAAAGAAAATAACTATCAAGGCCTATGATGAATAAGAAAGATCTTCTAAAGGCACCATTGTCTTACCTATCAGAGTGGGTCCAGTTATAAAAGATACCATCTATCAAGTGCTTGATCTACCTTTGGCCTACAACATCCTTCTAGGGAGACCATGGATACATGAAATGCAAGCTATTCCTTCTACATACCATCAATGTTTGAAGTTTCCTTATGAAGGACTAGAGGTTACTATCCCCGCAGATCTAAATACAACTTGCAACACCTTGAAGGAAAGTGCAGATAAGCTTGTACCTAATAATAGAGAATCTTCCATTGAACCAACTAAAGAAGCATCCACATCTAAAATGGAAGATCTTGCAAAAAAGGTTAATATCAAAGAAAATGGTATGGGAGAATATACTATCGAGCTAGTCTTATCTTTGACATCTCTCCCTATCTCACCTAAGTCTTATGGCAATCTTTGAAACAATCCAAACCAGACTCTACAGAACCTCTTGAAGCATATAAAAATAATTTTGTAGCAGAACAAGTATCCAAGCAAGAATTTGAAGAGGATGAGGTTGCGCTATCATGGTTGTACAAAGATGAACCTGAATCTCACATTGTTCAAACTAGTGACTCTGCAGTCTCCAAACTCCCTTCCAAGTCATATGGTCCAGGAGATAAATTAATAGCTAAGATGGGATATTCAGGTAAAGGACCTCTAGGAATTAGAGGAAAAGGTCTTGAGGTACCTCTCCCACATACTGGTAGAGAAAATAAAAACAAAGTTGGCTTAGGCTTTAAGAAGAAACCCTATCACCTCAAAGGTAATTGCTCTCATGTCATAGAGTAGATCGCACTAGGGGAACCTCTTCTTAAGAAAGAAGAAATAGAACCATCAGATAGTGATTTAGATAGTTCAGAACTCATCCCCTATAAAAAATTGCCTAAAGAGATCAAAGACCTTCTTGATGATAAAGATGATCCTATCAAAAGAATTAATGTAGTAGAAACACAAGAACCTACTATCAATCAAGAGATAGTTGCAACACAAGAACCAGCTAATCTCAAAAACAATCAAGAAGAGGGAAGTGATAGTGATTCTGAGACAGATTCTCATGAGTATGAATACAAATCAGAATCTGAGGGTAACCCTTCTTGGGGTATTCACCTTGACTTTACTCATGTTCTAAGATTTCCTGGATATCTTGAATCAGAAGATGAATCTAATGACTATGAATGGGGAGTCATCCCAGAACCAGATGAGCTTATCATAGAGAAACATGTTGATGTTATTCAACAATATGCACCTCAAACCAACGTAATTCTAGAGCGAAATGATGAACCTATCGAGTCTGATCCACCTATGGCTGAATTGGACTCTCATGATGACATTAAGCCTATTCACAAATTGGATGTCTTAAGTTGCAGTATCACCTTTGAACTCAAGCATCAGGTTAGGACCAATGATGACAAATCCATATCCGTAAACACTATCTCCCAATCTTTCCATACTTTGACTATCAAATATCTAGAGCTTATTGATCAAACCTCCACGAATCCAAGCCATGGTATTTATACCTTCCCAAATGAATATGCCCTTGCTTGCTACCTCAATGTAGTTGAGCCTATGAGTACTTCCATCAGTGAACCGAGCGTTAGCATGACCGAGTCGAACATCAAATATCTTGGTCAGAAAAACAAGAGTAAAAAGAAAAAGAAAAAGAGTTCTGAGGGTGAAACCCACTTTGTGGCAGTCTCAGAACCTACAAAAGTAAAAATAAAAGATGTATCCAAAGGTGAAAACCTCTCTGAGGTGCCTAAGGATGAGATATTTGATTTCCTTCCAAGTTATTTATAGGATAGATCTCCAGTTCTAATTGAACCCACTCAATCCATCAATTTGGGTACTACAGAGGAACCATAATTGGTACATGTAGCACAATCATTATCAGAAGAAGAGAAGCAAAAATTTACAACATTCCTAACAGAGAAGAAGATCAACTTTGCATGGAAATATTCAGATATGCCAGGATTGGATCCTAATCTCATAATGCATCATTTATCTATCTCTCCAAATGTCAAACCTATCAAGCAAAAATTAAGAAAGATGCATCCTCATGTTGCACTCTTGGTAAAAGCTGAATTAGAGAAGCTCCTAAATGTCAGATTCATCTGAGTTATTGACTATGCAGAGTGGATCTCTAATATTGTACCTGTTTCTAAACCAGATGGCTCAATCAGAGTGTGCACAGACTTTAGAGATGTGAATAGAGCATGCCCTAAGGATGATTTTACACTACCTAACATTGATATGATAGTGGACATGACTACAGGTTTCAAGATGTACTCCTTAATGGATGGTTTCTCTGGATATAACCAAATAAAAATTGCTCCAGAGGACCAAGAGAAAACTGCTTTCACATGTGCATGGGGCACCTTCTGCTGGAATGTCATGCCATTTGGGCTTAAAAATGCTGGAGCTACATATCAAAGAGCGATGACATCTATTTTCTACGACATGATGCATCGAACTATGGAAGATTATGTTGATAATACTTTAGCAAAATCTATGATCAGGACTAAACATCTAAAGGACTTGAGCATGATCCTAGACAGAATGGAAAAGTTTAGTCTCCGACTAAATCCTAAGAAGTGTGCTTTTGGTGTCACTTCTGGAAAACTCTTAGGATACATAGTTTTAAAGAAAGGCATTGAAGTTGATCCGGCTAAAGTCAAGGCTATAATAGAGATGCAACCTCCCATGAATATCAATCAAATGAGGACTTTGCAAGGAAGAGTTCAATCTATCAGAAGATTCATATCACAGCTAGCGGACATATCACAGCCTTTTACAAAAACATTACATAAAGGTGTGACCTTTGCATGGAATGAAGAATGTGAGAACAACTTTAACCATATCAATAAGTATCTATCAAATCCGCGTATCTTGATGCCTCCTATTCATGGGAAGCCATTGATCTTATATGTCTCCGCAACAGCCACATCACTGGGGGCATTGCTAGTGAAACATGATGAAGAGAAAAAGGAAAGAGCTGTTTATTATATAAGCAGAACATTGGTGGCATATGAAAAGAACTATTCTATGATTGAGAAAGCTTGTCTCGCTGTGATCTTTACATCACAGAAACTAAGACACTATATGTTAGCTCATACCACGCATCTAGTAGCAAAAATTGATCCACTAAAATACCTACTAAACAAGGCTGCCCTCACAGGTAGACTGGCTAAATGGGTCATGCTTCTAAGTGAATTTGACATTGAATATATTGAAAGAATAGCTATAAAAGGTCAAGTTATTGTTGATCAACTAGTGGATGCACCCATGTTTGATGACATACCAATGCAAATGGAATTTTCAGACTCCTCTATTATGCACCTATCTTCTAGAGAATGGCAATTGTTCTTTGATGGCTCCTATACATAGAATGGATCTAGAGCAGGCATATTGTTCATAACTCCTCAAGGATACTCCATCCCAAAAGCATTCAGACTAAAGTTCCCCTGCACAAACAATATTGCAGAATATGAAGCCATTTTGAATGGTATGAAAATAGCAATTGAATGGAGAGTAACAGAGCTACACATTCATGGAGTCTCTCAACTTGTTATTCATCAAGTCAATGATGTGTACCAAACTAAAGATGAAAAGCTCATTCCTTACAAGAGAATGGTAGATGATCTTAAGAAATATTTCATATCTATCACATTTGAGCAAATTCCTAGAACGAAGAACAAGGTTGCTGATGCAATGGCAACACTATCTACTTTATTACAGTAGCCTCAACATGAGCTATGCTACGAGTTTCTGGTGGAAGTACTATCTTATCCTGCATATGACTCCCCTGAAACCCATGATCTACACTATTGTAGGTCATGATTCATCCCGATATAAAAACCTATTTTCCTATCTCCAAGACCAAATCATCCCCGATACCTTCAACCGCCATGAAAAGAGATACCTTATCCGTAATGCCTCCCGATATGTCATCATTGGTCATGATCTATACAAACGAGGTCTAGATGGTACGCTACTTAGATGTTTAGAATGAGAAGAGTCTCAATGTGCATTAGAGGAAGTCCATGATGGTATTTGTGGGTCACACTCAAACAGTTTAACACTAGCTCAAAAACTTATTAGGGCTGGGTACTATTGGCCTGAAATGGAGAAAGAGGCTATCAAATTTGCTAAGAATTGTCAAAAGTGTCAAGTACATGGCAACCTAATTCATCCTCCAGGGAGGGATCTAATCCCCTTTACAACACAATGGTCTTTCCATCAATGGGCATTTGATCTTATCGGGATGATTCATCACCATTCTTCTAACGGACATACCCATATAATCATAGCCACAGATTATTTTACAAAATGGGTAGAGGTGGTCCCTTTGACACAAGCAATAGGGAAACAAATATCTATGTTCATATTGAACTATATCATATGCAGATATGGGATACTTCATTCCATAATCATAGATAACGGTGGGCAATTCAAGAATAAAGACCTAGATGATCTATGTGCCAAATTCAAGATCACACAACATTGGTCTTTTATCTACTATCCACAAGGGAATGGCCAAGTAGAGGCTTCTAACAAAAATCTATTAAAGATCTTGCATAGAATAGTAAACAAAACTGGCAGAGACTGACATCTCATGATTAATCCAGCTCTATGGGCCTACAGAACAAGTATCAGAACACCTACTGGGGCTACACCTTTTGCTTTAGTTTATGGGTCTAAAGCGGTACTGCCTATTAAGGTTGAAATCCCATCACTCAGAATTAGAATGCATGGTCTAGTAACTGATGATGACTACAGAGTGTCTAGGTTACAAGAACTGGAACTACTAGATGAGCACAGACAAGCAGCGTATGATCATCTCAGAGTATATCAGAAGAGAATGTCTAGAGGCTACAATAAGAAAGTCAGACACAGAGAATTTCAAGTTGGCGATCTAGTCTTGAGAGAGAAACCTAAAAATCAATCACATCGAGAACGCAAGGGGAAGTTCGAACCCAATTGGCTAGGTCCCTTTGTCATCACTGCTACTTTTGGCTCTGGTGCCTATCAACTCTCAACAACTAAAGGAGAACAGCTCCGAGAACCAATCAACATTCTCCATCTGAAGAAATTCTACGCCTATGGCATTCAGTCTATGGTAAAATGTCTTAAAAAAATTATAAAAATAAAAAAAAGTCTTGAAAAAATGAACATCTTGGTGAAAACCTAGCAATAGGTGCCTTGATGATTCGCAAAAAACTCAAAAAATATCAAAAGTACAAAAAAATTGAAATAATGAAAAGTACAAAAAAATGAAAAAAGAAAAAAAGTGCCTTGGTGAAAACTTGGAAACAGGCGCCTTGGTAGCAAAAATAGAATTTCTGCCAAGATGGTGAAAACCTGACAAATGGGTGCCACTTGTTTCAAAATGCTCCATCTATCAGTGCAACATTGGTCTTTCCCAGCTTTCAGTCTTGCTTTAGTTTGTACATATCTCCCGGTTTGTTTCTACATTCTTGTTCTCCATAAGTCGGTTTGTACACCAATCTGCTCAAACATCTGTATCCTATCAATGTTCACACTTGGGGGAAATCAATGTCATATCCTATGGTCTCCAGTATACCTCAGCTGAGTCATGTCTAGTCAGCGTCCTTTGAAGCTTCATGTGAATCAGTCAGTCTGTCTTGTCTCTAGAAAGTATTTTGCATCTACAACAATGCAATCAAACACCATCAAACTGAAAACAATCTATGTTTTGTTTTACATGCTTTTATCTCCTTGTATGCTTACTGATTCACATTGAGATTTTTGCATATTGTGTCCCTTCGAGCTCTTCGATGATGTCCTTTATAGGATTTAGAGAGTGATGACTGGGGGCATAATCTTTTTTTAATTTTCTGCTTGTATGTGAAAATCTAACGTCTTTGAAAATTTTGGATTGAAATGGTGTCCGACTGTAAGAGCCTCTATCTCGAATTGGATGGCCATGCGTACCTCAACCATTGATACCCAAAAAATTCAAGGAAGTTTGATCTAACTATTATCTTTTTGAGTGAGTTATTTCTCCTACTGTGAAATGTGATCTTACCTAAGGATGTGAACGATAAATGGTCACTACGGGTAATTCACACTAGATTTAGAATTATCTCTTGGTTGTTTGATGTGTTTGTCATGCAAGGCATATTCAGGTCATCACAACGTTCATGTTTTGATGCTTATACAAATTGCTATATCAAAATGGACAAGATATTCAGGTCATCCTGGCGTTTGTGCCTTGGTGCTTTATCTAATCTGACATTCCGAAAACAAAATCAATATTCATATATCCATGGTTGTTGACCAGTGGGTGTTGTATTGATTCTTGTGCATACAAATCAATATTCATATGTCTATGGTTTTTTTTTAGCTAGTGGGCATTGTATTGATTTATCCGGTTACCTAAAAGTTCAATGATGATAACAAATCGACATATGATCAGTGACTAGGTCCTAGGTCTTAGGTTGCATTTCATTTTGCATGTCTCTTTGCATTTTGCATGTTGCATGATCTCACAATAGCTAAACGAACTTCAAAGCTTAAAAAATTCTTCATATCAATTCTTCACATCTAACGCAAGCTGAGTCTCACTCGAAGGTCTCTTCATCAAACTGCAAGTAGTAACCCTCCAAGGTTAAACATCCTTTTGACATAAGACTGAGTACTTGTCTTCATCAACTTGCACAAACATATCATGTGTATTGCTGCATTTACATCTCGTATCATTATCATTTGTTACATTACATTACATTCATTGCATACGCATAAAATCATACATACATCTTTTCATAATCAATTACATTTGCATAACATCCATACATATGAAAGAAATCATTGCATTGCATCGATCCATACATACATTCTACACTAATCATAGCATAAGCATAGCATGATATCATCATAAATCCACATCATGACAAGTACAAATGAAGTCACAATCAAAATATCAATCTCATATATATCAACAATTTCAAAATGTGTCAGGGGTGCACTACTGGCACAATGTACAAAAGAATGACTTCCGGAAAGCTATCAGAATCAAAATGGATATATCAATGATAAAGAAGAACAGAATATATCAAAACATGACCACAGGAATCAACTCTCAGCATGCTCCTCAGTATCTGGTGGAGGAGGCAGTGGTGCATCTGGTATGACCTCTACCCTCGGTGCCTTAGCTCCCTCTGAGGCTACCATGTACTCAGATTATGTAGGTACTCTCTGCTCAGCAGGAACAACAACATAGTATGCAGACACATAATAGGAGGCCCGTGAGGTCTGATGGGTCACCTCTGTCTGTAGTCTCTGAACCTCTGAGCGTAGCTCTACACGAAGCTCAGTGCGCTATCTGTCTACCTCCCAAAACCTCTCCTCCCATCTAGCACTCTATACCTTCAGGTCCCGGACCTGAGCTCTGAGCTGTCTAATCATCTCTGATGAAGTGAGAGGAACAATAGGCTCTGTTGCAGCTGTTGGCATCTCTGTATCCTGTGCTGGCTGCTCTGGCTGTTGTCCAGTGGTCTCTGATCTATGCACCTTATGATGTCTAACCTCCGCACCCAAATCAAATGTAGTGTCTACCTGTGTGGGATCTGCATCACCACCTGCAAACTGCTCACCTGCCAACACCTCATCTGTCGCACTGATACTGCCCAAAGTCCCCCTCTCACCCCTAGATCATCTATGTGACCCTGTGGATGTACCTATGGGAGAAATAGAAGGATGAGGAGGCCTCATATGCCCAGATGATCTCTGCAATGGAGTTGTCGCTCTTTGTCTGGGCGGTGTAGGATGCACTGCCTGTGGTCTCGGGCCCTGTACCATAGGAACACCGGTAACATCCATCGCCTCCTCCATGGAGGGAATCAACTCCGTCAGATCTGAGAATTTGTGAATGGGATGATCTACAAGCCACGCAATGTATCCATCTATCACTCCTGCATCGACAACCTATGGCCGATAGTCCCAATCTCTACCTATAATGGCACTGTACTCCTTTGCACATAAGGAATAGGAGAGCCTCAGTGTCCATCCGAGCCCGATCTCACGCATAATGCGAGCATATGCAGTGTACTCTTGTGGGGTATCATGTCTGCGTCCATACTGACGCCACACTCTGCTAATCAAAAATCTCTCCAGAACAGTGGGAGAGCGGCCAATAAGTACTCGACCCTGAAAAATAAAACTATACTACTCCCTCACAGTGGGCTAGACCTCTATCTGCAAATATGGCCTCCAATAAACAAAGGTCATGTCATCTAGACATCGCAGAAAGTACTTGGTATGACCCATCCGGACCTGTGTGACATAACCAGCATATATATATATATATATATATATATATATATATATATATCACTAGCTCCTATGGCTGCCGCTGTGTCTGAAAAACTGGTCTCAATACTGAGATATGCTCCCAAGCCCATATCTGTAATACAAGAGCTCCTGAAGCAAAGTTCTTGCAATTCTGATAAACGATCTCATGCATCTCTGAAAACATGTGCCAAGAGGCACTGACCCTAGGCAAGCTCAGTGGGCGTAGCCATAAGCAGTGCTACCATCGGAGCCCATCCCATCAAAAAGCCATTCTGCTGACGGCCTAGCATGATGAGCTCCCCAATCATACCAACAATAATGCACTCTAAATGGTGCGTCTGACCATATCGCTGTACAAGGGTCTCCTAGGAAATGGACCCCGTCAACTGTGTATCATCTCCAAACAAATGCCTAAAGGCATGAAGACCACCCTGACCAAAACTCACATACTCAGGACGCTGACTGCTATGAAATGGAATGCGCAGTATCCTATAGACATCCTCTAGAGTCACGGTCATCTCTCCAGTAGGTAAATGAAACATCTATGTCTCCGAATGAAATCTCTCAATCAAGGCAGTCAAAAGGCCATGATTTACCCTAATGTCAAGTAAATGAATCAAATACTCGAATCCACAGGCAACAAGATGAACCCTCATCGGGTTTGGAAGCGCGACACATAATCTCTGGGTAGCCGGGTATGAATGTCGGACATGTACATCTAGATATGTCACCTATATCATACAAAAATAGGGCGTTCTATCAGAAATTGGGTTCAATAACAGGCTAATAGTACAAAAATTGGACAGTCAAGTACTTCAGAAGGTAGGACAACCAGTCAGATATCAGCATTAGGCATCAAAAAAGTCAAAATTTTGCCCTAAAAGTCAGTTTTCAACACTCTATTTTTCATACAATAGTCCAGACTGGCATCAAATATCGTACGACACTCCACAGTATACCAAACGACAATTCATGGTCATACGACACTGCACCCGGGATCATATGAGTTTCCAGGGACCCAGTGAAATGTCGTACGACACAAGCGTCCCTCTCATACGACACTTGGGTATACTTGAAATGACAAAGAAAATTCAAATGAAGTGTTGTACGAGTCTGGGTTGAGACTCGTACGAGTTTTCACCCATGCAAAAATTAAAAAAAGAAAAATGCATACGAAAAAAATTTTAAAATGCTAGGAATATGAAAAATTTGCATTTTTCGAGGGGCACAGAGGTCCACCTACTGGATGTCCATACTATCGGGGTCTTTGGTATCTCCGGCTGTGCTCAAATCGATGCAAACTCACAGGAACCTTCAGATCTTGCTGCTCTGCCATTTTCTTGCTCAGAGGGCTCCACACAATCTCTAAAGTCAAATGGTTGAAATGAATTGAAAATGACCCTTCAGGCCTTTATATAGCATTTGACCTAATTTTCAAAAGTGCTCTATTTTTTATGAAAATTGCACCCCTGGCTAATTTCAACGTTCTAAATCTATTTTCGGGATCAAAATTCAAATCTAAGATCATTTAATATGTCAAAATCACAATTTAAAATTTTTGGGCCTAGGATGGTCTACTGCTTGCATATTTGCCCTTCGATCATCACAAAAATCTAGTATTCAACTTAACTGATTATCTTACATCAAACTATCAAAATTTTAACTTGGTCAACTATGGTCAACTCATAGTTTCACCTAGTCAAACTTAGTATTTTGGGACCTTCCAATGATGCAGAATGTGTTCTTGAACGTGTATAACCACTTTTCCAATCGATTAACATGCTTCTGAACTCTCAACGCTAACTTTTCTTATCAGATTTCAATTTTAATCCCAAAGGAGGCATGGTATTGCACATCATTCAAAGTCTGTAAATCAATTTCTATCAATCTTTCCTTAGTAATCAAGACAAACAATCACGTCTAGTTACTGATTCATCAAAAAAGACATCATTTCTTGGGGCAAATCTATCATCACTTGGGACATATCAGATTCATCAAGATCCATATCAATCTGGTATTCTCCTAGTCTTGTAAATTGTATCAGTTTTTGCAACCATCGGATCATAGTGTTCTTTCCTTGGTTCTTCAGCAACTGAAGGATTCGGATGTGATACCTGCTAGTTCTGCTAAGACAATCGAGTCTAGAACCAGTCACTCACTTCTTTGCAATCCTAAGGTTTGGAATCAGACGTTTTGACACTTTTCGCAATCATAGGTTCATTTGCTGTTATAGTGAACATTATCTTTGGTCATTCAGGACCTATTATCTTCATATCAAATCAATATCAATCAGCTTCTGTCTCATATCAATTATCAATTTCGAATCAGTTTCATATCTCTATCAAACACAGACTGTCTTTGAACCACTGTGCTTCGCACAGTAATTCAAAGAGGGGCAAAATGTAATACCCCAAAAATGGGCTATAGGTTCATTAACCTCCTACATCTACAAATCGAATGAAATCGACATCAAAGTCCTAACCTAAGGCACATCTAAACATCATCGAATCTTAATTGATTATCTTAAATTCTGCATTGGGGAATATTCCTAGTAATATTCTTAATCATCATAATTATCTTTAATTTAATGATTATTTGGTGATAAATTCCATTTATCCTAAGTTTGATTAATTGAATATTTTCATATTTAATTAATTGGATTTAATTCTGCCACTTAATTATTTAATTGAATTTAATTATATTTATTCCTAAGTATTATTATTTAATTTTGACAATAAATCAAAATTCCTATCATCAATTGATTAAATTCTTATTTAATTAATTAAAGCAAGTTGTCATATTTAATAATATTATTTTTAAAATAAAAGTTTGAAAAAATAATTGATTAACCCATAAATCAATTATTTTATTTTTTTAAATCAGTTAAGTTGAGAATAAATCACTTTATTTATTTATTAAATCATAATTATCCATGTGCACATTCAAGGACCAGTTAAACTCAAATTGGAAAATCAATGCAAGTTGTTAGCTTTTTGAAACTCAACATCTTTTTGAGTTTTAAAGTTGATCTAAACTTCTAATTCAAGTTGAACTGTGCTTTTGCATGATTTTTGTGACTTAATTATCTGTTATTTAAAAATATCTCAAAAATCAACCTGAGTGATTTATGGCTTTTTCTCATGCACCTCCAAAGCCCTGGATTTCTATAAAACCAAGGCTCAGCTCTTCATAATTCATTTCAAAAATTGCAAACTTACTCTACAGGAATCATAGCATATCAGATTTGGAGAATTTGCACAATTGGAGCTTGAAAGATAAATTTGAGGATTCGAAGCTTTGTGAGATCAATTTCAAATTCATAGCTTTCATATTATTATTAGAATTTTCATTCTCATATCATATCATTTCTAGATTAGCATTGCATATCAATTTTCATATTAGCATAGATTCATATCAGTTTTTATCATATTATTGCATAGAAAATATCAAAAAAATAGATTAATTGCATTCATATTTCATATCAGTTTGGCATTCAAATCTTTCATTTAGGTGTCGTCTAGGTCACTGATCTCGATAACAATCTGAGAACATCGATCTCACACCTACTAAAAGGCAATAAATCGTTTGGTTAAATTAGATTTCAATTTTGCACGATTTTAATTTTTGCTAACTTCTAATGTTTTACTGAAGTGTTGTGTCTATAGATCAGGTACAATTTTCACACACACAACTGTGAGTTTTTAACTAGTTCACCCATAACCATTTGGGATTTTTCCCAACTGATACAATATTACATAATTTTAAGTTTTTCACCCAAGCAAGTAGTTTTGGCTGACCACAAACCAAACATACACTGCATCTAATGACCATTGACAAATGAAAATATCAATTTTATGAAGAGTTCTTGAGGGGTATCTAACAATCTTCTGCAATACAAACACATTCTACCACTTCAACAATAGCACATTCTTCTTGATAAACTTTAACCAACCAAAAATCCACCAATATTTAACATGACATCTCTTCCAAATCCAGACTATTTTCACTTGATGTAATCACAACTATTCATTCACACTTAGTACACAAATATGCAAAGGCTAAAAACTTACAGTCAATATTTGCTACCAAACTTTTACAACTAATATCTATAACTCTGAATTGCAAGAATGAGATGAAGCAGAGGCGCTTTGTTCCTGATCCTGTACCAGAAATCGCAGAAATAGGAAATGGAGTAAACCCAAGGGACCAGAAGTCTGCTGCTTGCATGAACCCTTTACGTGGGGACTCACACTTATTCACTGTAAGAATTATTCTTTTATCT
Source organism: Chamaecyparis obtusa (assembly GCA_027943335.1). Classification (NCBI taxonomy): domain Eukaryota; kingdom Viridiplantae; phylum Streptophyta; class Pinopsida; order Cupressales; family Cupressaceae; genus Chamaecyparis; species Chamaecyparis obtusa. The sequence goes on from BSBK01008132.1 coordinate 28,243, forward strand.
GAATGTCCTTTCCGCAGCCAATCCGCAATTTCAATATCAGATGTTGTGACTCCTATCTGTCCATCTGGTCCAGTGATCTTTGTATCTATAGATCATCTTTTCAACGGCACTGCCTCTCGCATCAAACAAACTCTGAGTTTTTTTTTTTTTTAATTTGTTTTTGTAATGGCAGCTTCACAGAGTATGGCAATGAGCTGGTCTTTGCTGAAGGGCTCCAGCAGCTTTGTAATGTCTTCCTTTCTAGGCTCTCTAAAATCTTCTACCATGGGTTTTGATACCATTTTGGAAACTCAAATTAGGCTCAGCTGATCACATGCCCATTCTATTAATTTATAATCAATGTTTATATCAAGAGAGAAATCTAGAAGCTTCTTTGATTAGTGGTCAAAATTGCTAGAATGTTCTCTTATGAGAGTAGGTGATATAATAAATTTATTTTCTAACAGGGCAGCTGATAAAGTGAGTGTAAATTATGAAGACGTTAGGTTCTCCTATTTTATTTGTTAAAGATGCTGGAGCAAAACAAATATCTCTATCATATTCTGCAAAGTATGGCTCCCAAGCTTGTAGGAGATCTTGCAAAAGGAATGTCAGAAGCAGTATTAGGATTGAATCTATTGAGGTAACTTGTTCAAAGTATTCATCTTCATGTTCTGATGTCGACTAAAGTTCTACAACATTGTTCTTTGCAAAAGCAATTGAAGCACATTTCAATTTTAAGGTCTGGGATAGGACGATAAGCAAATGTCCCTTAAGATGCATGTAAAACAATTTTGGAAATCATATCTAACCTGAACAGTTCTTTCAACAGGTCAGAACTGGATAATTGGATCACACGACAAACAAATTTCCTAAAATGAATACCCAAATCTCTCTTGTAATGAAACAATTTTTTTCAGCTTTTCCATATGAAGATCTTCCCCCCAGAAAAAAGATTGTTGAAGGACGACAATATATTATGGATGTAAATTACCATCAATGATGGGGTCATCTTTGAGCCCAAAACGTTGCTTTCTGCACAGCGAATCAGTGTTCTCTCATTGAAAATGTGAAAAAGTGGATAAGATGTTCAATTCCTGACTGGGAAAAGATCATCGCTCCTCCACTCTGATGGGAGATATACCAAAAAAAAAAAAGTCGTATTAAAATTCAATTGAGAAAATTATTTCAATAGAGCTTAATTTTTAGCATTTGAATCCATCACAAGAACACTGGGTCTCCTTATAATTTACAACAAAATCCCTATTTCAGTAATAAAATTATTTAGTTCTGGAAAATCATTATAACAAAATGAAGTTCAATTCTTCTTGAGGTTTGAAACGATCCCCTCTTCAAAACAACTTCTAACATCTAAGCATAGGTTTGCGATTTTGAATTTTATCAATAGCAGAACAATTTGCATTAAGCCTTAGAAACTTATGAGAACTGGATAGCTTGTTGATGCAATTAATCTGGGCACTATATGGGGAAGAGATTTAGTGGCTATAATTTGAGAACCCAAAACTCTAGTTATATACTTCTGCAACAACTCTGCCAATAGTCCCAATAGAATCGTTCTGTCCCTGCAACTAGATTCAAAACAAATTCCTGAAAGATAAAACTTAAGCCCATAAAAGGTAAATTATCCTCAGCTGAAGAAACTTTTGAAACTCTGCAGATTTCATCAACCCCCTTTGATTTCTTGATTTCTGCAACATATTTCATAAAATTCAAAAAAAACTATTAGAAATCCACTACTACTAGGAGCAAAATTCTTGACTAAATTAGAAGCTTTTCATGAAACAGATCTTGAAGCAATCACTTCCGATAATTCAATCTCAGAAACAAAGCTAAGTAATACACCTGATTGCAAACTATAGCAACATAAAAAGTGCAACCACTTGCTAATTTTTTGAGCTTAAGGGGCAAAATTTCAACAAGAACTCATTTTTTCCAGTCTCTGATTACAGAGAACAGAAATTAAAGCAGTGAAATCTGACCTTGACCAAAAAAAGATCTTACCAACTTTCTTCTATCACAAACGAGTTTGAATTTGACAAATCTCTGCCAATATCACTAGCTCTGATTAAAGATCAATTGGTTCCAATTTTTGGGTCAGTGAAAGGAGAAAGCTCAAAACCACAACCTACTACTTTCAAGCTTTACAATTAGCCAAACCCACAGAAAATCTTACTGAATCCTGATATCATGCAAGACTTCTCAATCGAGAAAGAGTACAAAAGCCTTGTTGGTATGTGGCTGAACATTGCTCTTATATTTCCATGAAATGTTGGAACCAACTCTTTAAATGGAAGAAGCTTAAACAATTAACAACAGTAAGAGGGCTCCATGAAAAGAGAAATGCTCCAGCTGTTTACTTTCTAGAGGGTTCCACATAAAGAACAAAATTGGACCATCTATGTTCTTTCAATCTACTATTTACCTTGTAAAAACATGAAACAACCCAAAAATGAAGGATGATAATATTTTATAAATGTGAAACACACCGTAATCATGTTTTACCCAATGTCACATGGACCAAGCATGCACTCAACTGTTTAAAGATCCCCCACCAATTGCTCTGCTTTAAGGGAGGGAAATTTGGTTGTGATTTGAAACCCATTAAAGACGGAATGATTGTGGTAGGAAAGTTTTTTGCAAGTCTACTCACCATCTTATCCAGTTACTGACATTTTCTTCATCTTCCTCATAGATTATTGGCAAACTGTGTGGTAGTCTATGAGTACAAAATTGTACACTTTTGTCCACATCCTCTTCATTCACATCTTGCCATCATTCTTAAGTTGGACTATCTATTATGCATTCATCTAGAACAAGGGAGTAATTCATTCCTCTATAAAAGATGAATGCACTTATTTTAGCTTAAAATGGGAAGGAATGGTCCATGATTAAGCTTTACCCTAAAATATCCCTTACTAGGTGAAATAATGCCCTTATCTTAGCGGGCGAAGAAATGCTCCTTTTGAGGCTGATGATGTCTTGTGCCTTTTTTTTATAATATAGAGCATTGTGTACTATTAATGTTGATAAGATTGTAAGGAAAATATATTATGTTTAAATGTTAATTTATATATAATTAAAATTTTAAATAGTAGTTTTGATTTATCTTTTTATTATTATATTGAGAAAAATATATACATGAAAATTCTTATTTTGGTTATGGGTGTAATAATTAATGGATCATTTGTAAAATAGTAGTCAATTAGTATCATAAATGTTGATAAAAATTCTTAGGTGGAGATTAATTATAAATTAGCGATAGAGTATTCGTGCTAAAAAAATTGTTTCTAATAACTCATTTTAGAGCTAGAAGCTATGATAAAAAATTTGTTATCTTCTTCTCTCTAATCCTATCCCTCCAACTTGTTCACATGGATCATAGTCTGAATTTGTACTCATGTGGCAAGTATCTTGTTCCTCTTCACTCCTCTTTTCTCTCTCCTCTCCACATGACTAGATTCATTGAACTTAAAGATGCTTATCAAAAAGTCAATGCACCTCTTTATCTCATCCCTTCTTTCATCTAACCTCTTAATCCTTCTTTTTTTTTTTCCTTACCTCTTAATATTGTGTATTCATATTTTAAACTCTTAATCTAAGTCGTTGACTCTATTGGAGACTTCTATAGAATAGGCTTTTTTATACCTCTCATTTGGCATAATTACCATCTACAATGATAATCTTCCCATCTAGTGTCTACATACCTACACATTACCATTACTTCATTGCTATCATATTGTCATCTTGCTTGCATCATCAATCAACACACTTCACTCTTTCATGTCATCTTTTGTGAGTGCTTATTGCTAAGAGAAATACTATCGTCTACAAGGTCTTGAAAGATTAACGTACAATGGAGTCAAACTTATCATGTTTGTGAAGGTATATTTAGTTTATTTCATTTGCATGCACTTGATTTAGAGCTCTATTGGTGACTTTTTTCTAAATTAGTGCTCAATTTTTTAAAATAATTTTGCATCCACAAGGCAGATGTGATGATTTATCATATATTTAATGTGATTGTGAACTTCTGGATTCAATCATGGTATCAACAGTGTGCTCCTTGAGTTTGTGTTTTTCAAAATGGCTTGTTTCAGCTATGCAATTATGTGTTCCTTTTGAGATTTTTGGATCGAGTGTGGGTTCTTTTATTTTTATTTCTCTTTCCAAAGAGGATGGCTAGACTTGAGCGTGGATATATAACTTTAATTGTTTTATGCTCACTATTTTGGAAAAGATAGTTACAGTAAGCCTAAAACATAAATGAATAATTTAAGGATTTGCATTTGGAATAAATTTTCCACAACTCTATATGGAGAATGTTTCATAAGGGTCACTATTAAGTAGTAGTGGGGCCAGTAGGATTTCATAGGATCATTAAAACTTTGGTAGACCAAGAATTGGCTTAATGTGATTGAAACAACATTTTTTAAATTTTTATTTTGCTAAATAAGGGGCCGAAGCAAATTTTTTTTAATTAAAGTATGATAAAAAAAAAATAGTTTAATGCCTCGTAAAGGAAACATTTTCTAATTGAAAATGAGCAGCCTAAGTTTCGAGAAGACTCCACTAGCCTAAAACTTAATTTTGATCCACTGACAGATCAAACACTAGAAGCTACAAGATGACTTTTGCAAAAAACTAGACAAAGAAGAGTATTGAGATTTTTCTTTGTTACTCCTCAGTCTAATCTTAGGAGATCGAAGATCCATTTTCCTCCTCGTCCTATTGTGGGTTCAGGGCTTGGAAGTCATCCTGCTCTTCCTCTTCTTCTTCTTCATCCTCTGATTTGTCCTCTATATCCTTCTCTGGATCTACTATTTCCTACTTCCTATCAACCTCTTCCACTTCCTGTTCATTGTTTTCCTCTACCTTTTCTTCTTCTCCCTCCACTGGTTCATTCTCTTCCTCATTCTCCTCTGAGGAGTCCTCACTTCCTAGGTCCTCAACTTTTTATCAAATTTATATTGATAAACCCAACCCAAATTCTCTTGGGTTTCTATTGACTAAACCATTTTTTAGCAATAGAGTACAATGAGGCAGTGTGTTATTTCAATCAACCCAGTCTTGTGGAACTTTCAAAAACTCTAACCTCCCTTCCTTCCTTCCTTCCTTCCTTCCAATGTATGTTTTAGATGATTTCCCTCTGCACCCATCTTGGCTAAAGCATCTGCTAAACTAGTGCCTTCTCTGCAGATGTGATTAATTGTAAACTATCAATTTTTTTAATAAAAAATAACACCATTTCCAAAAGAGAATGCAATCTCCAATTTAGGGTAGCTTTGGATCTTACCGCATTTATTACAATCATTGAGTCCCCTTCAATTTCTATTTTTGTTAACTTCAATTCTAAGCATAGGGATATTCATGTAAGGCTTTGAATTCTACCATATTATTGGTATTCTCAACTAGGGGTAGTGCTAACCTCACTATAGTTTCTCCATTGCTAGTGTGAATGATGCATCGAGCTCTTGATGGGTCAGGGTTTCCTCTAAAGGCCCCACCAAAGTTTAACTTGTATCAACCACTGGCTGGTGGAGACCATCTATAATTTTCTCTGTTCTTAGAGCTTACTTGCCCTCCTTTACCTATAACCTAAGGGATAATCAGTCCGAACCAATTTTTAACTATAAGATCATCCCATCTAGTGTAAAACTTTGGGGAAGAATGTTGAATTGAGATTCGTGAGTTCATTGTTTCTACTACTATTGCTTCTATTTTATTTAACAATGAAACTATGCCCATGCCTTTGTCTTGGAAGATTCTCCTATTTATTTGCTTCCATAGTTCTAGATTATAAGGATTGAGGGTCATATAATCCAAAGTTTCCACAAAGAATCTCTTGGTTTATGAGTTGCCATGATTGAAAAAGGGACAAAATATCATATGGTAATGCAGAAAGCCACCCTAATTTTGTACACAACCACTACCAACATTATGATGAAAAATGATAGGTTAGTAGTAGATGATTGGAATCCTTCTTGTGCATTTGGAAAAGAGGGCATATTGATGGCCCTTGAAACCCAAACCTTTTAAACTTTTATGTAGTCATAATTTTCCCTTGTAATGTTGCCTAAGGAAAGATTCCCACTTTTGTCGGGCACACTTTGCTCTAACATAATTGAATTGGCAGTTGAGATTTGGTTTGATTCTATTGATTGGAGACTATCTTGTATCCTTCCTTCACATTGTATTTCCCTAACTTAACATCATTACAGATGATTTCATTGCTACCCCGGTTTAAGAATGAAATACCAAACTTTCATGATTTTATTTAGGTTATCTATGTCTTCTTGATGCAAGCTTAGACTTTCCAATTGTTTCCATTTCCACATACCTTCACAGTTAGGCTCAGGAATTGTAATGTAATCCTTGACATATTTTCCCCATCTTTCAAGGCATATGTTTTTTATTCTTTCTAAATTAATTAGTTGACTGATAATGGGGTATCCTCCCCATGAATCATCCCAAAATAGAGCTTTACTTCCCTCCTTTACGTTCCATGTGGTGTGGTCTAGTATTATTTTGCTAGAGTTAGATATGAAGTTCTATATCTAGGATCCTCTGGGATATTCTGTAACTCTCAAGACCTCTTCCCCATTTAGGTTGGAAAGGTATTTCCCTCTTAAGATTCTAGCCCATTTGTAATGTGGTCCATGATGAATTTTCCAAAAAAGTTTTGTCCCTAAAGCTTGGTTTTGATGTAGCTGATTTTTGATACCCGTTCCTCTATATTTCGATGGTTTGCAAATTTTATCCCAAGCTATTAACACAAATTTCTTCTTGGTATATGTTCTTTGCCAAAAGTATTTCCTCATTTTCTTTATAATATCAATATAACTACCCATTGGTAATGAGATGCATGACATCAAGTATATCAGGATTGCTGCCAGTGTGACTTTTAGCATAATTATTCTACCTGTCGAGGATAACCATTTAGATTTCCAAGACTCCATCCTCCTGTCCAATTTTTCACAAATAGGTTTCGATGCTTGTGTAGATCTTAATGTCTTGTCAACCGGAACCACTAAGTAATTTCATGGTAGCTTGCCCTCCTTGAATTCAAAAGTGTCCATTATTCATTGTTGTATCCTTTGTTTGACAAAGAAGAAGATCAAAATTTGTGACTTCTCTGTGTTCACCTCTTGAGCTCGGGCCTTTGCATAGGTTGATAGTTGTTTCTTCAATTGTTTTGCTTCGGCTATAGTCCTATTCCCAAACAACATTGTATCATCTGCGAATTATTGGTGTGTCAGTGGTCTCATTGAGGATGTGACTTCCACACCTTTTAGTATGTCTTGATTCTGGAGACTACTCAAACTCTTACTGAGAGATTCTTCCATTATGATGAAGAGGAAGGGGAAAATTGAGTCTCCTTGTGTAATTTCTCTGGAGCTTTCAAAGTAGCCATGGGGAGAGCCATTGATAAAAAATGAGAACATTAGTGTTGATATGCAATAGAAAATTAAGGTTATCCATGATCTAGAGAAGCTAAATTTTCCCATACACTTAGCTAAATATCTCCAATCCACCTTGTCATAGGCTTTTTTAATGTCTAATTTTATTATCATACTAGGTTATTTATTCTTCTGGATAGAATGAATGGCCTTTTGAGCTATGATAACTCCATCAAATATTGATCTACCTAGGACAAAATCTGTTTTCTCTTCAATAATTTACCCCAAGATCTTTTTCAATCTATTAGCAAGAGTTTTTGTGAGAAGTTTGTATATGGTGTTGCAAAGAGAAATGGGCCTATATTCATCCAAACTAGTGGCCCTTGACTTCTTTGGGATGAGGGCAATGAATGTGTTATTGATTTCCCTTAGGAATCTGCATGAAGATCTTGCAGAATCCAGTGCTTCTGCCAATTCTGATCCTAGGGTCTGCCAGCATTTTTGAAAGAAACTAACTGGGAATCCATCCGGGTTTGAAGCTTTATCCAAGGGCATTTGACAAAGTGCATTGTGTACTTCTTCCTCTGAGAATTTTTCCATGAGAATCTAGTTGTCCTCAGCAGATACTATTGAGGGGATGTCTTCCAACATCACTCGTTGGGAATTAAGATGTGAACCTTCAAAATTGTTTAGGAGTTTAGTGTAGTAGGTTACAATTTTTGTTATGAATATCCTTATGATTGTCTATTGTCTTATCCCCTCCACTTATGATTCTGCTGATTCTATTTGAACTTCTCCTCTATTTAGTGTTGTTGTGAAAGAACTTCATGTTTTTGTCCCCTTCGGATTGAAACAACAGTTTGTTTGCCTTAATTTCATTCAAACTTTAGAACTAGAAATTTCTAACCATGTAATTTTAGATTTTCTGTCAATGTGAGAAATACTAAGACAGTCCTTGCTAGTTCCTCTTAGTTGTTCTATGGTTTGTCTTGATAGAAACCATTAAATGAAGCAAATGAAATCCACCGTAAGTGTTTTGAAGTCGTTGGGTTCTATTGTAAAAAATGTTTTGATATATAAAATATATGCCATATGATCCATTTCCTATTGAATTATATTTTCTCTATTTTTCTTTTCAAATTATTATTATTTTTTTCTTCAACACTAGCAATAGTTAAAAACATAACTAATATGTACTACACAGTATTTTTCAGGTATTTTGTATCAGTCAAAAACTTTGTTTCTACCTTTAGAAGGAACTTGAACATACTAATAAAATGTAAATTAAAAATGTTTAAGATTTTGTATCAAAAGTCTTTTGGTTTTAGGATTTCAACTGACCTTGAGGTATACTGCGATTTTACAGCTTGTTGCAACATGCAAAAAGGCACCTGTGTTTTGCATCATCACTGAATATTTTCTTGGAGGTTCACTAAGAGTATACCTTCATAAGCAGGAGCCACAGTCACTTCCACTTAAACTTATTTTTGAGGATTGGCCTTGATATTGCTCGAGGAATGCAATATCTTCATTCTAAAAGTATAATCCACAGGGATCTGAAGTCAGAGAATCTTCTATTAGAAGATGCCATGTGTGTCAAAGTGGCGTATTTTGGTTTATCATGTCTAGAATCTCAATGGCATACCATGAATAACTTTATGGGTACTTACTGCTAGATGGCACTTGAAATAATCAAAGGAAAGCCGTATACAAGAAAATTTGATGTGTACAGTTTTGGAATTGTTCTCTAGGAAATATTGACAGAACTCACTCCCTTCCATAAATATTTAAACCTTAACTGAAAGCACTTCTCGTCTGTTTAGCAAATTCTTCATCAAGATGATGAGCAATGGGTATTTTGTTAGCGTTTGTAAATCTTCAAATAAGGAAATGTGTAGGATGAAAATCTCAAACAATCAACTAATTTTGCTAGTGAAAATCTTCAAATAAGGAATTTTGTAAGTTAAAATCCCAAACAAAAGAACTATTTTTGCTAGTGAAGAACTTAACCAGAAGTGTCATTTTGTGACTTTGGAGTCTCATTTCCCTACGAGAAAACTATTTAGAACTTGATGAAAAACATGTCGGTTCAGTTAAATAGTGTTTTTTTCTTTTCTTTTCTTATGTTACCCTCATGCCATTTGTTTTGTAATTGTTGAATGAACATTTTCAAAAGCAGTACTTTCCAGTTTTCTTCCCCAAAGGAGAAAAATTTGAACTTATAAATAACATTATTTTAGTTTGATAATATTTTTCTGTCTGTTTACTGTTATTTTTTTCTTATGTCTTTTTAGATAAACATTTGGGGGCCTATTAGATAAGAATTTTGATGACTGATAATGATTCTGATAATATGTATCATTCTACTGTTGCTCGTATCTGGGTAGACATTGATACATCGAAGGGCCTCCTAGTTGAAATTAAAATTGAATCATCCTTGGGACCTTGGATCCAGCAGCTTGACTTTGAAAGCATTCCTTTTAGATGTCGTAAATGTTTTAAGACTGGTCATATTTTTTTCCAATGTGGCTTCATTTCCAATAAGAAGAAATCTTCTCCTTCTTGGTGGAAGGGTGCTTCTACGCAACATTACACTGTCTTGAAAAGCTCATCCCACCCTGAGATGGAGGCTGCTCCTGATACTGGCAATCCTCTACCCGCTGGTGAGAAGGTTGGCTTATGTCCTGATATTAATGTTCCTAAAGGGTGTGCTGGGGCTGCTGGCTCTGTCCCTATCCCTGTTGCTGGAGCTGAAGGGTTTGTTGGGGCTGCTGGCTTTGTACCTGTCCCAGTTGCTGGCCCTAATGGATCTGCTAGGGCTGCTGGCTCTTTCTCTGTCCCGATTGCTGGACCTAAAATTTCTCTTTCTATGCTGGGTGATTCCAGATTTTCTATTTCGGTGGGTGTTGGAATTGCTGGAAAGGATGGTATTTTATTAGATGCTGGATTGAACATTACTACTCCATATCGTGATCACCCTTTGGCTGGATCTAATGGCAGCCCTACATTGGTTGTTTCTCTAAGTGACACAACCCCACTTTTGGAGGTTGGTTCTCCATCTCTGGATTCATTGTGTTGGCAGAATAAACCTGTTTTTTCAATTAATCAGAACATTTGGGGGCCTATTTCAGATCCCAACTCATAAGCAAAAACATACAGAATACAATATTGATATCAAAATACTATAACAACAACTCCATTAGAAGAGATGCAAGCTGCCCAGACTACCAAGCATAACAATAGAAAACAAAACAAAAAACTCAAACAATAGAACCATAACAAAACATAACATCTTGGCAATTGATAGCTTCTTCCACAGGCTACTCCTCAAATGTTAGATGCAGACTTCCAATGATCAAACCATAGTAATAGATGTAAGCTTTTCCTGAAGAATCATCAATGGAGGATACACAATTAATGTTTTCAGCCAAAAAAAAGTTGCTGACATAGGTCCACAAACATTTTAACCGGTTAAATCTAAAATTGCTTTTGATTTGTGCTATTCTAAGAAAGATAGTAATGATGAGTCTCCCAAGTTCACATCCTTTGCATTCACCAGCTTTTCCTATCTTTAAGTTAGGTAATCAATGCACCAAAAAGAGGTAGAAATTCGTAGTGCAAGTGACTAGATCACTTGTACCAAAGCTCACACATTTGTCACGGTTATGCAGGATGTATGCTTGATTAGATCAGCAATTAGCCTGTAAAGATCTTGTTGGTGAGCACCTCTATCAATACTTTGCAAACTTTGATGATAACTTGTTGATGATCACATTCAGCCGCACACTTCGAATTTGTCATGGTTGAAATTGAAGTAAATTCTTTTTTCCTCAAATATCACTAGATTTTATGTAGGCATCAGAATCCTTACTTGTGTCTTCATTATTATTTTCAATGTCTGCATCAGAATTCTTACCTTTTTTACGAGAAGAAGTATTCTTAGCATCAATAAATGGAAAATCTGTTGGATGCATTTTTTCAATGGATAATCAACTAATGCTTTTATGCTTCTTTTGATATGTAATACATTGGCAATTTCGATTCCTCAAAATTTTCAGATGGTACAATTCACTTCCTCCTGTGAATAAGGCGTATGGAACCTTCTGTCTTCTTACTACAGAAGGTTATCATTTGGAATTGATTAATCCAGAGCTCCAGTATCTAGACTATGATCTAGTGTTAAAGCATCTACAGGTATGCATTCACATCATCCTTTGTAAATTTGTTTTATTTTATCCACTTTTTTCCTCTTGTTGCCTACCATCTATATTACTTTTAAGTTTTTAGCTTTATGTTTGAGGTTCTTATTGGAATGTAATGCTGGCATGAAAAATTATTTAATACACCCCTATTTATTTGAAAAAGAATTCATCATAATAAGCAGTAAATTCATAATTTTTTGGGGGCATTCATTTATCTTGTTCCGAGCAATGACCACTAATTGCAGTTATTTGTATACAAAGGTTCTGTATTGACATAAAGTAATTGCATCTGTTTGAAATTTAGATGCCGAAATATAGTTTTTTTAAGGACTTTGTGTACATTACTGTATAGATATATATACAAAACTATTTCAAATGACCAAATAATGTCAAACTTAGATTAATGTCTTAGGAAAAAAGAAAGGTCCTTTTAAGGTCTGGGTGCCAAACTAAGATGCAAGTCTTACAGAGAAAAACAATAGGTCCTTTGAATGCCCACAATGGCCATCAACATATTAGACAACCCTCTAGTTTCTATAGAATTATACGAAATGAGATTGTTTTAGAGTATATAAAAAGTTCTAAGAGTCTATGGAATGGAATTGACATCAGCCGCAGGTTGATACTGGCTTTTGAAGAGTGTAATTTGTTTGCAATGTGCATCTTTGTTGGCCACATAAGGTCAAATCAGGTGTACGGATTCTCTACCATTCTAGTTATTGAGGTGTGGCAAACTTCTTTTCCTCATTTAGCCTATTTTTTCTACCGTGTACATGCCTCATACTACATTCAATATACTGTACTGTCTTCATAGATAAGAGTTTGTTTTCGCTTTCTCTATTTGAATTTCACATAATTTTCTTTTTCCAGTGGATGTACAATTAGTAATTTAGTAGATCATTATGCAACAATAACTGAAGTATCAAGCCCTCTAATTTCCATTTGCCTACCTTGAGTTTTTCAACAAAAGCTAGCCATTCTTTTGATTCAATTCACACTTCTCTTCAGAGTAATCTATGCTTCGTTTTGTTAGCTCCCTCTTCTTCTACCCCTCTATCTTCATTTCTACTTTTCTCTGCTTTAGGCAAAAACTTGGCGCTTTACATCTCTTGTTTATTACTAGGCATCACTATAACAAATTTGTCTTTAATCTGCTACTCATTTCCATTCGAAAACACTAATTTCACATGGTTAATGACTGTTTTACTGGCATCTTCAAGCTTTTACCTTGATACTCGGCCTTTGTGACTATTTCTCACTATTCGTGCTTGGGCTCCTTCCATTTTGAACTATGTTATTACTGTCATGATGATGTCATAAACATAGACTTCTCTTTAGTTTCTTGATCAATGTATAAACACATTTACAATGTATAAACACATTTACATGATCCTCATAAGACTTATATGTTTAATTATTGATGATCTTCTTTCGACTGGTAATAGCAGTGATACAGCTAAATTATATTTCTGTCATCTAAATTAAACACATCTCTTACTCTATGATTATGCTATCTTTAATAAAAATCTGCATGCAAATGTTGTTCATCTCATGATTGTTTTTCATCTGCATCAATTTGAAGCTGTTTTTCTTATCTTCATTAATCAAACAAATACAATGAATTAAGCACAATTAACCTTGATAGAAAAGTTGTGACTGATAATTGAAATAAAGTAAAATAAATGCTGAAATTAAACTATTAAATACAATACTTAGCTTGATAACTGATAATGGGAAAGTGATGTCTTAGATGTCAATAACAGACTCACCTAGGTTCGGAATTTTTAGTACTCTTTGTGATGAAGATCTCAGGTCCTGAAATTGACTGTCTGTCGTTCTTTGTTCAATCCACGATTGCAGAGCTGATCTTTGTGAATGCAGACCTGATTTCAAACTCGTGGATTTGACCTGACAGGGTGGGATCCAATCAAACTCACCTGCATTGATTTTAATATCTGAGCTGGTGTAAGGATGAGCTGCATTTATGAATACTTCTGGAAATTTTTTGAATAGTGGAGTCAAATCTTCTATAGTCAGACCCCTGGCAAACCATCTTTACTGCTCTTATTGAGATGATTGACAATAGCAGCCAAACATGCAATGTGCCTAAGATGAAGTGATATTTGATAGTGCACTAAATTCAGAATTTATCCCCCTTTTCAAATTAAATTTAGTCAATAATTTTCTAGTTGATTTTTAAAGGAATGAGTGGATGTCTTTAAATATCCAAGCACACAAATTAACATTATGCACTGTAAGCTCTCTCATAGCTGCTAGTGGTCAACAGTTGGTGATTTGAATTTTAAATTTTAAATGTGAAGGATTGAGATCGTGATTGTAGAATTGACCTCAGTTAGGTCCACACCCACATATTTGATAGAGGGTGGTGAATATATACTTCAACTCCAGTGATGCAAATTTGGGAACCACTGGTGAACCGGACCAGGATACAAATTGCATGAGCCAATTTCATTCACAGTTGTACCAATTTAAGTTGATTAGTATATTTACAACACTGATCAAAGCAGGCCCTAAACAAATTTTTATCAAACATATTGCCCTCACTTTGATGTAAATCATTGATGTGAACAGCTAGATGGGTGCACTTTTTAGTTTTTACCTATATAGAAATCCCTTCAAGAATCTTGTTCACGGTACCCTTTTCTCAATGTGTTCGCCTTTTGACTATCTTTTCTATTTTCTTTATACATTTTATTGCCATATAAGACAGATGCCTACCTTGTTGGTTTTCATGAACAACGTTTAAAAAAAATTTAAATAGCTAGCCAATATTGTTCTGAACTATTGAAAACTACCTTGTAACAATTGTTACTAGACAGACAAGTGTAGTGCACAATGTTAGAAGATTCTAGTAATTTCTATCAACAACTTTGCGGGTTAAGATGAAATTTTCCAGAATAGTAATTATTTAGTAGTTTCTGGAAATTTACACCTTCTAGAAGGGTTTCCAGAAATTTCTCAAATGCAAAGTCCAAAATATTAAGTGAATTAGATTATTCTAGAGGCCTCCAGTTGGATTAGGGATTAGGTAAAGTTTCTAATATTATATTTAGAATGTTCTAGAAATGAATGTCCGGTATGAGAAAATATTCTAGAGTTTTCTATGTAACTTCTAAGCCTTCTATAAAAAGGCATTTTGTAATTGTGTTTCAAGCAAGCAATAGATTGCTTCCTCTGCCCACTACAGAGTGGTTTCAGAGTGGTTTCAGGCAAGCAATAAAAATGGTTTATGTGCCGTAGCACATTTATAATATCTGTGTATCTTCTAAATCTGTGTTTGTATTTTTGGTTTGAGGAGTGGATTCAATCCATCCTCCCCTACAAAATTGGTATCAGAGCAGCAATAAAAAAAATCTGTTTTATACTGTGCCGTAGCACTCTGTGTCTTAATTCTAATTTTGCCTCTGCCCATATCATAGTGGTATCAGAGCAGGTTAAGGTTGAATCCTGGGAGAATACTTTGTTAGAGCTTGGTGAGATTGTGAGATCATGTGATTTTGTTTGCAAGAGCCAAGTTTGAAAATCATTTGGAGATCCTGTCACCATTTGTGACAGATGTCAAGAAAGGGAGATCCTGTCACCATTTGTGACAGATGTTAAGAGGGAGATCTTGTCACCATTTGTGACAAACCTCTGAAAGATCTGAAAGTTCTAAGGAGTTTCATAAGTGCCAAAGATAAGAGGCAAGTCAAGGATTGAAGTTCTGTTGATGAGAAAGTTATTCTTTGTGAAGGAGAATTCAATGGTGTTCAGGAGTCTGATTTTATTGTGTTGTAGCACACTAGCTTTCAAGTGTTTTGTCTCTGCCCACTTCACAGTGGTATCAGAGAAAGGGAAAAAAAGTTTATTGTCACCATTTGAGACAGTAGAGGATTGCTGAAGGTTACTGAAAGTCATTGCCTGTAAAATTGGCATAGCATTTGGAATGTTGCAGCCCTAAGGAGGTGTTGCAGACGAATTGGTAGAACATCAAATCATTGAAGGATATCACAAAGATTTTAGAGGATCAAAGATTGCAGAAGGCCGCAGCCATGTACGCCCAGATTAAGATTGCTGGCAAAAGAAGATCAAATGCAGTCAAATCTGTTGAAGGCATGAAGGATATATTGAAGTATATAGCCGTAGTTGTTGGAGGAATTCATTAAGGACAATAAAGAAGATTGAAGGCAGGTGAAGCTTCTTGTAAAAAGCATCATATGGTCAAACATAGAAAGGCTTTGGCATCAGGCAAATAAAAGGATGTTGATAGTAAGAGAAGACAAGAGGGAAGAGAAAAAAGAATTTGAATGCCGCAGCATTCGTGGACAAAATTTAGGGAATAAGATCTTGATGTATAATTATAGATTTTGATGTAATTAGTGGTAGAAATTAGGGGGGAGTGTTAGAAGATTCTAGTAATTTCTATCAACAACTTTGCGGGTTAAGATGAAATTTTCCAGAATAGTAATTATTTAGTAGTTTCTGGAAATTTACACCTTCTAGAAGGGTTTCCAGAAATTTCTCAAATGCAAAGTCCAAAATATTAAGTGAATTAGATTATTCTAGAGGCCTCCAGCTGGATTAGGGATTAGGTAAAGTTTCTAATATTATATTTAGAATGTTCTAGAAATGAATGTCCGGTATGAGAAAATATTCTAGAGTTTTCTATGTAACTTCTAAGCCTTCTATAAAAAGGCATTTTGTAATTGTGTTTCAAGCAAGCAATAGATTGCTTCCTCTGCCCACTACAGAGTGGTTTCAGAGTGGTTTCAGGCAAGCAATAAAAATGGTTTATGTGCCGTAGCACATTTATAATATCTGTGTATCTTCTAAATCTGTGTTTGTATTTTTGGTTTGAGGAGTGGATTCAATCCATCCTCCCCTACAAAATTGGTATCAGAGCAGCAATAAAAAAAATCTGTTTTATATTGTGCCGTAGCACTCTGTGTCTTAATTCTAATTTTGCCTCTGCCCATATCATAGTGGTATCAGAGCAGGTTAAGGTTGAATCCTGGGAGAATACTTTGTTAGAGCTTGGTGAGATTGTGAGATCATGTGATTTTGTTTGCAAGAGCCAAGTTTGAAAATCATTTGGAGATCCTGTCACCATTTGTGACAGATGTCAAGAAAGGGAGATCCTGTCACCATTTGTGACAGATGTTAAGAGGGAGATCTTGTCACCATTTGTGACAAACCTCTGAAAGATCTGAAAGTTCTAAGGAGTTTCATAAGTGCCAAAGATAAGAGGCAAGTCAAGGATTGAAGTTCTGTTGATGAGAAAGTTATTCTTTGTGAAGGAGAATTCAATGGTGTTCAGGAGTCTGATTTTATTGTGTTGTAGCACACTAGCTTTCAAGTGTTTTGTCTCTGCCCACTTCACAGTGGTATCAGAGAAAGGGAAAAAAAGTTTATTGTCACCATTTGAGACAGTAGAGGATTGCTGAAGGTTACTGAAAGTCATTGCCTGTAAAATTGGCATAGCATTTGGAATGTTGCAGCCCTAAGGAGGTGTTGCAGACGAATTGGTAGAACATCAAATCATTGAAGGATATCACAAAGATTTTAGAGGATCAAAGATTGCAGAAGGCCGCAGCCATGTACGCCCAGATTAAGATTGCTGGCAAAAGAAGATCAAATGCAGTCAAATCTGTTGAAGGCATGAAGGATATATTGAAGTATATAGCCGTAGTTGTTGGAGGAATTCATTAAGGACAATAAAGAAGATTGAAGGCAGGTGAAGCTTCTTGTAAAAAGCATCATATGGTCAAACATAGAAAGGCTTTGGCATCAGGCAAATAAAAGGATGTTGATAGTAAGAGAAGACAAGAGGGAAGAGAAAAAAGAATTTGAATGCCGCAGCATTCGTGGACAAAATTTAGGGAATAAGATCTTGATGTATAATTATAGATTTTGATGTAATTAGTGGTAGAAATTAGGGGGGAGTGTTAGAAGATTCTAGTAATTTCTATCAACAACTTTGCGGGTTAAGATGAAATTTTCCAGAATAGTAATTATTTAGTAGTTTCTGGAAATTTACACCTTCTAGAAGGGTTTCCAGAAATTTCTCAAATGCAAAGTCCAAAATATTAAGTGAATTAGATTATTCTAGAGGCCTCCAGCTGGATTAGGGATTAGGTAAAGTTTCTAATATTATATTTAGAATGTTCTAGAAATGAATGTCCGGTATGAGAAAATATTCTAGAGTTTTCTATGTAACTTCTAAGCCTTCTATAAAAAGGCATTTTGTAATTGTGTTTCAAGCAAGCAATAGATTGCTTCCTCTGCCCACTACAGAGTGGTTTCAGAGTGGTTTCAGGCAAGCAATAAAAATGGTTTATGTGCCGTAGCACATTTATAATATCTGTGTATCTTCTAAATCTGTGTTTGTATTTTTGGTTTGAGGAGTGGATTCAATCCATCCTCCCCTACAAAATTGGTATCAGAGCAGCAATAAAAAAAATCTGTTTTATATTGTGCCGTAGCACTCTGTGTCTTAATTCTAATTTTGCCTCTGCCCATATCATAGTGGTATCAGAGCAGGTTAAGGTTGAATCCTGGGAGAATACTTTGTTAGAGCTTGGTGAGATTGTGAGATCATGTGATTTTGTTTGCAAGAGCCAAGTTTGAAAATCATTTGGAGATCCTGTCACCATTTGTGACAGATGTCAAGAAAGGGAGATCCTGTCACCATTTGTGACAGATGTTAAGAGGGAGATCTTGTCACCATTTGTGACAAACCTCTGAAAGATCTGAAAGTTCTAAGGAGTTTCATAAGTGCCAAAGATAAGAGGCAAGTCAAGGATTGAAGTTCTGTTGATGAGAAAGTTATTCTTTGTGAAGGAGAATTCAATGGTGTTCAGGAGTCTGATTTTATTGTGTTGTAGCACACTAGCTTTCAAGTGTTTTGTCTCTGCCCACTTCACAGTGGTATCAGAGAAAGGGAAAAAAAGTTTATTGTCACCATTTGAGACAGTAGAGGATTGCTGAAGGTTACTGAAAGTCATTGCCTGTAAAATTGGCATAGCATTTGGAATGTTGCAGCCCTAAGGAGGTGTTGCAGACGAATTGGTAGAACATCAAATCATTGAAGGATATCACAAAGATTTTAGAGGATCAAAGATTGCAGAAGGCCGCAGCCATGTACGCCCAGATTAAGATTGCTGGCAAAAGAAGATCAAATGCAGTCAAATCTGTTGAAGGCATGAAGGATATATTGAAGTATATAGCCGTAGTTGTTGGAGGAATTCATTAAGGACAATAAAGAAGATTGAAGGCAGGTGAAGCTTCTTGTAAAAAGCATCATATGGTCAAACATAGAAAGGCTTTGGCATCAGGCAAATAAAAGGATGTTGATAGTAAGAGAAGACAAGAGGGAAGAGAAAAAAGAATTTGAATGCCGCAGCATTCGTGGACAAAATTTAGGGAATAAGATCTTGATGTATAATTATAGATTTTGATGTAATTAGTGGTAGAAATTAGGGGGGAGTGTTAGAAGATTCTAGTAATTTCTATCAACAACTTTGCGGGTTAAGATGAAATTTTCCAGAATAGTAATTATTTAGTAGTTTCTGGAAATTTACACCTTCTAGAAGGGTTTCCAGAAATTTCTCAAATGCAAAGTCCAAAATATTAAGTGAATTAGATTATTCTAGAGGCCTCCAGCTGGATTAGGGATTAGGTAAAGTTTCTAATATTATATTTAGAATGTTCTAGAAATGAATGTCCGGTATGAGAAAATATTCTAGAGTTTTCTATGTAACTTCTAAGCCTTCTATAAAAAGGCATTTTGTAATTGTGTTTCAAGCAAGCAATAGATTGCTTCCTCTGCCCACTACAGAGTGGTTTCAGAGTGGTTTCAGGCAAGCAATAAAAATGGTTTATGTGCCGTAGCACATTTATAATATCTGTGTATCTTCTAAATCTGTGTTTGTATTTTTGGTTTGAGGAGTGGATTCAATCCATCCTCCCCTACAAAATTGGTATCAGAGCAGCAATAAAAAAAATCTGTTTTATATTGTGCCGTAGCACTCTGTGTCTTAATTCTAATTTTGCCTCTGCCCATATCACACAAGCCCTAGGCAATTGAATTAGATTTTGGAGTATATAGATTTTGCATTGATCAAGGCCCAAGTTGGACAAACAAAACAAAAATTCCTGAATTGAAAGAGAAACCCACTATTTCTTGTTGTTCTAATTGTTCCAATTCAAGATATACGTTTGGAAGCTGTGATAAAGTGAAAGTGAAATCCTGTCATTATATACTACTCAAGAAATATTGTTATATTGAAATGGCTGTCTGTACCATTTTTAAAGGCTATAAAACTTCTCGTTCATTCTTCAGCTGTCTATCTCTTTTATCTTTGCAACTCAGATCTTCATCCACTACACCAGAGCATTTATGTCATCCATATCTTGTCGAAGCTACTTTAGGCATCTACCTTCAACTTTTAAGCCAATATTAATATGGATTAGGTACAAATTTGAGGTCATATTATTACTGGGTTAGGTACAAACTTGAGGTTATATTATCACATAAAGGGTAATTATCTCACCAGGGTGCATGCAGAGATACTAATGTCACTTTTACAACTTTTTGGAAAACCATAAAATCGATGTTATACTTAAGGCATGAGTTATAGCCACATCTGTCATTGATACAGTTGTACACTAGCTAAGCAACTTTGGATGTGCACTTGGTTCATTCAATCCAATTTCGACTTAAACAACAGAAATTTATCTCCACTTAAAGCCAAGTTAGAACATTTCTTCATTTCAGCCAAGGTGGAGATATGAGCATATTTTTAAACTTTGGTGGAACTTTTGACTCTTCTTGTTACCTTCCCACATCTATGTGGAGATTTTGATCGTTTAAACCATCTTTTAGAGACATGGTGGAGATCTATATGGAGGAATATGGTTTCTTACATGATATTAGCAAAACTATCCTTCACACTATCTTAGTGTCTTATTCTCAATACACTATAACTCGTTGTCACACAAACAAAACTCTTGCACCAAATCTATAAATATCATTTCTATGCTCTTTTCTCATTATGATCTGCCATACATTCTTCTTAGCCATCCTTTCTCAAACTCATTGTCTTCTCTTTCTCACATAAGTCTTATTTCCATGGACTATCACCATGAATTTCTCTCCACTTCTATGACTTTAGTGGCAGTCCGTCACTCCTCAAAATACACCTAGGTTCCTTCAAACATTAATATCACGGTGATTGTAGAATGTCATGTCCTCAGAGACCATGCCCATGTTTGTCTATACAGCACAGATATTTAGACCAAAAGGAACATAACGTTAGGATTCTGCCCAATTGCAAGCACATTTTTCATACAGTGTACTGATATGTGGTTTCATTCTGCCCTCTTTGTAGAACTAAGGTAGATGCTAGAATATGCAAAGAAAAACTAGAAGGAGATTCTGATATATCAAATGATTTAGAGAATGTGGTTATTGACTGTCAAGTCCCTGTAATCTGATTAAAATTTATGTTTGATCTTTGAGCTTAGTAGTTTATTGAATTTAAGCATGGGAGACTTTTAGGGTACATGTATAATAGCATGATTCTATGTAAATGCTTATTGCTATTCGTTTTTTATTCTGTAGAATTTTATATCATTTATAAGCTCGTTTTTGCTATCTGGTACAAGATAGCAAGCTATATAGTATATGACTATCCCTTCTTCATGCATACTTTGTCATCATAAACAACTTACCTGCACAATTATAAACATCCCAACCAAGATGAAACGTTCATTATTAATCATCCATATGTGCATTATTTTACGATTCTGCTTGGTCTTCCCCCAGGATTCCCTTCCAAACCAGAGTGATGTTTGAATTCCTCACTTGCCCTAATCCTGGGACATGTTCGTCCAGAATCTCGTCTCTCTGCTTTCTAACTACAACACATGGATTTGGGTATTCTCTATCTAGAGGCTTCATGAACAACAATGTCAGTTTCCTTTGGACATAACCATGTATTACTGTCAACACAGTATCCTCCTCTCACCATGTTCAAGAATATTGCAAGCCTATATCAATGCATTTTGTGTTTTTCAACTCCTCTCTCTTGCCTCTGATAATTTTCGAAAGAATCATCATAGAATCTTTAGGCCTTTCTAATATCCAGTAGAATTTTTCCTCTATAAGATTGCATAATCATGTTAAAATGATTACATGAGATATCAAGGAGTTCACTGAACCCTTGGCACTTTAAATATACCTACACTGACTGCATACCAAAATGAACCATTTATATCCATGTTTCCATCAAAAACCCGAATCTAACTCCTGGTCTCCACCATGCATGAGTTACCAGATGCAGCTGCACTAGGCTCTGATTTAAATGACCCATTCTATCTTTTATTGTCAATTTTAGGTCATTCTAATGCCTGCATTGTGGATGGCTTCTAGTCTATCTACAACAGACAGGAAGGTTTTAAATATTGAATCTAATCAGCCAAGGTTAGACATAAACACCCAAATATGGTCATATTTCAATGAATAGTATTTCTGCATAATTAACTCATGAATTTTGTTGATGGATAGTTTATTTGAAGTCTCATTAATTCTTACATTTTAGTTTGTTTTGAAAGCTTGCTTTGAAATGCTATTAGTATAATGGAAATGCTTCAAATCTTTATTAATCTGTAATGTTGGAATACAAAATGCTCAAATCTTTCGTAAGACGATGACTATTATGCAGAATGTATGAAAAAGTAAACCTATGCTCATGTGCATTTGTTATCAAGTGTAATTACTGTCAAGAGCCATTCTATAATGGCAGAAGGTGTAAAGTATAATGCACACAAAACTCTTGCCTCTTACCTTAAAAATGTGATAGTCATTTACATTTGAAAAATACACACTTCAAAAGAAATTGAAGAACTAGATGATTTAATTGTTATATATAATTCAGACTGTATACCTTTGCATTTGGAAGTGACCATGCCACAAAGATTTAATGAGCGGATTAGACAAGCATGTGTAGACGTACTAGTATCTGCCTCATTATAAAAATTATGTGCTATCAATTTGCAGACAAATAAAGTATGGTATACAAATTACAGTAGGCAGATAATCATAAGCTTGCAATGTATTGAGGTTTAGATATATGACTGCACTCTTTAAAGTTATATTCAATAAATTTGAAATACCTTTCTTTTAAGGATCGGGAGTTTCAACTATAACATTTATAATTTTCTCATGTTGTTTTGCTCATTCAGGTAGAAAGCACGTGTAGCAGTTGATGTTTCATTGTTATTGAGGATGCCTCAAACATCTTGTCTTTGAAAATATTATAAATTTATTTATATTATGGGGTTTCCAAGGTCTCTTCGGTATTGATATTGCATGGGAATCCATTTCCATTCATCATGAAAGTGTATGATTTCTCTGGATTGAAATTCTCTTATCAAATTATTTTGAAGATTGAAAGATGCTAATTTTATTTTTCTATGGTCTTTTAAATAACAACTCCAATGTAATAACATGTGTTACTATTCAGGATTCCTATTGCATGCAATTTGTGCCTAACATGATTTATTTATATAGACTGGATGCCTGTCTACTTTCCAACTTTTAAGTGACAAATCTACAAAGCAGCCGCTCAAGATCCTTTGGGTTCATCTATCTCTGCAACTCGATCTGAATGCCAGGTAAATGTTTTTGCAACCTTGGTTCTCATTTGTAGCATGCATGCCTATGGTAAGGATTATGTGCTTATTGGTTTGTAAGGGAATACGATAGCATCTAATAGGCATTAGTGTCTTGTTCTTTCAAAACAGGTCTTCAATTACTTTGCGTAGTCTATAGTGGGAACCCTGACTCCGGAGATTGTACGGGAGTTCTTGTTGAAGGCAGAAAAGTTTTCACTTACAAAAGCAGAGGACTTCAAGTTTTAAATCTGAGGCCTTCCATAGCAGTTGAAGTCCATATGGTAGATCTCCTATTTGTTGGTCTTTATTTTCAATTTATTACTAGCTTTGGATATTTGAGAGCCACTATACTATGTGTTTGAACTTTTGGGTACTTTATGAGTAAACTAGGATTTTCTTATCTATTAGTTTATTCTACACACCATGGGAAAACAGATAATAGAAGACTATGAGGAGAGAATGTCAAGTTTGACTGTTGATGAATTCCTTGAAATGGTCAAGAGTACTTTACCATCCCCGCCAATGAAGCCTCAGGTACAAGATGAAGAGGAAAATGATGAAACAGATGAGGGCAATGCTGGAGAAACGGATGTTGAGGAAGAAGTGGAATAAAATGCTTATGATGTCAACCATCAAGTGATTCCATATTGTAATTTGTTATACCATAATCTATTACATAAGTAGAGGTGGTGTCATATAATGTTCTTTATTAAAAAGGAGAAGGCTAGATAATATAAAATGGGGTCAAGAGATATCTCATGTGGATAGCTATATATGGATCTATGGTTCTTGTCCACATTAATCTTTGTCCACGCCAATATTTTATCATTACATCAGTGGTTCTTTCTCTTATGATTGATTTGTGTCCATTTTCTAATCTTGCTTTTTTGTTTGACTACATGGTTGCTGAATATTTCATACTTAATCTAGGTACATTCAAGATCATTACCAATAAAAGAACTCAAAGAATCTTTCTTTCAAGGTCTCAAGGCTGTCTTTGGAGGGGATGAATTTGCAGTACATTATTTCCTACTACACATTCTCTCATAGGTAATTTCTTTAAATCATACTTTACTATTAATATTAAATTTCTATCTTGAGTTATTATATCCTCGATGACATCACAAGAATTCCGTTTGTTTGAATTTTCTAAATTAAGTTTTAATTGTGCAGTGAATTTTTAGATTTCTTATCATACACTGCAGTTGAATACGAAGTTAATATCGAATACACAAACATCAATCATATTTACACTAGAATCAAGATGTTTTTGAACTTTTACTTTTTTTAGCGATAGGAAATTATGTTAGCTAAACGTCATCAAGTAGACCATGTATAGTTTAGCTAACAAATGAAAGCTTATATAGATCTTTGACTTATATGATGATGGATTTTGGTATGCAAAAGAACGACCATGAAATGTAGTGAAATAATTGTCTAAAGAATACCATGAAAGAGTGGCATGCAAGGTAGTGACAGTCTTATTATTGTTTCCTTTGACTTAAAAATTAATATCTTCTTATCTTCTCAATGTATGATTGAAAACATTGCGACCTTTGTATCCTTATCTCATAGCAATGAACCTCATGCTCTTTGTTGTGATTTGACTTCTCTTTGTTGTAATTTGATTGCAATGTTCTTATCAGTGATATGACATTTCAAGTCACTATTTACAATATGTTAGATAATGTCTTTTCAATACATTAGGTCTCTTCCTTTTGCATTGCTCTTTTTATCTTGTATTACTATACCTCTATTATGATCCTAAGAGTTGTCATATTGATCTTGGTAGCTATCCTATTTTTCACACTACTTACTAGACCATGTATTCATCCCCATGATAGCCTCATGATACTTGGTTTCCTTCTTGTCTGTAGTTATAAACGGATCGTCTTCTTTTGAGATATGCTAAAATGGTTGTGCTTCACTTCTCTTTATGAAAATGCATATCCAACCCTATCCCTTAGCTACAATACCACTTATGTTCTTCACTTGCATCTTACTTGTGTCTCCGTTGGAAGGTTGAAAGGTTGACATAGGATACATGATATAATTATTCTTTAAAGGGTACTAGCTCAATGGAAGAGCACCTTCTTTACAAGCACGAGGATGGAAGTTCGATTCCATTATGTCGTAATATGACTAAATTAATGACCAAATACATGATTAAATATACGACTAAATATATGAATAAATATATGACTAAATAAATTACCAAATCAATGACTAGATCAATGACTGAATTAATGACTAAATCAATGACTAAATAAATGAATAAAAAAATGAAGTTATATCAATGACTAAAATAATTTATTCGCATTATAAATGACTACAAATAAACTACTAATAGTCACGTGACTAACTCTAGTCATTTATATGTAATTTTTAGTAGTTTATTTAGTCACATATTGTTGTTTTTGTACTAGTGAGGGTAGCCAACCAGATACTTGTCCTCTCATAGGACAAAATGTAGGTTTAGGATAAGGTGTTAGGTTTGAATGTTATCTCCTCTCTTTTACCATTAAGACATATAAGGGCATGCTCACTCCTACCAATTTAGGGAAGACGATGTCTGATACCTACAAACCTGTCATCACAAAGCCAAACACATACATACATACATATATATATATGTGTGTGTGTGTGTGTGTGTTCACACACACACACATTTAGACCTTCAATACAACCAAAATATGTCAAGTGGCCATAAGAGACATATGTAGTTATCATCAATGACAATATATAAATTATCAAATGTAGTGTCTCTTGCCAACAATCTCCCCCTTTGGCATTAATGAAAACACTTAGTGAAAAATGACTAAGCATCCAAGAAAAATGTCAAGCTTCAAATAGGTCTCTTTCTAAAAAATATGTGCTCCTCTTGAGCTAAATAAATTATTTCTCATTCCTTATCTGGGTATGTGCAGGATCATGGTATGTCAAACTAGGCCCTTAAGTGGCAATGAAAATTCAAAAAATCAGGGGTACGCAAGTTGACATAAAAATTTGAACAAGTTATCAATATTATATCAAAAATATGTAAAAAAAGAATCTATAAAAAATTAAATTTAGTGTCTAAGTTACTAGCCTTTTTAAAAAAAAATATTATTCTTTATAGAGAATTTCAAATTTCAATGTAGTAGTACAAAAATTTTAGGAAAAGATAAGAAGTAGGTGTATGTTTGACCAACTTAAAAACAATCAAATGATAATATATTTTTGCAAAATTCTATATATAAGTAGTAGAATCATGTCCAAAGTTGGGATTCTAAATTTCTAGGATCTCCCTCAGAATATAAAAACTCTCATGTCTGACAACCTTAATTTAGTCTAAACTTCATCAAATTGAATTTTTTATTTTTTTTGTAATAGGTGAAGCATAGAATGTGACACATGTTTTAGATTTTAAAAATATTATACAATTTGAAAGTTATTGTTGTTTTCATTCAGTCTATCAATAGTACAAAAAAATTATGAAAAATGATAAAAAGTAGGTATATGTTTCACCACCTTAAACACAATCAAATAATAATATTTTTTTACAAGATTCTAGATATAAATAGTAGACTCAAATCCAGATGTGATGCATATTTTTTTTTTTAAAATTCAATTAAATAATTCATTATGATTTTTTTGCTAAAAAATTTCCAGAATATAAAAACTCATATATTTGACCGCCTTAGCTTAGTTTAAATTTCATCAAATTGAATTTTTTTTCTTGTATTAGTAGGTGTTGGGGCTCTAAATTTGTTGCAAAATTTGGAGTTCCATATAGTGATAAAACCCTAAAACTAGCCTCCTAAACTCCATGCCAAATAATGAATGAGATGATAGATCACATGACATGAGTTATAAAATTATATTATTTTCAATTCAAATCTAAAAGATTAAGGAAAAAATCTTTACGAATAGGAACAATCAAAATTTTTTGAGAGAAGGTTTCAGAGATGCTAAAATTTTGGCCTATTGTAAAAATGGCATTGACAGAGGATGATAACGATTGAAAATTTAAAATCTAAACACAACCTAGTTCGGAAAATCAAAATTCCAAGCTCCAGTTAAAATATTAGCTTTTCACAATGTGTTTTGTGTTGCTGACCAAACCCAAATCTGAAAGATAGGTAGTTATTATTTAATTAGTTGATTAATGTTTTCAAAAAAAAAATTAATAGGGTGGTGTCTTTTTACCCTAAAGGGGTGTGAGAAATATTCAACCATATATATATGTGTGGTGTAAAATGTAAAGAGAGACAAGCAATCCTATGTGAATACTACTAAGTTATATATACTGTATTTCTGCAAGTTATTTATGTAAATAATGAAGACTTTTTATTATTAATATATATCATCAAGTTCTTTCAATTTGAATTTGTGGATTTGATCGATTTCAATTAATCAGTCCTTTGTAATTTTAATTCCAAAAGGTAAAGCTAGTTTCAATATTTGTATGTGGAGATTAATTGTATTATTCTGCAACTTGATCATTAGATTTAATACGAATTATTACCTTTATCTTATTGGTCTCATTAAGTTTAGGTTAAATTCAATAAGAGTAATTGTCAAATGATAAAGTAATTAAAAGCATCGAAAGAAAGTAGTTGATAGGAACATTTTATTTCCTATCTTACATAAGTTGTACATAGGATTACCTGAAGAGGTTGTCTATATAGCCCAATTGAAGAAGGCACTAGTTTATCATCTTTTAAAGTCATTGTTTGAAATATTACAAGCAGGAAGCAATGATACATATTCAAAATAAACAAGATATCATTACATAAAAGAATTCAACATATTCTCAATACAACAATCAAAGGATAAGATTAGTGATTTATAAATTGTAAAGGATACAATTCGATCTCCCTCAAGACCTAATTTCCATCTTGATAGATCACCCTAAATCAAAGTACAACTATAGATCTGTTATAAAAAGATTCAAGGCTAGAGTTTGGGTTAAGAAATAGATACACCTGCCTTGGTCCTATAGAGCCTAAAGTGCAGGGAAAGAGGATCATAATCGATCATTCTCATTTGTTGGCTAAGTCATTTGGAAAGTACAATCATTGAGTTAGGAAAGATCATAGGATTTCCAATCTATTGATTTGAGAACCAACAATAGGTAAAGTATAGAATGTGATGCATGTTTCAGATTTCAAAAATATTATATTGTTTGAAGTTATAGTTGTTTTTCAATCATGACTTATTTTTCATATTGCCACTTTTTGGCATATCATGATCATTCACATATCCATCTCTCCCCCATTGACATCAATGAAAAAGGCTGGGATATCCCTCAAAATTCAACTACCAATTTCCTATATAATATTCCTATATACATAAGTGTACATAAGGTATACTTACAATAGTTTAAATATGTCTGAGAGATTGATCCTCAGAGTTGCAAAATCTATGTCTGAACTCTTCTTAATGCTTTCTATTATTTGAATCTATCCACAAACTACATATGCCAACTTTCTACTTCAACCAAATTAGGTGCATCAAGGATTTCATAGGTTACATCTTCTTCCTTTAGACCTATAACAAAATATCAAGTTTAGGAACAATTAAGTTCATTAATTATCTAATCCTTCCCTTTACTCTGTCCCTCTTAGTGACAAGAGTTGTGATTTTATCGTTATGTTTTGTCACTTCCACTGAATGAACCTATGCTAACTCGTTCAAGGGATCAAATCCTTGTGATATTTCTGATAACTTAGCTTCACTGTCTTTAAGTATTTTGTCAATATCTTCTACATGCTTTGGATAATAAATACAAGATTTATAAACTTTACCTCTCGATAATGCATCCTTCAGTTACTGAATAGAAACTCCCAGTTGAAGTCTTATCCTCGGCAATCATGATATTCAAATTATTGAATCTATTGGTATTCAATTCATTTTGAACTTGATTATTGAAGATTTATCTAAGGATTCAAAATGAGTGTCAACTACATCCAATAATCCCTCAAGATGACTCGATATAGACTTATTTGGATCAAATTTATGGTTTGACATGATCTTACACAAAATATTTATTTCCCTAGATAGAAGTATGTTCCCCTTCTCATTAGTTCTCAAAATTCACTCTCTTGCTTTGGCATGAGCTATCGTAGCAAGTCCTATCAATTGATCTTCAAAGAGTATCCAATTCAATTGGACCTTTTATAATTTGTATTTCAATGATGTTCTTTCCCAAGAATTTAGTCTCTACTTTTGCAATGTCCCTTTCCTCCTCAACTTTCTCATATTTCACTTCCTCAATCTTCTCAAGAGTCTATTCTTCCATAGGGTCTAGTTCTTCTCTCACTTCCTCTTCCTTCAAATTTTCATCATGAATCGTCTCTTCCTTTACTTCTCCTTTGTATGGTTTCTCATGTGTTACTTTTGAGCTATCATATGCACTATATTTTTTCGATTCATCCATTACCTCCTTGTATTCATCTTCTTTTATAGTTGCCTTATATTTTTTTATTCCATGTATATCTTCCTCATCATCATTTGTTGTAGAGAGTGTTATAGGTACACTAGAGATAAAGAAATCTGGTTCCACATCCATTTTCTAAAAATATTGTATGCATCATTGATTCTTATGTTTCTTTCTTATGCTCATGTGGTGGTCCTTCATATCGATTATCTAATAATATTTTACTTATCACCTCTTTAGTCTCCTCTACAACTTCATCGATATTAACACTCATAATTAGGTTTATCCTTTTTTTGTGTAGAAATTATCTCTTATCTTCTTCAAGGAGTATTCTCAACCCATATAATTCTATAAGAAGACATTGTCTATTTATGATTCATTCTATAATTATTTTTTCTTCTTCCAATGCAGTCAATCTTCTTTCCTTGAGCTTGGAAAATAGATCATCAAGAATTTCCCCTTTGATCTCAATAAGTGCTCTATTAAATTTAGTTAGATATGGTATTACTCCTTCCTCTAATTTCCTCTTCTCTTCTTCATCATATCTATGATAATATCTATTTAATTGAACTAAAATTCTATGTACAGTCAATCTCTTCAACACAAAATCCAGAGTAAATTGTGGCTTACCGGGAACAACTTGTTTAGGTATCTTATAGATTACCACTTTTGTTTCCTTGGATCCTTTGGTTCTTATTTTCTTCTTTGAATCATTTGAATCAGTGGAATAATCTATAGCATCATCCTTTTTTCTCTTATGAGGTCAAATTCTCATTTTATTTACCCTTTTTCTTGCTGATTTAGAAACTATCTTCGGTTTGATTGATTTAGGCTTAGTTACCTTCAATGTAGGTGTCCTAACTTCTGATTTTATTTCTCTCACCTTATCTGATGGAATAAATGATGTCTTCACTAAACTCCGAGTAGATCTACCACTCGATGATTGTTTGTAAGGTATGTAGGGTGGAGGTCCATCGCCATCCACATTGATAGGTTTTTCTACTTTAGATTCCTTCTTTTCTTCCTTTTCTTGCTTTCTTCTAGCTTTAGAAATTTTTTCTCTTTAGTGAAACCCATCCTTTCATCCATAGCTTCAACTTATTTTATCATTTTCTCTTCATGGTAGTTATGTTTAGCTCTAAATATACTTTCAAACTCTTCTCCTTGTAGGTACCAAACCGCTCTTCATTAGGATCAATTAGTTTATCCAATATATCTTTCAGATAAGATTCAAATAGAAAAAGTTCTACTTCATAACCCATAGCCATGATCGAGTGAGTTCTTGGGTCAACTTCCTTTGTAAGAGAATCATCACTTTCAACCATCAAACAAAAAGTGTCTTTATATCTCTCCACAATCTCCCTCGGGATTCTACATATGTTCCACATCTCCTTCTAAAAGGTCTTGAAATATCCCCATAATTATTTTGCCACCGATTGTTGATTCTATATAAGGTAGTATTGTCCAATATGTATTGCCATTAGTACATCTTTGTTCCATGTAATACCAATGATCCATCAAAATTAATTCATGAAATAGAAGAATATATGTATGATCAATGATCTATACTTAAATATTTGTTTCCTGTCCTTTTTCATCTTTCCCAAATTCTCCATAGGTTGTAGTATCATTATCTCACAAACATAATACTGAGCCTTCTCCTTAACCATTCAGTATGTAGTGTGAATTATGGTGCTAGAGATGGATTTCTCTCTACTAGAGTGATAGACTTTGTATCCTAGAACCATTGAAGAAAAATTCACATCAAGCTTCTTGATATTATTGACTGTCATAGCCCTCTATCTAATTTTGAATTGGTCAGACTTGTTACTAAGTCCTTTATAGTTCTTAAGATAGGAACTTCCTCATTTTCATTGTAACTGAACACTGCTTCTAGTACTTCCTTGTTTATTTTCTAAGGTTTGTCTAGCCAAATGAATTGATCATGTATTCTAATGAGAACAAGTCTAATCCATTTAGGCTCATCAAAGGTGTGAAACTTCATAACTTGAACTAATTTCATAGTCTCTAAAACTTTGAATTCATCTTTCAATTGACCATTTTCACATAAGAATTCATAAATCTTAAGTATTGAATACTCTCTTATCTCGTCAATATTGCAATGAATATATTCCCTAATGTCTTCTACATGTAATACTCCATAAGGAACATGAGAAAACTCTCGAGTTGATGTGCTCATTATTTGTAGCTTTTTAAGTTAGGGTTAAACACATTTATTGCAATTTCTTTTTGAAGCATGTAAAGGATTAAAAGGGCATTATGTGACATAATTTAGCACCATGATATCTTGAGAATGACCTTGTAGATATTTTTGGAGATATTTGATAGGAGATTGAAAAGATTTTTAGAGATTGAACTTGCAAACCATTTTTGTCATTGTAAAAAGGTATTTATCACTTTGCAACTTGATAAATTTGATCGGTAACTATGGATACTCCTATGGTAATTGATATCAAGGATAGAGAACAACCTAAATTCAAGAAAAACTTGCATAAATCAATGGAAGATGACCATGGTGTGAGTGTTGTAATCATATGTGAAAAGATAGAAAACAAGGAAGTAATTCATAATATTTTGCATTTACATTGAAATGCATTGTGTATAATTTAAAATAATGTATCATTTACTATGTATTTATAAGATTAGGATATGTGCTTTATCATAGTTGATCAAATTGGGTCAAGGACTTAGGTTCCTAATTAAATTATGTATTAGAACCATTGTAACTTATAACCTACTTGTAAGATGTTGCAAAAAGTATTCAGTTAAATTTGCATTAGATGCATCTTACCCTAGTGACTCTCCATTGTGTTTGGGTACATTCTCTAACATGTCCAAAAATTTGTACTCTTGGGTGTAATGAAGAAGTTACTCCCTTAAGTGTGGCTGATAGTAGTCACTTTGT
Organism: Chamaecyparis obtusa; assembly: GCA_027943335.1. NCBI lineage: Eukaryota > Viridiplantae > Streptophyta > Pinopsida > Cupressales > Cupressaceae > Chamaecyparis > Chamaecyparis obtusa. The sequence goes on from BSBK01008132.1 coordinate 60,865, forward strand.
TATGTAAAATGTATTTGATTGATAAATTATTTAGTTATTGATGATTTGTCCATGTGTTATATGCTCTAGGATTTAATTTTAAACTTTCTTATGCTTGGACTAGTCACCTGACTCTCTTTTCCTATATCTATTTTGTGGAATTGGTCACACTTGATTTATTGTTGAAATTTCTATAGCACTTTTTGTTAGAAATTAAAGTCCACCAAGACAACTAAGGGCCGGGGGGGGGGGTGAATTAGTTGTCAGATAAAAATAACTTATAATACCATTATCAAATTTCAACCAAGTAACTAGTATAAATAACAACCATATAAAGATAAACATACAATAACACAAGATATGTTAACTAGGGAACCTCTTGATCAAATAGTGAACCCTGGAGGGGATGGTACCCACAAAAGATGTACTAATATGAAAATTTCTTGTGAGAGGATGGACTCTGTTAGGAGTCTTATGAAATACATTCAGTACATATTAGTCCCTGTAAGGAGACTTCGAATCCCTGTTAAAAGATTCTAACCTAGTTAAGAGTTATGGAAGGCAAAAGGACCCACTGTCCAAACAACTTCAAGGGCAAGATCACCAAACTCACTATCCAACTGATCTATGTATTATCCGAACAAAATAATACCAATGATTATTGATCTCAGCAACGTATCTTCACTCCTTTGTCTATGCCAAACCGCACCAACTATTCCACTAGATCTTTTTAATTCACATATCCTCTTAAAACATCAATATCATCATATATCTCTCTTATAATTCATACATGTTAGAGCTCAAAATTTCAGGTTGTGATTTTGAGTCCATGTTTAAAAAATTTGTCTAAATGTTGGAATCAATGTCCTGAAAATTATTGTAAAGTACTTAGTTTAAGTGCATGAATATAGGACATATGTAGTGGGTTTGAACTTTCATTTTTCAGTTTTGGCATGTTGAGGGAATAGGCTTTTGGAGGTGTTACCAGAAATCTGCATTTTATGTATGTCCATAATTTCACTAAATAGCCCACTTCAAAGGTCTGCATCTTTTTCCCAATGATTATTCATTGCATGGGGGTTATTGCATCATGCTATAGGCATGAGAGAGAGTATTAATACCTATTTTTAGCCCCCCATGTGCCCATTTGACCTATTTTCCAGAGCCATTTCATTTGTAGATTGTTAAGTTTCTCCAAAATGTGCATTGTCCAGGTTTCTAAGTGACCTACTTTGAGACTTTTTAGTTTGCACCCTATTCATGGTCAAGCATAATTGAAGGATGTTCCATATTTTAGACCTGGAAGTGTACTTCCCTGAAGATTCTTAGATATCTGCCAATCCATTTAGCCACTTTCCTAGGCCAATTCCAAATCATATTTCTACGTATTTCATTGTTTTAATCATGAATCTTTTTAACAGGTTGAATTTGGTATTTAATTGCATTTCTCCCTGTGATCTTTTGGGTAAATTAATTGTGGATTCATGTACCTTGTATGGAAGTGAATTGGTCACCAAGTTTTTGGTTCGTGAAGGTTTTAGTGGGTGAGTTTTTGAGGCCAGTTTTGGAGGTGACTTGTGCAGATTTGGCAGTGCAGGCTGAGTTAATGTTTATGAAAGGCCAAGTTTGGTCATTAAAATATTTCAGCTTAAATATTTTTGGGTGATCTCCTTTGGTGTATGTGTTTACATGTTGGAGGTGGGCTTAAGTTCTTGTCGACACATTCCTGTGGGGCCATTTGATCAAATTATGAGGCCGTTCTTGGAGGACAATTAGTGTCACTTGATAGTCTCGCAAAGGTGTTAAGGATTTGAGTTATGTACTTAAAATTTTGATGAACCTTGGTTTTGAATTCATCTTGAGGTTACTATGTTAATCCAACATAAGGAAGATATTCCTAATAAATTGCATGGATTTTTGAACTTATGCTACATCCTCCCCTACTTGTATCTACTGAGAAAGATCAAAATTCAAAGAGTACATACCAAGATACTTAAACAATCGACTAAATATCTGTGGGATTTCATTTTAAAACCATGGTGATTATAAATCAAGGGAATCCAATTGGTCAATGTCTTTGTGATGCTAATATCAGGGAAATCCTAGAGTTTTGTTTCATAGAGAATCTGGTATTGTTAGCAGATGAAGTGTATCAACAAAATATTTATCAAGATGTTGCATTCCAGTTCAATTATAGTGTGTTCTTTGTTTACAAAATACATTGCACACCTTTTTCTTCTATGGTGTGTACATTGGCAGCCAAAGGTAAGTAATGACTCTAATCAAAGAGCCAAGGCGTGAGTTTAATCTTGGTGGTCACGTGAATGTAGGAGGCTGCCAAATGTAAAAAGGTTTCTAGATTTGTGTGTGATGTGTGGTCACACAATTTGAAGAGGAACATGAGTGTGTTTGAATTGTCGGTTGAGTGAAAGAGGCTTCCAACACATTGCAAATTGAAAACATAAGGATTGTAGGTTAGTGCATATGCATTGAGGACCCAACATCAAACACAAATAGGGAAAAGAGTGCATGAATGCACTAAGAAGGTCACGCAAGGGACCAAGGGAGGTTGCCAGTACATGAGCAATGGCCACCACAAGGGGGTGCACATAGTGAAAGGAAGTGGCTAGAAAGTTGTGGGCACTGGTATGTTTGCGTGGGGCCAACCAAACAAAATAGGTAATGGTTGCAAAACTAAATGTGCAGGAAGCATAGCATGTTGAAGTTAGCAAGCAGCAAGGAAAACCAAGGATCATGTATACCAAACAATAAATACAAATTGCTTAAGTGCTCAAAGGAGCACAAAGGAATTGCACAGCATATAAGGGAGTGCATATGCAAAATTAAAATAACAAATGAGATTGGTGTCTGGCCATCATGCTGGAGATGTGCATGCCAACACTTGCAGAAGAAACAAGCATAGGATGTGATCACATGAATACATAGGCTGGTGCGCAAATAAATGACAGGGGAGTGCTTTGTGCATTGGATTGAAGAAGAGGGGGCACGTGTTGGATGCTTGCCAAGTATAGTGAAGACCAAAGGGTGTGTGTGTTTCAAAATGAGGTTACGCACTAAACAAAAGATTGTGCGTGTTTTTTTTTTTTAATATGCATTTAGCATTTAGAGGTGTGTATGGGGAAAATGAAGACCAGATGCCAGCATACGAGAAAATGGGAGCTGCCAATGTAATATGTTGGTTAGATTTTGCATAGAGGCTACAAACTAAACAATGAGAGTGCATAGGTAGCCATGAGAAGAAGGAAAACATAGAGGGTGTGCATGTGTGTTTATCCCAAATGCACCCCATTTGGTATTTTGAGTTGTTTAAATGCAAAGGTGGTCAAGTTAGAGGTAAGTTAGAAAGAAAGGAGGCTTGTAGCTGGCCTCTGTCCCTATGGGCCCACCTTGGATTGCATGCCAACTGGGCACTAGACCAAATTTTAGTGAAACATTTAAAAATACTTGCAGGTTTAGTCCCACATTGGCTGGGAGAGGGTATTTCTAAATGCATAAATGAAACAACACACACTAAGTGATATGAAGTAAAGAGAAAGAGGCTCTGTAGATGTACGCATGTGGAGGTACCTCGGGAACTGTGTTGATAGGCCAAAGACTAGTCTATTTTGTAGGAAAATTGGCAGATGATAGGATGGAGGTGGACATGTGGCACCTAGTCGCGTGATCTCTTGATGGGCTCATAGCTAAGGAAAAATGAAGCGATCTAGCGAATGGCTTAGTTGCCAGATCTCGTGATCCTGGCGATTAAGTGCTTGACATCTGGAGATCAGGAGAATGCAGTGTTCGCATGGTCGTTGGATAGCCGATAGTTAAGCCCAAGTAGTCATCAATTTGGAGAATTGCATAGTCGCCAGATCTCGTGGTCCTGTGGTTAAGGTGAGAAAATCTAGAGATCAAGAATTGGCTTAGTCACGTGATCACTAGAAGTTGACTATGGTTAAATGGCTCATCCGGAGATTCAGAGGTAGAGGCATTCGCGTGATCACTGGATAAACCCTGGGTTAAAGACTACGTGAAGAGATTTGGAGAATGAAGGCATTTACTTATTCTCCAAACCTGAGGTCAAGGCTAGGGTCAAGGTGAGCATGCAATCAGCCGGTGACACTTGTCATGTTCTAGTGAGGCCTGGACATAAAGTGAAGAAAAGAGCCAACAAGGAGCAGATTTAAAAGTAAATGAAAAATTGAAACAAGTGACATAGTCTACACATTTTAAATATAGCCAAAATTTAAATGATTGGCCTACTCACATAAATAGTGCCTGGTGCCTTTATTTTTATCATAATATAGGCATGTTATATATTTTCAGAAATGGCAAGACATGAGGAAGCAGACGAAAATGATTGTTTTCAGATTTGACTTAGTGGGAAAGAGCAGTATGGGCTGGCATTTTGGGATCAAATCAGTTGAAGGGAAATGATTGCAGACATGTTGGGCAATTGGAGAGAATCAGTTTGAAGATCAAGTGCAGATCAAAGTTGGAGAAAAAACTTGGAGATATTTTATGCAAATAATGGATAGCTGTCAGTTGGCTCTAACTGACCACATTCTCCTATATCTCAGTTTTTTCTTTATTGTTAAAGGAGATGGTGAATTAGAGAGCTATGAGACCTACCCGACAGTCATATTTATACTTCTTTATTTTCCATGCTTTCAGTACTTATTTCACATACATACTTGACTATTTGAGACACTTATGTATTTAAGGATCTGTTGAATCCTATGCTATATGTTCGGTACTTGATTATGTAATCAGGGTACACTCAAGATACTATATATTTTGATTCAGTTTCAGCTATGATGATGCCACATATGATGTTATATGATGTTTAAAACTGTTGTGATGGAAAGTTGATTTAGGAAACCAAAGTTATGCTTCGTTGATTGATTCACAGACATAGTTTTTAAACCATGCAGTATTGATGATGTATTGTGCTTATATCATGTTGATTGGACCTACTGATGTGTGCAATGAGTGTGCAGGATAAGTTGACCATAGATCTAAATGCGGGGATTTAGTATTGGAACCTATGTTTTATACCATGCATTCCAAGGTCCTCTTTGTATAAAGAAATGTGGACCTTGTTGTATAGTCTTTATTTCATAAATGTGGTTTGCATGTGTGTATTTAATTTAGTTAATGTTTATGTGAATTATCCATGCCATTCTTTTAATTAAATGTGCCAAATTTGGCAAATTGTAGCATATGTGTTGGCATGGTTAGTAATTTGTAATTAGTTGGGTCAAGGGTTTGACTAGGGGATTACCTTAGGGTAGAATCAACTTACCTTGGGTTGGGAAGTTTCTAAATAGTCAACCAAGACCTAAAATCCATATGTAAACTTTAGGTGGAGTTTAGGAGGGTCATTTGGTCTCCAATAGTGTTAACTGGGGTCAATATTAGCTACCCAGGTTGATACCTTAGGGGTTAGGGGTCTTTTTCAGCCCATTAAGAGCCTTAAAATGCATTTATGACTCCCCTAAAGTCAAGATTTCAAAATTGGGCGGATTTGAAGAGTTGTGAGGTTTTGGTTAACCTCTCTCTTCTTCCCAAATGTGCCTTCAACTCCATTTATGGTGAAGGAAGGCAAGTGGGAAGAAGGGAATGGAAGTTTCTTCCTCTCTTCCAATTGGTTCCTAGATTTTAGGAGTTTGGCCTATATAGGGAAAGCTTGGAGAAGGGTCTAGTTGTTCACCCACTCTCTAGATTTGGAGACCATTCGCTTTGGAAGGAGCTTAGCAAAAGGCTAGCTTGGAAGAAGTTTGAAGAATTCAGATTTTCAACCTTTGCTTGGATAAAGGTAGGGCCTTGTGATTTTCTTTGGATTGCTTGCATGTGTTGAGCTTGGAGCTCCATTAATGGAGTCCATGGCTTTTTAAGGTTTTTGTTTTGTAATTTAAGTTTTGTAAATTATTTTTTTTCTTTTGTGTATTTAATTTGGGATGGGATTCTTCAAGGCTCACTCACCCTAGGGAGGGTGGAGTAACCTTGAAGGGGATAGTAGGAAGAAGACCCAGGATTGTGTAGAGTCTCCCATGTGTGGAGGGATAAACATGGGGTTCCATGATACCCATGATGGCAAGTATGGCCTATGGGCACCTGGGGGGCATAATGAGAGTTAGACCACATCATTTTGAAGATGGTCTTCTCAAGTCCATGTGTGGCTTGGGAAATTTGTATTTATAATGTGACTTCTCCTCCTGGTAGTCCACCTCTACCTTGTTTTTAGGAAGGCCTCTTGGAGACCTTCCTCTTGTAAAACCCTATTAGGAAAATCTTTTAAGTGTCTTCATGTTCTAATTGTTTCCTTCATGGTTGGTATTTTCTATTTGTATCTCATTCCTTACTAGATCCCCTAGCTCGGGGGTTGCCTTGTAAAGGCCTAGGTTGGGAGATGAGCCTCCGTGGTCAACCTCACTCTATCAGGTACCCAGTTGGATATAGGAGCTAGTAATATTGTTGAGTTTGAAATTCAAAATTGTAAAATTTGTTGTAACCTTGCATTTCAAGTTGTGTTTGAAATTTCAAAATCAGGGATTTCCTTGTAAATCATACATTTTAAATTTGTAAATTTTATTGTTATTTAATGTATTGGAAATGAAATTATGGATTAGATTTTGGGTTTAATAGATTATGAAGCAATTTGGAGATTTAAATGTCATTTTAGTTGGACAAACTCCATGATCGTCTATGGCATCATTATGCATATTATGGCTTATAGTATTATAAGGTATATTCAAATTCGATAGTATTGAATTATCATAATCTTGCTTGTATTATGATAATTTAAATAAATTAATTAGAATGTTACAGTGTGAAATATTATTTTAAATTTATTTTTTGTACTTAGAAAATTTCTTGAAAATTATTCAAAAAATAAAAAGGCCTAAATCGAAATTTCGATTCCTACAAGTTGTTTAGCCACTTAATATGAATGCAATTATGTAATTTAATTTTAAAAATAATTTATCTACATACTTGCTGTTTTGAAATTCAAGAAATTAAATTTGCACCAGCAATTATAAAGAAAAATTAATATAATAAGGGTGTTATTATTATTAAGTATTTTAGTGTTTCAAGTATATTAGATAAATTGAATTTTTATAAATATTAAATTGTATTTAGTAAAGTCTAAGTCATTATAGGGAACTTAAACTTATTTTTAGATAGATTTTGTTATAGAATTAAATTAAATTTTTATTTAAGTTTAAATTAGAATTAGTAACTCCTAATTCATTTTAGACATTTCAACATTAAATTGGGTTAAATCTATTAAAGAACTTATTTTACCTTATTATTTTTAAAACATTGGCCTAAATGTATTAGATTAAAATATCGTAATATTTGGATTTCGATGTGTTGCGTTAGATTTATTTCTCAATACTTTGTAACTATGTAAATAGGATAATTTTATATTTGGAGTTAATTAATTAGAATATCAAACTTTTAGTATAAGTGTTACTTTTCAACTAGGGAACGTTATAGTCATCTTAGGGTTTTATTTCTTCTTCCTTTGGTCAAGCATCAAGTCAATTTGACCTTAATGGTCATGTTGACCATTTTGGGCATAGTTGACTTTTGGTCAACCCTTGGTCAAACCTAGGTCAACCACCTAGGTTTACGTGCCCAAGTATTTCTTGTTAAGTTTTGAACCTTTTTAACTTTGTTGCACATTGTTTGATACATGATTGACTTTAGTCAACTATCTCAATTTGCGTGCTGGTCGAAGCATGCAGTTTAGGAAACCCTATAGGATAGTTTGGAAGCTGTTCAGTGAAGTTTGACATTTGGACAAACTTGGTCAAACTTGGTCAATCTTCTTTGGTTTGACCCTTGTGATAGATTCTCTAATCAATTGGACCTTATCGGACTTGTTGGTTGTCTTATTGCATGGTTGACTTTTTGGTCAACCCTTAGTCAAATGCCTTGATTTGCATGCCCAAGTATTCTTAGATGTGTTGTGTTTCCTTTTAGCTTGGTTATACATATTTCGGTGATGGTTGACTTTTAGTCAACTGTCCCGATTTGCTTGCTGGTCAAAGCTAGTAGTCTAGGGAACCTTGTAGCTTTGTTTGGAGCTATTTGATGAGGTTTGACTTTTGGTCAAACTTGGTCAAACATGGTCAACCTAGTATGGTTTGACCCTTGGGGTGTTGCTAGACACTTTAATATTTCTAGTCATCTATTTTCTCTCTGCACCATTTTGCGTGCACATAGGGTCTTGTGCCAGATAGTGTTTCACTTCTTAGTTGCATACTAGGTTGTTTATAGATGGTTAGTAGGTTTTAAAAAAAATTGTAGTTGTGTTTTGCTCACTTTTTGGACATGACAAGAGCTAAATACAGATAGTCTTTTCAGGGTTTCTTTTTGGCATTCTGCCATTGATAATGTATTGACCTTGAAGATTTTAATGAAAACATGTTGGAATCCCATATCACATGAGTGTATGTCTTCTTGCATTGATCTTGGGTTATATATGTTAGTTTTGCAAAGAAGGTTAACATATGATTTATAAAGTAGGTTTTGAAGTTGTTTTTGAGTTCTTGCCAAAGGTAGGATTAAATGTTAAAAGTGATTTCAAAGAACTCAATGTTCTTGTAAGAATTTGATGTCTGAGTGTGAAAGTGAGAGGAATGATATGCAAAGCAGTTGTTCTGGGTTCTAGGTGTGTTTGATTTAAGTTTTTCTTGTGATGTATGTTATTGGTGACTCTTTGCCCATGAATAAGATACTAGTTTGTTCTTGATAGGCAGTTTATTCATCATCAATACAGATTTATTAATGATAATATCCTTCAGTTAGTATGTAAAGGGCATTAATGCATAGTTTTTGTGTTGAATGATACAAAAGAAGTTTTTTGATTCCTTTCAAGAAGAGAATCAATAGGTATACCCGCCTGAGAAATTTAAGCCTCGAAGTGTAGGAGGATCATAGTCTTGATCCTTGTTAATTGTCCCCTTTTTCTTGCATGATTTGGAGTGGTTTTCAAGAGTCAGTGACACTAGTTTGTCAAACACATTGTAAATCTACAAGTGGAAATAAAAGGAGCCAACAAAATGGTGACTCTATTGGGGAAAGATAAAGGACAAAAGGTTTAAGATGATATTTCCTTGCTTGGTTGAATCATCCCAGAGTCTGGTTAAGTGGTCATAGAGTCAGTTCTTTAAAAAAAATTATTATATCTTCTCACCAAATGTGAGTGGCGACTTTGAGTCTCTATTTTATCAGTGTGTTCTTAAAATAAAATATGATGTATTTTGTGATCCTGAAAATCAGTTATCCTTTGAGGTTGTGTTGTGACTATGGGTTTTGAAGAAGGTTTAGGGTTAAGAAAGGTTCTCAGCTGATTCAGATTTGTCCTCTACAAAGAGGTGGAAACTCTACTGAAGTTTGAAAAATGATTTGGAGAAGACTTCAGATCAGTATTTTGTAGTAGCCACAACATCTCCGGGTAATCCTATTTTATCAAGCAAAAATAATCCCTAAATAGGTGAACAAGTCACTAGAAGAAAGGGAAAAATAATCTTGAAGTTTGGTCATATTTCTGGATAGAAGTTTCAGTTGTTGTAAAGAATGTCAAAAATATGTTGTGGTTTAATAAAGTTAGTGATTGCAAGAAGATGGATAGGAATTTTGTCATGAGAACAAGCTGTGTTGTTTTGTTAGTATTTTAAAAATGGAGTTTCCAGCTTTGATGAGTCAAGATGATGTTTCTAGATCTGAAAGTTATCAATCAAATCTTGGAAATGTTAATAGAGAAGGAGACATGTATTTGATAAGTCAAAAAATCCAACTGACTTGCATAAAGATTTTAAGATGTGCAATAGGGGAAAGAGAAGAAGAATCAACCCTTTCATACTATAAGAAATTTCTTGTAGCTTGTGATGAACTTTTTGTGGGTATTGAGCTTCATGAATCTCAGTATGCTAAGATGTTTCTAGAGATAGGTGTACCTAAATCAATCAGTTGGTCTACATCATTTAAGGAAGAAACACTTGAAAATGTTTAAGAATGGATGGTTTCCTATGTAGATGCCGAATCTTGTGATGCTGAAAGTGTTGGTTATGATGCTGATAATGAAATCTGTGAATGTTAATGAGTAGAAGATGAATTTCCATCTGATAGTGCTCCCCTTGAGTTTATAGATTTCTCTTTTTCTCAGCGTAATGATAATAGCTTCTTGTTTCAACTTGATGATGTTTTGTGTGAACATGAAAGATGTGACTATAATGCAGATGTAAGTTCTTACAGTGATTACTTTGCACAAGATATTGTGAGACAAGTAACTTCAGCCCCTACTTCAAATAGGGAAGATATATGCAGTACCAGCTGTGAAACTAAAGAGATGGAGTGTGAAGTTCAGTGCTTACTAAGTAGTGATAAAATTGTAGAACTCTTGGAGACTGAGTTTCAGAGGTATACTCCCAAGTTCATTTCTAAAATTCCATGCTCGGTAGATATAATTTTTGATAAAGATGATTCAAGTGATGACATCATGTGCGAAACATTTGTTGACTTCCTTTCTTCCATTTTTTATATGTAAGTGGATAGTACATATCATTGTAATGATTTTGATAATGTTATATTTGATGAGAACAATGATGAATGTACTAGTGAGTGTTCTAATTTTCAAGAGCCTGGTGTCAGTGGTTCTTGTTTACTTTTTGATGCTAGAAACTATGACAAATCAAAATGTGTTTTCTCATATTTGCAAGTGACTGATGAGTTATTAACTGACAATACTTGTTCTTCTTTACAAGTTGTTTCTAGTTTTGTGCAATCAGATATTTTTCTTGAGAGGTTCTACTTTAGTTTGCAAAGTGATGAGATATAAGTGTTTTATTCTTTTTTGCAAACTAATGATCAATATGCCGATGTTTCCAGCCATGAAGTTGAGTCGGAGTGTTTCCTTTTTCGACATGATAGTGATAATGAAGAATGTGATGCTTTAATGTCACAAAGTGATTAGTATTTATGGCAACTTGATGGCCTGGTCTTGTCGGATGATGGTGGAGTATGTTGATCATTTTTTCTATGGTATGCTGAAAGTGGATCACAATTTTTTTGATAGGCTAGATGAAACATGTAATTTCAATTTACCTCCCCTGTATGGAGATGAAAATCATTTGTTTAATAGGGGTAAAAATTGATTAAATTTTTGGGGCTTTGAGCCTTTTTGTGAATATTGTAAATCCATGTACAGTTGCTTTCATTTCAGTTGTGCGTGTCTTTGCTTTCAATAAGAGGGTTCCCTATTCAGAGTTTTGAGAGAAAAGTAAAAAGTGTAAGTTGATTTTCTTTGGGTGGTCTACTGTACCATGAGATTCTAAGTTCTCTGCATGTGCGCAAGGGGCACATGTCCCCAATCAGAGCTGCTATTGGAGCTCAAAATTTTAGGTTGTGATTTTGAGTCCATGTTCAAAAAATTTGTCTAAGTGTTGGAATAAGTGTCCTAAAAATCATTGTAAAGTGCTTAGTTTGAGTGCATGAATATAGGGCCTGTTGTTCTTCATGATGAACCACATGGGTTGGGTGTTCATTTTCTTTGATTTGACATATGTAGTGGGTTTGAACTTTCATTTTTCAGTTCTCGCATGTTTAGGGAATAGGATTTTGGAGGTGTTCCCAGAAATCTGCATTTTATGTATGTCCAAAATTTTACTAAATAGCCCACTTCGGAGGTTTGCATCTTTTGCCCAGTGATTTTTCATTGCATGGGGGTTATTGCATCATGATATAAGTGTAAGAGAGACTATTCATACCTATTTTTAGCCCCCCATGTGCCTGTTTGATCTATTTGCTAGAGCCATTTCATTTGCAGATTGTTAAGTTTCTCTAAAATGTGCATTGTCCAGGTTTCTAAGTGACCTACTTTGAGGCTTTGTAGTTTTCACCCTATTCATGGTCAAGCATAATTGAGGGATGTTCCATATTTTAGACCTGGAACTATACGTCCCCAAAGATTCTTAAATATCTGCCAATCCATTTAGCCACTTTCCTAGGCCAATTCCAAATCAGATTTCTATGTATTTCAATATTTTAATCCTGAATCTTTCTAACATGTTGACTTTGGTGTTTAATTGCATTTCGCCCTATGATTTTTTGGGTAAATTAATTGTGGATTCATGTGCCTTGTATGGAAGTGAATTGGTCTCCAAGTTGCCAATTTGTGAAGGTTTTAGTGGGTGAGTTTTTTAGGTGAGTTCTGGAGGTGACTTGTGCAGATTTGGTAGTGTAGGCTGAGTTAATGTTTATGAAAGGCCAAGTTTGGTCGTTAAAATCTTTCAGCTAAAATATTTTTGGGCGATCTCCTTTGGTGTATATGTTTACATGTTGGAGGTTGGCTTAAGTTCCTATCAACGCATTCCTGTGTGGCCATTTGATCAGATTATGAGGTCATTCCTGGAGGACAATTAGTGTCATTTGACAATCTCGCAAAGGTGTTAAGGATTTGAGTTATGTGCTTAAAATTTTGATGAACCTTGGCTTTGAATTCATCTTGAGGTTACTATGTTAATCCAATAGAAGGAAGATATTCTTAATAAATTGCATGGAATTGTGAACTTATGCTGCATCCTCCCCTACTTGTATCTACTGACAAAGATCAAAATTTGAAGAGTACATACCAATATACTTAAACAATGGACTAAATGTCTATGGGATTTAATTTTAAAGCCATGGTGATTATAAATTAAGGGAATCCAACTGGTTAATGTCTTTATGATGCTAATATCAGGGAAATCCTAGAGTTTTGTTTCATAGAGAATCTGGTATTGTTAGCAAATGAAGTGTATCAACAAAATATTTATCAGGATGGTGCGTGCCAATTCAATTTTGGTGTGTGCTTTGTTTACAAAATAGATTGCACACTATTTTCTTCTATGGTGTGTGCATTGACAGCCAAAGGTAAGTAATGAATCAAATCAAAGAGTCAAGGCGTGAGTTTAATCTTGGTGCTCATGTGAATGTAGGGGGCCGCCAAATGTAAAAAGGTTTCTAGATTTGTGCGTGCTATGTGGTCACACAATTTGAAGAGGAACATGAGTGTGGTTGAAGTGTCGGTTGAGTGAAAGAGGCTGCTAGCACATTGCAAATTGAAAACATAAGGATTGTAGGTTAGTACATAGGCATTGAGGGCCCAACATAAAACACAAATAGGGAAAAGAGTACGTGAATGCACTAAGTAAGTCATGCAAGGAACCAAGGGAGGCTTCCAGTCCATGAAAAATGGCCAGCACAAGGGGGTGTGTACAGTGAAAGGAAGTGGCTAGCAAGCTGTGCACACTGGTATGTTTGCGTGGGGGCAGCAAAACAAAATAGGTAATGGTTTCCAAAATAAATTTTTAGGTAGCGTAGTATGTTGAAGTTTGCAAGCAGCAAGGCAAATGAAGGAATATGTTTACCAAATAATAAATACAAAATGCTGAGGTGCGCAAAGGAGCACAAAGGAATTGCACAACATATAAGGGAGTGCGTATGATGAGTTAAAATAAAAAATGAGACTAGTGTGTGGCCAGCATGCTGGGGATGTGCATGCCAACACCTGCAGATGAAACAAGCACATGATATGCTCACATGAATACACAGGCTACTTCAAAAACACATGACAGTGGAGTGCTTTGCACATTGGATTGAAGAAGAGGGGGAATGTGCTGGATGCTTGCCAAGTAAAGTGAAGACCAAAGGGTGCATGTATTTCAAAATGAGGCTACGCACTAAATAAATGGCTGTGCATGTTTTTGTTTTTTTCTTATATGTATTTAGCATTTAGAGGTGTGTGTGGGGAAAATGAAGACCAAACGCCAGCATAGGATAAAATGGGAGTTTCCAATGTAATGTGTTGGTTGGATTTTGCATAGAGGCTACAAACTAAACAATGAGAGTGCATAGGCAACCATGAGAAGAAGGAAAACATAGAGGGTGTGCATGCGGGTTTATCCCACATGCACCCCATTTAGTATTTTAAATTTTTTAAATGCAAAGGTAGTCAAGTTAGAGGTAAGTGAGAAAGAAATGAGGCTTGTGGCTGGCCTCTACCCCTAGGGGCCCACCTCAGAGTGCGTGACATCTGGGCACTAGACAAAATTTTAGTGAAACATTTAAAAATACTTATAGCTTTAGTCCCACATTGGCTTGGAGAGGGTATTTCGAAATGCATAAATGAAAAAATGCACACTAAGTGATATGAAGTAAAGAGTAGGAGGCTCTATAGGTGTACATGTGTGGAGGTGTCTTAGGAACCATGCCAGTGGGCCGAAGACTAGTTTATTTTGTAGGACAACTGGAAGATGATCGGACGAAGGTGGAAGCATGGTGTCAAGTCATGTGATCTCGTGATGGGCTCATGGTTAAGGAAAAATCAAGCAATCTAGTGAATGGCTTAGTCACCAGATCTTGTGAACTTGGCAGTTAAGTGCTTGACATCTAGAGTTTAGGAGAATGTAGTGTTCACATCATCGCTAGATAGCTGACAGTTAAGCACAAACATTTAGTGATTTGGAGAATTGCATAGTCGCCAGATCTTGTGATCCTGGTGGTTAAGGTGAGAAAATCTAGAGATCAAGAGAATTGGCTTAGTCATGTGATTGCTAGAAGTTGACTATGGTTAAATGGCTCATCTAGAGATTCAGAGGTAGAGGCATTCACGCGATCACTGGATAAACCTTGGGTTAAAGACTGTGTCAAGATATCTGGAGAATGAAGGCATTCACATATTCTCTAAACCAGAGGTTAGGGCCAAGGTCAAGGTGAGCATGCAATTAGCTAGCGATTCTTGTCATGTTTTGGTGAGGCCTAGACATAAAGTGTAGAAAAGAGTCAACAAGGAGAAGATTTAAAAGTAAATAAAAAATTAAAACAAGTGACATAGTCTACACATTTGAAATAAAGCCATAATTTAAATGATTGGCCTGCTCACATAAATAGTGCCTGGTGCATTTATTTTTATCAGAATATAGGCATGTTATATATTTTTTGAAATGACAAGACAAGAGGAATCAGATGGCAATGATTGTTTTCAGATTTGACTTAGTAGGAAAGAGCAGTATGGGATGGAATTTTGGGATCAAATCAGTTGAAGGGAAATGATTGCAGGCATGTTGGGAAGTTGGAGAGAATTAGTTTGAAGATCAAGTGCAAATCAAAGTTGTATAAAAAATTAGGAGATATTTTATGCAAAGAATGGACAGCTGTCAGTTGGCTCTAACTGACCACATTCTCCTATATCTTAGTTTTTTCTTCATTGTTAAAGGAGATGGTGAATTAGAGAGTTGAATAGAGATAGTCTTTCCAGGGTTTCTTTCTAGCATTCTTCCATTGATAATGTATTGACCTTGAAGATTTTAATGAAAACACGTTGGAATCCCATCTCACAAGAGTTTATGTCTTGTTGCATTGATCTTGGGTTTTATATGTTATTTTTGCAAAGAAGGTTAACATATGATTTAAAAAGTAGGTTTTGAAGTTGTTTTTGAGTTCTTGCCAAAGGTAGGATTAAATGTTAAAAATGGTTTCAGAGAACTCAATGTTGTTGTAAGAATTTGATGTCTGAGTGTGAGAGTGAGAGGAATGATATGAAAAGCAGTTGTTTTGGGTTCTGGGTGTGTCTAATTTAAGTTTTTCTTGTGATGTATGTTATTGGTGACTCTTTTCCCATGAATAAGACACTAGTCTATTCTTGATAGGAAATTTCTTCATCATCAATACAAATTTATAAATGATACTATCCTTCAATCAGTATGTAAAGGGCATTAATGCATAGTTTTTGTGTTGAATGATACAAAAGAAGTTTTCTGATTCCTTTCAAGAAGAGGATCAATAGGTGTACTCACCTGAGAAATTTAAGCCTTGAAGTGTAGGAGGATCAAAGTCTTGATCCCTATTAATTGTCCCCTTTTTCTTGCATGATTTGGAGTGGTTTTTAGGAGTCAGTGACACTAATTTGTCAAACATAATTGTAAATCTACAAGTGGAAAGAAAAGGAGCCAAAAATACATATCTCAATCAAGGAAAAAAATCCTTCCTTTATACCTTACTCAAATAATTTACAATAGAGTCGACCAACAAGGTTTAATCAAATATAAAATATAAATCATTACACATTACATAATACTTCATAACCACATAAAATGGTTAGCTTCCAAACTAAATAATTATTCACACGTGCAACCTCTAACTATGCTATCTCATCTAGGTCACCTCTAAAATATCATCAACCACTATTCAACTTCACATGTCTAGATTCTATCCTGATTAGGAGATATAATCTAGTTATCACAAGCCATTTCTCAGGAGCACTGTTTGAATACTGTTTCTACTAAATTACACATAACTATCATGAATAATTGAATTTTCATACGCTCTCTTAGCCATAATCTCAAGACATAATATAGAACAAGTCCTCAAATTTGCATATCTTGATCTGCAATTCTCCACGTGTGCTAATACAAACATTGTCTGCTTTAATGCTATTTTCTAGTAACCTATTGTGTTCACATCAATGACAAACATAGTCATGAATGAAAGATACAATTGCTACAGAATGACTTTGAATACTCCCCCGTAGGACATATTCAACATTCAATCCTAACAATCTCCCCCATTAGCATTGATGGAAACATAGATGAAAAAACATCCAAGTTCCATGAATACCAAACTACAATGTTGTTGTTCTGCATTATGTTTTCAAATCCTCTTCATCAATCAAATCAATCAATCATCAAATGTATCCTTCTTCTTAGTACTTTATTTTTTCAAATCCTCTTCATCAATCAAATCAATCAATAACAAAAAAATTTTCATGTATCCTTCTCCCCCATTGACATCAATGACAAAGACTCTGATTTGGTTATTATGGAGCTTTGCCAACTGAGGAAGACTAATGAGAGACTCATAGCTAGTATTGACATTCTTGAGGCTATGGGTCTTGGTGACAAATCCTTCCCTAATATCTTGAGTGAACTGACTAAGGCTGTCAACAAAGCTAAGGGAATTGATAGTTCATTCGACTCCAAGCTATAATTCATGAGTGCTCAGGTTTCCAATTGTGAGGCAGATTTTTCGGCAATGTAGATAAAGGTCCTCAATTTTGAGGGAAAATTTTCCAAATTTGAGGTAGTGATCATTAAGTTTGGTGACCAAAGTTTTAGTACTCTTCAAATGGTGGTGAGACACATCAATACCCTTCTTAACACGTGGGAAGGGACTAAGGAAAAAGATAAGGATCTGGCACCCTGTGACTCTAGGAACTATGTTAATCAAGATGCTATTTCTCTCAAGGAAATGACTCAGAATATGGAGCTTTTGGCCTTAGAAGCTGTGAAGCTTTTGAAAAGTATTTGGTGATCTTCTTTGGTCCTTTGGTTGTGTCAGGTCCCTCATGTAGGCTACTAGCTCTTTTTGTGCCTTTTCAGGCTTTCCTTTTGTGGTCCTTTTTGGTTGTCTTTCTTTTGGCCATCCCTTCTGGGTTGACAAGATTTTTCTATCTCTGGTGCTTAATGTATATCTCCTTTCTCTTTTTGTAAAAGGTTCAGGATCTTTCAAATCCTACTTTCCTCTTAATCAAGACATCAATGACAAAGAAAGCATCAATATGTCAATCCATGAGCTCAAATGTCAAAAGAGACTATTCAAAAAATACATTCACAAGAGTCCTTTATGACACTGCTCAAAAACACACATACTCCACCATAGAGGAAGTATCAACATACAGTCCAGAATAGATAGAGCTCATATACCACTGGACTGATGCAATTTTATGAATCACTACTCAAAAGTAGGTTGGGGCATAACCCCAAGCATACCTCTCAAATAATCAAATGTATCTTTAGGTAAAGGATTTGTAAATATATCTACAATCTTCTCTTTCATACTGATATACTCAAGTCTAACTTCTTTTTCTGTAACTTTTTCTCTTACAACATGATACTTGATTTCTATATGTTTTGTTTTAGAATGCAACATGGGGTTCTTAGACATACTTATTGTATTGGTGTTATCACAGTGTATGATAATAGGCTCATTGAACTTGATTCCAATGTCCTTCAACATTTTTTTCATCCATATTATCTAATTACAATTATTTGATGCTGCTACATATTCTACTTCTGTTGTGCTCTGTGAAATACAATTTTGTTTCTTGCTTAGCCAAGAAACTGATCTTCCTCCAAGAAAAAATGCTCCACCACTTGTACTCTTTTTTATCATCAACACTACCTCCCCAATTTGCATATTTATATTCACATAGGGTAAAGTCATCTGATTTATCATACCATAACCCATAGTCAATTGTGCCTTTCAAATACCAAAATATTCTTTTTATTGCTGCATAATGTGACTCTTTAGGATCAACTTGAAATCTTGCAATAATTCCAAGTGCATGGGATATATCTAGTCTTGTATGAGTTAAATATTTTAATCTTCCAATCATGGATATGTACTTCTTTTGTTAAACTACAAGAGTTTCATATGTGCTAGATAACTTATGACCAGTTACCATAGGTGTGCCAATAGGCTTACAATTTTTCATTCCAAATCTCTGCAACAAGTCTTTCAGATATTTTGTTTGAGATAAGAAAATACCATCACTACTATTTTGTGCTATATGTAATCCTAAAAAATATTTCATCTCACCAATCATGCTCATTTCAAATTTTGTGTTCATTTCATCAGCGAATTTATCACTAGCTTCATCTTCTCCTCCAAAGATAATATCATCAACAAAAATAACTACAATTAGTAAACCACTCTACATCTCTTTTAGATACAATTTACTATCGGCAGTGCCTTTAGTAAATCCTAATTTTATCAAATATTTATCCAATCTTGCATACCATGTTCTAGGTGCTTTCTTTAGTCCATATAGAGCTTTGTTCACTTTACATACCATGTCTCCTTCTTGAGTTAAAGGAAAACCTTCAGGCTGCTCTATGTAGACTTCTTCTTCCAATTCTCCATTCATAAATGTTGATTTCACATCCATCTAATACACTTTGAATTTCTTATAAGCTGCATAAGCCAAAAACATTCTTACCACTTCAATTCTTGCAATAGGTGCAAAATTTTCTTCATAATTAATTCCTTCTTGTTGTGAGTATCCTTTACATACCAATCTTTCTTTGTTCCTTACAAATTCACCTTGTTCATTCATCTTGTTTCTGAATACCCATTTAGTTCCTATAACATTTTTACCTTTAGGTCTAGGGATCAGTTCCCAAGTCTTGTTCTTCTCACTCTGATCTAGTTCTTCCTTCATTGCTTGAATCCAATTATCATCTTTACAGGATTCCTTAGTAGTTTTAGGTTCAATTTGAGAAATCAAACATAGTTCTTCTTGTACCTTATTTCTTGTCAAAAATCATTTTTCTATGCTCCCAATAATTTGATCAGTAGGATGATTCCTTGCTAGATTCTTATTAGGTGTCACTGTTTCAATTCAAGTGCTTCAACTCTATGTTCTAATCTTGGTTCTTCTCTTATTTCCTCAATGTAGTTATCATTCTGCAAATCACTATCAGTTTCATAAAACAATTCAACATTTTCTTGATCAATTATAGGGATAACTTCTTCATATGATTCATAATAAGTATTCTCTCTTGAATTCTGAACTTCTCATCAACTTTAACATTTGTGCTTTTAATAATACTCTTAGTTCTTCTATTGAAACATCTATATGCTTTTATTTTCAATGAATAACCAAGAAATATACCTTCATCACTTCTCGGATCAAACTTACTAATGTCATCATCTCTATTAATATAACATTTTCTTCTAAAAATTCTGAAATACTTAAGTAATGGTACATGTCCAAACTATAATTTATAAGGTGTCTTGTCTATGTCTACTCTGGTTTGTAATCTGTTCATTGTATATACGATTGTATTCACTGCTTCTCTCCAAAATGTCTTCACCAAATCATTCTCAAATAACATAGCTCTTGCTACTTCAGTTACTGACCTGTTCCTTCTTTCTGTAATACCATTTTGTTCAGGTGTTCTAGGAGCTAAAAACTATCTCTTAATGCCATTCACTTCACAAAAAGTATTAAATTCTTTAGAAGTAAATTCTCCACCTCTACCAGACCTTAAACATTTAATCTTCATTCCAGATTCATTCTCAACTTTATTCTTAATCAATCTAAACTTGTCAAATGCTTCAGATTTTTCTCTAAGAAATGCTATCCACATCATTCTAGTAAAGTCATCAACAAAAAACATAAAATACCTTTCACCATAGAATCCTCTAGTCCTTGTGGGACCACTCAGATTTGTATGAAAAATTTCCAATTTTTCTACTGTGGTGAACTTCTTACTGGAAAAAGAACTTCTTTTCTTCTTAGCCATAACACATTCTTTTCATATCATGTTAGTAGGTTTCATAATCTTAGGAAAATCTCTCACCGCAAGTGTAGTACTTACTTTCATAATGTTATCAAAATTTATGTGATAGAATCTTTTGTGCCATAACCAACTGTCATCAATTTTAGTAATCAAACATGTCTTCTTAGTAGGGCTCAACTGAAATACATTACCTATGGTTCTTGATCTAGTTCCAATCATATTACTATTCTTATCCTTGATCACACAAGTCTTCTCAGTAAACCATACTTGATATCCCTTATCAAATAACTATCCAACACTCAAAATATTATGTTTCAATCCATCCACAAAGTAAACATCATCAGTGTTGGTCTTTCCATCAAGAGTAATAGATCCTATTCCCTTTATCAAGCAATGTGCATTGTTTCCAACTCTAACAATTCCTCCATCATAGTTGTTAAACTTTACAAATTTCTTCATATCTCCAATCATATGATGTGAACAACCACTATCTATAATCCAATCAATTTTCTTTTCTACTTGAGAAACTAAGGATTTTTCTTCTCTAACTTTAGTTTCAGAGATTTCTTCTTTTATTGCTACAAATCCTATGTCATCACTTTCATTATCACTTTCACTTAAGATTTTCTGAATGCTAGCCTCAAATTCTTCATCATTAGCATAGTAACATTCTTTACACCTTCTAGGTTTAAAGTTATTCTTATATTTCTTCACTCTCTTAGGGTATTTAGATGCGAAATGACCATATTCTTGACATGTCCAACATTTAAAGATTTTATTACCTTCAGGTTCTCTTTTCAAAAGCAAGGCAATTCCTTCCTCAATATTTTTGTCTTCTTTAGTCTTAGATCTGCTACAATTGGCATAATCTCAACTGACATTTGTACTTCTTGACAAAGTAGGGTGAACACTAAGTGTACTGAATGATGTTTCAATTCTAAGTAGATCTCTAGACTATCTCAAGCCTATCTTTACTGCTTCTAATCTTCCAAGAAGAGTTTCTCTGGTAAAATTTTTAGTACAAGGTATAACTTGTTCAATCATCTATGCCATCTTCTTAAACACAGGGGTAAGTATCTTTAATATCTTCTATATGACTTCATATTCAATTTTATTTCCTTCACAAGCTTTGATACCTGCAACAATCTCTGATATCCTACCAATATAACTTCTAACAGATTCATCTTCCATCATATTTGCATCTTGAAACAAAAATATCCAATTCTATAATCTGATTCTCTTTGCATGCACATCACCTTCAAAAGTAGATTGTAAAGCTAACCAAATTTCATGAGATGTCCTTAGAGTTTTTACCTGATTGTATTCATTCTCTAGAAGAGCTGACAAAAGTGCTTCTCTAGCAAGTATGTTACACATGAATAGATCTCTTTCCTTATCAGTGAAATCTTCAAGTTTGTCTTCTTTAATGATAGTCTTATCATTCTTTGTGATCAACCAATATCTTGGTCCTAAACATAGCAGATGTGTCTTCATCTTTTCTTTCTAGTTTTCATAGTTAAATCCATCAAATTTATAGCTTTATTTCCTGAAATGACTCACCATAGATCTCCTTAAGTTGTTAAAATTTTCCTTCAAGGACTTGCTTCTCTGATACCAATTGTTAGAAAGAAAAGTCCACCAAGAAAACTAAGAGGGGGGCTGAATCATTTGTCAAATAAAAAAAATTTATAATACCATTATCAAATTTCAACCAAGTAACCAGTATAAACAAAAACCATAGAAAGATAAACATACAATAACACAAGATATGTTAACTAGGGAACCTCTTGATCAGAGAGTAAACCCCAGTGGAGATGGTACCCAAAAAAGATGTACTAATATGAAAATTCCTTATGAGAGGATGGACTCTGTTAGGAGTCTTATGAAATACATTTAGTACATATTAGTCCATGTTAGGAGACTTTGAATCCTTGTTAAAAGATTCTAAACCAGTTAAGAGTTATGGAAGGCAGAAGGACCACTGTTCAAGCACCTTTAAGGGAAAGATCAATGAACTCACTGTCCAAATGATCTTTGTATTATCCAAATATAATAATACCAATAATAACTAATCTCAGCAACTTATCTTCACTCCTTTGACTGTTCCAAACTGCACCAACTGTTCCACCAGATTTCAATACCAAATCTGCATAATTCGCATATCCTCTTACAACATCAATATAATCATATATCTCTCTTATACTTCATACATATATCAATCAAGGAAAACAATCCTTCCTTTATCCCTTACTCAAATAATTTACAATAGAGTTAGCCAACAAGGCTTAACCAAATACAAAATATAAATTATTACACGTTACATAATATTTCATAGCCACATAAAACTGTCAGCTTCCAAACTAAATAATTATTCACATGTGCAACCTCTGACTAT
Organism: Chamaecyparis obtusa; assembly: GCA_027943335.1. Taxonomy (NCBI): domain Eukaryota; kingdom Viridiplantae; phylum Streptophyta; class Pinopsida; order Cupressales; family Cupressaceae; genus Chamaecyparis; species Chamaecyparis obtusa. The sequence goes on from BSBK01008132.1 coordinate 83,596, forward strand.
GCTATCTCATCTAGGTCACCTCCAAAATATCATCAACCACTGTTCAACTTCACATGTCCAGATTCTATCCTGATTAGGAGATATAATCCATTTATCACAAGCTGCTTCTCTGGAACACTGTCTGAATATTGTTTCTACTAAATTACACATAACTTTCATGAATAATTAAATTTTTGTACACACTCTTAGCCATAATCTTAGGACATAATATAGAACAAGTCCTCAACTCCAAATATCTTGATCTTCAATTCTCCATGTGCGCTAATACAAACATTGTCTACTTCTCTACTATTTTCTAGTAAACCGATGTATTGACATCAATGACAAACACAATCATGAATGCAACATACAATTTGTATAGAATGACTTTGATGATGATCTAAAACTAATTGAATATATAGATGAGCTGAAGGAACAATGATTAGAGATCACCGAGGTACTAAAGTGATATGTAAGATAATTAAATCAGTCAATATGTTGTCATTGATGTCAACTAGTTTTGACAATACTTATCATGATAGTTACAAACATCTGAACATCTGTAGAAGGAAGAAAAGATGAAGAAATGAGATATCTACATAAGGAAAAGATGGATATCATAGATAAGGATAAGGTAAACATTGGGTACCTTATTGATGAGTCTATGGCTTTATATTGTTGACTTGAGCATGTTACATTAATCTATTATGAAGAAGAGATTTGATTTGAACAAGTTAATGTGGTCGGTAATTGAAAACTTCTGTATACATCAAGCTCATGTAGTGTATACCGAGTGATAGTAATAAATGAGTTAGTTATCACCGATGCATTCAGTATTAATTGAGTATGGATGAAAATATTAAATGCTAAGAATAACTAACTGAAATTGATGAGCTGGATATTGTTATGATTTCGAGGTAAAGGATGAAGTTAGTTATAAGATCCATGACTGACATAATTCAGAGATGATCTAAAGGATGAGATTGAAATGCATTAAGGACACATCTGCCGAGGAAGGTTTAAGTGACAAAATGGATGAAGGAGATTAAGAGGAAAAATCCAATCACCGATATGAAAATAGTTTACTTGTCTATTTAAGAGACCTGAATTTCATTGTTGAAACATGCCAAACAAATAGAGACTACAGAGATTTCATGTGAAGACTTTAGTCATGCATTCCTGATCAAACTAGTTATAGAAAGAACTAAGCTAAAGACATTACTGAGCGTTAGAGAACTATTTTACCGAGTGAAGTAAGTTGGGAAATATTGAGGAAGTGAATTGATTAATGATCAGATGAGTTTTATGAGCATAGCATAGATCTGAATATTTGAAATTGAATTGTATTTGAATCAGATCATAACTGTATCGATTTAACCATTGATTCAACAAAATCTTTTAACTGAGTGGACTTAATAGTCTTATTGTATTTCCATATGACATTCAATGAATGTTAATTGTTATCTTGTTGACCCCATAGTGAATTCTGGTCAAGAGTTAACTGTTAGTGATAAATCCTCTAACCATGTCAAACCTAACAATGTGCATTGTAACCTTTAACAGGGTTGGCTCCTAACTGAGCTCACTTTAGAAGAGTGAAATATTTTGGGTTATCGATCCCAGGTGGTTTTTCCCTTAGTAGAGTTTCCATGTTAAATCATTATGTTATGTGTTATTTGTTATGATTGTTTTTCTATCATACTTTACATACTGCATAGTTGATTTAATCAGTAATTATAGTTTGGATAATTACTGGTATTCGGTAAAGTGAACAGACAGATTGATATTTTATGTTACCGAGCTGCATAAATTGTTGAAATAGTTTTGTAAAGTATATCTGGGATTTTGGGACTATAGGATAATTGATTTAATTGATTCACCCCCCTCTTAGTTATTCTAACAATTAGTATCAAAGTGTATTGGTTGCCTGGAGGAAAGTTTTAAGGACTTAAGAAAAAGATCACAAGATGTATAAGAGGGAAGTGCCTAAGCTAAACAAAGATAACTTCTTTAGATGGAAAAGCAGGATGAGGCTTCACATATATGGAATTGGAGAATCTGCTCTATATCTACTAGACCATGGCTACATACAACCAGCTATTGGACCTTTGACAGTTGATCAGTTGAGAGACAAACATGAACATAATATAACTATGATAGAGATTGTTGTTTCTCTATCTGATACTTGGATCAGATAGTGGATGTATACATCACATGACTAGTGATGAAGATAAATTTGAACATCTTGAGCACTATAATGGAGGATCACTAAAAATGGGAAATGATACACCTTGTCAAGTGAAAGGAAAAGGGTCTATCTTATTGAATGATAGGATTAGATGTGATAATGCATACTGGGTAAAAGGACTTAACTATAATTTATTGAGTGTAGCATAGTTGAATAACTTAGGTCACCGAGTTGCATTTGAAAGAAAGAAGGTGAAAATCTTTGATGAAAATGGAAAGCTTGTTGTTACTGGAGGAATATCAAAAGGTAATTTATTCTATCTTGACAATGCTGAAACTTCTTGTTTACTAACTTGAAGAATGAAGATGTATGGTTATGGCATAAGAGACCATTTCATGTGAACTTTGATAACATGATCTAGATTAGTAAAAAGAGAACATTTAGAGGTCTACCTAATCTAACCAAACTTGATCATGTTATGTGCAATCAATGTCAGAAAGGAAAGATGACCAAACATAGTTTTAAAAGTAAAGACTTCATCTAAAGGTATTTTGGAGTTGGTTCATACCGACTTATGTGTTCCTACAAGAACTCAAAGCTACTATGGTGAAAAATATTTTATTTTATTTGTTGATGACTACTCTAGGATGATGATGTTAGAAATATGGAATAATAAGGGGGGCGGGGTGAATCAGTATTCTAAAAACTTTTACTTTTTCCAAATTATGGATATAACATATTAACTTGATACATGCAAAATAGAGTAAACTAAATAACATGTATAGCAATAAAGAAAATGAACTCATAACACATTATTTGTTCTCGAGGAAACCCTAGCCAAGGGAAAACCCCGGTGGGGATGATACCCACAATGATCCACTAATAAAAAGTATCACATTAAGGATGTTGACCCTGTTAGGAGCCTGCTACATACATATAGTGTCTCAGTCTTGATTAAGGGACCCTAGGCCTTGTTAGAAGGCTCAAATCTGCTAAGAGTTGGTAGTACAAATGAAATGATTACAAGATGAGCCCACTACCCAAACATGTAATGTACAATGATTTCTGATTACAAAAAGGGTAAGGTATATAACCTTTACTAATTTTCTTGCACATACAAAGTCTTCTTGCTTGAATTTCACACTTTACAACTTCACATCAATATCTTTCACATACATATGTTACTACTTCCTCTTCGCATTACATATGTCTTACATTTATACAAGTTATTAGGAATAATAACTTTTACAGTCGGCTTTACAAAACATAAAGCACTTTACAAAATACGTATTAACTCATTCTACCCAAGGTTTAACATCTAGGATGTCATCCCTTTACATGATTAAGACATTATTTTGATAAACAAAATAATCCCTTAACTCTTTACCAATTTTATCTTGTTCTCTTTATCCTGTTAGCTTCAACTCTATTCTTGGTAATACTACAATAACTTCTTCCATACATTCCATGCTGACTTTCCCTCTTAGGTGAGTCTTCATTATACATCAGAGTATCCATGTTCAAGTGCACAAGCACTGAACTTACTTATATCGACATTGCCAATCAAAACTATCTCTAGTTAGACTGGGAAAACTATTACTTACACTTAAACAATTTTGTTTTACGCTCTATCATAACTGCTCTCTATCATATGTGGTCTTCACATAGATCATATGTTGCCATAATGACAACATCTAGATATATAACTCAGCCAGATTACCAACAATCTCCCCCTTTGTCATTGGTGGCAACACATGAGAAAACTAGCTATCATAAAACTCCAAAATTGTGGCCAAAACAAAATATATCTTTATTATCCTTATATCTCCATATATCTTATATATCATCTAGAATCCTCCTATACTTCCATATATATAAAAATATATCAATTTTCTTCTATCACTCCCCCTTTGACAACAATGACAAAAAAAGGGTGCCAAAACTATGATCTCAAAAATGTTTACCTTGATTCAAAAGTGCAGAGCCGGTAGGCTTGCAACACAATCTGGAAAATTTACTTTTATGCTCTCTAACACCTTCTCCCATGCCTTCTTAATGGTGTCTTCAACACTGAGTAGTGCACATAAACCATAAGATGCGATCTCACATGCATGAAGGTTTGCAAAGTTGAACTTCTCATAAGATGTCTTTGATGAAAGACATTCTTCCAATTATCCTTCAATGATACTTATCTTCACTGAAATGTGCTCTCTTAGAAGAGTGAATCTTCTCAATTTCTAATCTCTTTCATCACCAAGGATTCTTATATCATCCTTTAGTTTAATGATTTTCTTTTCACTATCTAATATCTTTACATTAGGGTTGGTTAACAGGTTTACCTTTGTTTTGAATTTCTGCCTCTTTTGTTCTTATCTTCTCAATTACTTCTGATACATGGTTTTATGTATTTGTACACTATATATACAAAGCTTTTCCTCTATCCAAATTCCTTCTTAAGTCCTTTATACACACATCCAAATTGTTGATATCATTTTTGATATTTTGACATATATCATGAAATACTTTAGCCTCATAGGTTGCCTGTGCCTTTACTGTAGCTATATATATCAAGTTAGTGAATTAATTGTCAAATGCCTTCATAAATTCTCCTGCTTTTTCTTGTGGATCTGCCTCTGTTATCTGATTACTCACAACATTCTGAAACTTCTCTTTTACTTCTAGCAATAATCCTTCAAGGCTTTTTACCTTCTTGTTCTTAGCAATAATTTTGTAAAGAGATGAGATCAGCTCCATTTGATCATCATCATCAACTTCTTTCTCAAAGTTAGCAAAAATTTATTCTATCTATGGTTTCTTTGCTACAATCTCAGGGGTAGGACTGATTTCTACTTTGCTTGGTTCTCCTTTCTATCCTTCAACCACTATATTTTCTTGAATCTTTGTTTGTTTTTCTTCTTCCTTCCTTGTTTCCTTCCTTTCTTCTTTAACTGATCTGTCCTATTCTTCTAAGGCCGAATTGTCAACAATGTTCTCAAGGTTGCTAAAAGGATTATCATCACTATCCAGTATGATATGAGTTCCTTCCACATCCATTGATTCATCTTCAATGTTAATTGATGGTGGTGGAGAGTGACTTTTCTGGTGCTCAGCTTCCAAAGCTTGATCTGCTGCACTTGAGTGCATACGGAGATCTGTAGTCATCACCTTTATGACTGCCTGTTCAGTTTCTTTATTGATTTCTTCATAATTTCCTCCCATTATCTGAATTGTTCTTCTTTTTTTCCTCAGATGAATACCAAGATCTTTCATGATTTCTTTGAAGTGGTCTTCATTTCTAATGTCACATAGCTTTCTTACAAAGTTTTCTCTGATCTTATTATCTTCTTTAGCTACTCTCTTCTTCTCGTTAACTAATTTCTCAAACAAATCATCAGGTATCTTCTCTTGAATGGTATCAAATTTCTTATATGCTAAGATCATGTGCCTGATAACTACATTCTCCAAGTTTAAAATTTCTCAATAGTTGTATAGCTCATAATACTTGTTCATCTTAGAAAAGTCTCCATCATTAATAATTTTATCATTTACCTTTTCTATCTTAGGTTTCCATTTCTTCTTCTTCACTTCACTATCTTCATCATATTTAATTTTAGATACTTTCTTCTACACTGGGGCAACTATTGTTTTCTATTTTTTACTCGGTCTAGTAGCTATTTCCTTTACTCTTTTACCTGGTGGAGTGGTGGAAGATCTTGTAGATTTTCTTATTTCCTGTTCCTTCTCTACTTTGTCCCCTTTCACTACATTCTACAAATTTCCAGTCTCATCTGCAACTGCTGATACGGGTGGAACAGACAAAACTTCCTTTTGTCCAATGTCTCTTAGTGCTCCTGTTGTATTCTTTGCAATGAGGAATTCTTGTTCTAACATTCCTATATCTTTAAGAATTTTCTTTATAGTGCTTTCCACTCTCTTCTTTGATAAATTTTCTTCTTGTATAGACTTTGTAGAGTTGAAGTTCTCCTCATAAGTCCCAAATTTGTTACTATTTACATCCAATCTACTTTTCAACAATCTATTCACATATTCTTCTACTTCAACTTCAAAAATTTCAAATCCAAGAGGGTGTATGAATTATACTCTAGGTTCAACTACTTCAATACAGGTAAAGTTAGTGTCAACCATAAAGCATATTTCATTTTTATACTTCTCAACTATAACCTGTGGGATTCTTGATCTTTTCTTCATCAAGTTCTGAAATGATTTGATCACTGAGGTTACACTCCCATTAACCTTGTCTATAGGATATCTCAGATACACTTTCTTAATTCTGTCCATGGTGGTTCTGTTATCTAAACTATGAGCTTTTAGTCTTCTTAATCTTTTCTAGGTTCTCAAATAACTGAATTCTCAAAATTTCACACATATCCACTTGAACTTTATCAACACACATCAAATAGGCTGCATGAATCATACCAGCTACCATGTCATCTTCTCTAAAGCTAGCACAAAACTTAGATGTTAAGATCTAGCATAAATATCTAACATCATCTTGTTGAATCTTGTTAATCATTATTCCTCTACCATTGTAGGATGACTTAGTATTATCCAGTATAGTTTTCTTCACATTTTTCTCATTAAATGGTATAACACTTGATTTAGATAAACTAGTTACTTCATGAATTAGGTTTGCTATTATATCGATCACTCTATCATCTAACCAAAACTTCCCATTATGAATTATGCTCAAAATTATTTTGGTGCATTCATCATCATCAAATTCATGTTGTAGTGAATATCTTACAATCTCATTTTCATTCAAATGATCAAATCCTACTTTCAATGACATATCCTAATTGTATAACTTCTCATATTCCTTAGTAAAATCACTTTCACTAAGGGTTTCAAGTTTTCATCCCAAATAGCCTCTAACATTCTCTAAATGCAGAACTCTATCTGGTACAGATGATAATGCTAGTCTAGGGTCTTCTTCCAAGGTTTCTACTAGTTCCCTTTTGAGCTTAGGTCTAATTGTATCTCTTATGCTATGAACAAATGAAACATCCATATCTTCTACAAATACTCTAACTGACTAATAGATTTTCTCAGTAAAATAACTTAATTTTGTGATTTAGTGCTTTGCGTAGATTCAGCACGAAGTTCTCTCACCAAATCCTTCAAAATGCCTTCAATCATTACTGCTTCAATCTCATTAACACTTGTAGTTGCTTGAATGATTAACTAATATCGATCATAAGCTTTTAACTTTAAGATTATAACATCGCATTCAATTCTTTTGCCGCTTCTTTCCAAAAAGTTGTTCCTTCTTTCCTGCAAAACTTCAAACTTCTTGTGAACTCGCATAACTTCATATTAGCTCATGTGCTCTTAACCATAGCATCATTACATTACATACTACCTTACATTAACTGTACAAAACTCAATTCATCCTATACTAATTTCTACACAATCCTAAGTTCCTATTCTAATGCATTCTTTATGAATTAAGTACTTTGAAATGGCTAGGAAGAGATTCACTCTTACCATTAGATACTTCACCTTTCTGATTACCTTCTATGTTGAATGTGTCTCCTTGACCTGTGGCTTTAAAAAACTTCACTTCTTCTGAATTACTACAACATCCTCTTTGACTATTGCTTACATTCTCATTTCTCCTTGTATAGCTTCTAGGATTAGGGTTTCTCATGTTATTCATGCTACAAAACCTTGCGGTATGACCAAATTTTTTGCATATCTGACAAACTATTCCATTGTTTCCATATCTCAGTCTAGTCTAGTTGATTTGTGATCTACAATTCCAAGTAATGTGTCCAACCTTGTTGCATCTATAACATACTACTCCATTTCTTCTATTCATATCTTCAGCAGGTCTCTTATCTGCATGGTTAGTATCTCTAAACATTCTACTAATATTGTTATCATTAGATCTAGGCTTCTTACATTCAATAGCTCTATGTCCAAAACCATGACAATTATAAAAATAACCATTAAGAGGTTTAAATTACTTACCTGTGCAATCTTTCTTCATATGACCAAAAGTATTACATGCAAAACATCTACCTTTAAATTCTCTCTGCATACCTTTAGGTGATTCTTCTTGTTTAGGTATGTCCTCAAATTTGTCAGCTTCATCAGATTTCTTTTCATCTATGTTTTCAAAAACTTTTAGATCTGGTTCCTTATTTTCTTCACTTACCTTAGATGAGTTAAATCCAAGACCAGTTTTATCATAGAATGGTTTCTGATAAGACATTTTTTCATCAATCTTCTCACTAGTGGAATATAGTCTCTCAAGATGTTGCTTAGACTAAGTTAGTTCACCTTTCACAATTGTATTTTACTTTTCAAGTTCAACATACTACAATTTTGTTTTCTCAAGTTTAGATGTCACTTTACTAAGTTTTGATTTCAGATCTTCATTCTCAGATTTCAGATTTTCTTCATTCTTGTTGTTTCCATCTTTCAAACTCAATTTTAGATTTACTATCTTTAATTCATGTTTAAGGATCTCATTTTCTTTTTCCAAATTTTCATCACAATCCTCAATTTGAATTGTAGATTCATTTTTTGATTTCAGTTCTTCCAACTTCTTTTTCAGCTTCTCAATGAGGTTCTTTGCATCATCATATTTTCCTTTCAGAGTATCTCTTTCTTCAATAAGTATATCAATATGTTCAAGAGCTTCTTCAAGATTCTTCGATAGCTGATCCATATCCATAGAGATCTTACTCAATATGCTAGGCTTTCTCTGAATGATTCTTTCCGAGTAACTAAGCTCTGATACCAATTGTTAGAAATAGGGATTACTGAGAGGGGGGGTGAGTCAGTATTATACAAACTTTTACTTTTGCCCAATTATGGATATAACAGATTAACTTGATACATGCAAAATAGAGTAAACTAAATAACATGTATAGAAATAAAGAAAATGAACTCATAACACATTATTTGTTCTCAAGGAAACCCTGGCAAAGGGAAAACCTCGGTGGGGATGATACCCACAATGATCCACTAATCAAAAGTATCCTATTATGGATGTTGACCCTGTTAGGAGCTTGTTACATACATATAGTGTCTCAATCCTGATTAAAGGACTCTAGGCCTTGTTAGAAGCCTCAACTCTACTAAGAGTTGGTAGTACAAATGGAATGATTACAAGATGAGCCCACTACCCAAACATGTAATGTACAATGATTTCTAATTACAAAAAGGGTAAGGTATATAACCTTTACTACTTTTCTTGTACATACAAAGTCTGCTTGCTTGAATTTCTAATGTAGGGGCATCCAAGGTTAAGGCAAGGGCATTCTTTTTCCTCGGTGAACTGCATGGGGTGTTTGTATTTTGGCTAGTGTTACTAAGTTGTAGCCTTAACTGATGGTCTCAGTCATTGAAGGAAGCTCGGTCACTAAAGGAACTCGGTAGTCTCTGGCACTTGGTGAGGTGTTACTCGGTCATGCCTGCGGTGCTCGATCGACATTGGTTCTTGGCAATGCCTGGCATGCTTAGTTAATTCACTGTTAATCAGTAGTTATAGCTTACCGATTAGAGTTCTGTGTGATTTGTTGAGCCAACTTGGTGCATTTATTTTTGGTAGCTATTGTTATAGGATGACATGCTGAATTAAATGTTTGTATACATTTCTAAGCCGACTTGTATGACATTTAATTATTTGTTGGGGGGGAGTTAATGGTTTCATCTAGCTGACTTGTGGCTGATGACTAGTATTTATAAGATGTTTGGGTAGATGTTTAGAGAACATATGATCAAGATATTAGAGGATCATTAGGAGATCATAGAGCTTCAGGACTTGGAAGACTTGGTGAGTCAGATCTAAGGTTTTGAAAGATGAAGTTGGCAAAGTTGTGGAAAAGATTTTGCATGATCTTGTAGATCAGATTGTTATCTGATAGTTGTTTGTAGAAAAGCTAGTGGTTTGCACACTTGGAGACAAGGAGATTGCTTGGAGGCTTGTGAGCTAAATTTTAGATCTGCCTTAGAGTTTCCATCAGCTTCTAATTACCTTCAGAGATGAGCTAGATGAGATTGTATTGGATCTGTTTGTGGATCTTGCAAAAAAATTTCTATTTGTAATTAGCCCTAACCCGGAAGGCCTTACAACTGGGCATGTTAATGAAAATTACTTGAAATAATTATTGTCTTATTTGTTGTGTTGAGTATTCTACTATGTAATTCTATTGGCTACAAGGTTTGGACTATCCTTAATTGGATCCACCATCCTTGAATGCATCAGGTGGTATCAGAGTTGAAGTTTTGTTCCTATTGGAGCTGGTAGTTGATCTTGTGAAGAGAAGGTTAACCTAGCAAGGTCAATCTTGTGAAGTTAATCCTGTTGGAGCAGAGATTGTGCACAATCTAGATTGCAAATCTAGAGCACTGAACTTATGAAATATTTCCCTAGTTGTTTGTTCAAGGTGGCAGGTTGAGATCTTACTTGTACACAACTTGGAGATTGCCACAAGGTGGTCGGTGAGGGTTTGTTGTAGAGTGTTATTATTCATATCTTTAAGGATGCCTCCAAGAAGATTGGACCCTAGAGCTATTGTAGAGCTTTGTGATGCTGTGGAATCAAAGATTTCTAATAAAGTCAAATCGGATGTTAGATCTAAGATAGAATTTATGAAGAATGACATGGTCACCGAGATCATGCAAGTTGTTGTTGGTATACCTCAGAATGTTGGTACTGAAGATGGTTATGAAGAAGCTGTTGAAGAATTTGAAACTACGAGATCTACTGGTGATGATCGTAGGAACAAATCTGGTGAAGACAAAACTACTCGATTGCATAGATCTGGAGCTCAGTTTGGCAGTAGTTACCGAATGGAAGTTTCTAATTTCTCTAGTACTTTGAAGCCCAACAATCTAATTGATTGGATTGGTGAACTTGAAGATTTCTTTGAGTTGGAAGAAATTGATGATCCTCTTTAGGTGAGATTAGCATAGACAAAGTTGAAAGGAAATGTTGCTCTTTGGTGGAAAGAACTACAAAGAGATAAAGAAGATGAAGGTAAAACAAAGATCAATTGGTGGAGGTTGATGGTGACTAAGTTGAAAGCTAAATTCATACCCTCTAAATATGAGCTTGAATTGTTTAAGAAGTTGCAGAATCTGAAACAGAAGGATTTTTCTGTTGAAGATTATACCAAGAAGTTCTACAAACTTACTATTCGGTCTGGACACCGAGAGATTAGTAAGGAAAAGGTAGCTCGGTATGTGAATGGTCTGAGATTCAATATTCAGGATGAGCTTGGTATGCTAAAGATTGATTCTATTGAAGATGCTTATCAATATGCTCTAAAGGTAGAAGATAAGTTGAAGAGGAAACAACCTAGTAACTCCCAAGGGAAGAAAAAGATTGATCACTCAGTGAAGGATAAGCTGATTGATGCAGAAGATGAACAGAAACCTGTGGAACCAAAGAAGAAGACATGTAGAGTTATCTTTAAGGATACTTTCTATAACTGTGGAGAGGGAGGACACCATTATTTTGAGTGTACACAGAAGAAGGTTGACCGACAAACTTCTATGATGAATGAGAACATTTAGAATGAACTTGAGTCAGAGAGCTTACTACTTCAACAAACATTGATCGGTACAAAGGAGGAACCTTGTCAAAGGAGTAACTTGTTTAGGACCCGATGCAATTTTGATGGTAAACTATGTGATGTTATTGTTGATAGTCCAGTAGTACTGATAACCTTGTTGCTAAGGAAATGGTTTAGAAACTTGGTTTGAATAGAATGAAGCATCCTTTTCCTTATAGGATTGGCTGGTTACAAGATGTTCATGCTTTGGAAGTAAGAGAACAATGTTTCATTGATGTTTAGATTGGCCAGTACAAGTATCTTATGTTATGTCACATTGTGAAGATGAATAGTTGTGATATATTGCTCGGTAGACCTTGGAAATATGATTGTAGAGCTATGTATGACTGTGTCTAGAATGTGTTTACTATTGAGAAGGATGATAGGAAGTTTTCATTGATGCCTTTTTTGGATACAACACTCAGTAGGAGAAGCCTGAGTATTGGTAGCTAAGTTGAGATTGTGTGTCCAGAGAAAATGAATGATCAGTTTGGAGAACTAACCTGTATGTTGTCAAGAAAGGACTTGAAGAGACATAGGAAATTGAAGTGGAAGAATTTGCAAGTAGAGAAGATGGAGGATTTGTATGTGAAGAACCAGTTTAGGATTTATGTGCTGAATCCTAGAAGATGTTCTTCTCACATATGAACATCTTTCTGATGTAGGGGCATCCAAGGTTAAGGTAGGGGCATTCTTTTCCCTCAGTGAACTACATGGGGTGTTTGTATTTTGGCCAGTGTTACTCAGTTGCAGCCTTGACTGACGGTCTCGATCATTGAAGGAAACTTGGTCACTGAAGGAACTTGGTAGTCTCTGGTGCTCAGTGAGGTGTTACTTAGTCATGCCTACGATGCTTAGTCGACACTTGTGTTCGACGATGCCTGATGTACTTGGTTAATTCATTGTTGCTCGGTAGTTCTAGCTTACCGACTAGATTTCTGTGTGATTTGTTGAGTTGACTTGGTGCATTTATTGTTGGTAGCTATTTTTATAGGCCGACATGCTGAATTAAATATTTGTATACATTTGTAAGCCAACTTGTATGGCATTTAATAATTTGTATAGGGGGAGTTAATGGTTTCATCCAGCCGACTTATGGCTGATGACTAGTATTTATAGGATGTTTGGGTAGATGTTTAGAGAACAAATGATCAAGAGATTAGAGGATCATTAGGAGATCATAGAGGTTCGGGACTTGGAAGACTTAGTGATTCATATTTGAGGTTCTGAAAGCTGAAGTTGGCAAATTTGTAGAAAAGATCTTGTACGATCTTCCAGATCAGATTGTTATCTGATAGTTGTTTATAGCAGAACTGGTGGTTTGCACACTTGGAGACAAGGAGATTTCTTGGAGGCTTGTGAGCTCAAGTTTAGATCTTCCTTAGAGTTTCCATCAGCTTTTGATTTCCTTTAGAGATAAACTAGCTAAGATTGTATTGGATCTATTTGTGGATCTTACAGAATTGTTTCTATTTGTAATTGGCCCTAACCTAGAAGGCCTTATAGTCAGGCATGTTAATGCAAATTACTTGAAACAATTGTTGTGTTATCTATTGTGTTGAGTATTCCACTGTGTAATTCTATTGGCTACAAGGTTTGGACTGTCCTTCATTGGATCCACCATCGTTGACTACATCACCTTCACACTTTACAACTTCACATCAATATCTTTCACATACATATGTTACTACTTCCTCTTCGCATTACATATGTCTTACATTTATACAAGTTATTAGGAATAATAACTTTTATAGTTAGCTTTACAAAACATAAAGCACTTTACAAAATACATATTAAATCATTCTTCCCAAGGGTTAACATCTAGGATGTCATCCCTTTATATGATTAAGACATTATTTTGATAAAAAAAATAATCCCTTAACTATTTACCAATTCTATCTTCTTCTCTTTATCATGTCAGCTTCAACTCTGTTCCTGGTAACACTACAATAACTTCTTTTGTACATGCTATACAGACTTGAACTCTTAGGTGAGTCTTGATTATACTTCATAGTATTAATGTTCAAGTGCAAAAGAACTTAACTTACTTATATCGACGTCGCCAATCAAAACTGTCTCTGGTTAGACTGGGAAAACTACTGCTTAAACTTAGACAATTTTGTTCTGGGCTCTGTCATAACTGCTCTCTGTCATATGTGGTCTTCACATAGATCATATGTTTCCATAATGAAAACATCTAGATATCTAACTCAACCAAATTCCCAATAGATGACAGTCATGTTCTTAAAAGAGAAATTTGAGGCATTCAAATTGTTTAAGTGGTATAAGGATAAAGTTGAAAAAGAAATCAAGAAAGACTTAAAATGCTTAAGATCTGATAGAGGAGGTGAGTTTATTTCTAATGAATTCACTAATTTATGTAATGAGAATGGAATCAAAAGATAGGTTTCTGCACCTGAGACACTGCAACATAATGGGATTGCTGAAAGGAGGAACTGATCTTTTGTTGATTGTGCCAGATAATTGATGATTGAGAAAAATGTTACACAAATGTATTGGAGAGAAGTAATTATTATTGTTGTATACACCTTGAACTAAGCTCAACTGAAGAAAGACATGAACATGACACCTTATGAGTTATGGTTTGGCTATACACCAAATGTAAGTTATTATAGAATCTTTGGAAGTAGGTGCTATATTCTCAAAGATGATAGGAATGGTAAATTTGACTCTAAAGGTGATGAAGGAATATTTTTAAGATATTCTACTAAGAGTAAAGCTTATAAATGTTTGAACAAGGATACTAATAAAATGGTAGAAAGTGCTAATGTAAAAGTTGATGAGTTTGCTAAAAAGAACAATGAAGAAAGCATGAAGGAACCAAAAGACTATGATAGGTTTACATATGTTGAGCACCCAGGCTATCTACTGAAGCCACGGGCTGAGTTTATTGAGCATCTAGAAAATATTACTGAGTATCAGAAAATACAAATCAAGAACTAGGAAGAAGCTACCAAGAAGGAAAATGAACCTCAACCGAATGATGAGCAAAGAAGAGAACAAGTGCTAGCAAGATTTGTTAGAAGGCAACATCCGTAGATCTAAATCATTGGAGATAAGAAAGCTGGCATGATGACCAGAAGTAAGTTAAGATAAAATACATGCTTAGTTTGTGAGTTTGAACCTAAGAATGTTAGGGATGCACTTGAAAATGAGGAATGGATTAAGACTATGAATGAGGAAATTGAAAAGATTGAGAAGAATAAGGCATGGACATTAGTACCCAGATCGAAAGATAAAAATATAATTGGTACTATGTGGATTTTTATAAACAAGTTAAATGAAAATGGTGAGGTCACTAGGAATAAGGCAAGACTTGTATGAAAGGGATATGCACAAGAAGAAGGTATAGATTATGGTGAAACTTTTGCACCTATTTCTAGACTTGAAGGAGTCCGTATATTGCTTGTATATGCTACACATAAGAGATTCAAAGTATATCAAATGGATGTGAAATCAGCCTTTCTGATTAGAATTCTTGAGGAGGAGGTCTACATAGAACAACCAAAAGGTTTTGTTGATCCAAATCAAAAGAACATGGTATGTAGACTGCACAAATATTTTTATGGACTAAAGCTAGAATCAAGAGCATGGTATGAAAGACTACATGCTTATCTTATCAATATTGGCTTTGTAAGAACAAGTGATAATAGTAATTTGTACATGAAAGGAGAATTTGATGATAATATTTTGATTGCTGAAATTTTTGTTGATGACATAATCTTTGGTGGATATGATTTGATTTGTAAATCTTTTTCTAATGAAATGAGAAAGGAATTTGAGATGTCAATGTTTGGAGAGATTAAATTCTTTCTAGGTTTGTAGATTATACAACAAAATGATGGGATTTTCATCACTTAATCAAAATACATTAAAGAAGTGTTAAAGACTTTTGGCATGGAAGATTAAAAGATGGTAGGAACACTGATGGTAACAAGATGTAACTTGACAAAGGATGATGAATCTATAGAGGTAAATCAAACACTATATAGATCAATGATTAGAAAAATGATGTATGTGGTACATAGTAGGCTTGAGATAGCACATGCAATCGAGATTGTGGAAAGATTTTATGCCAATCCTAAAGATTCACATATGGTTGCTATTAAAGAATTCTAATACTTGAAGAAGACTGAAGACTATGGTTTATGGTACACAAAGGAAGACAAATTTGAACTCCAAGTTTATACTGATGCAGATTGGGCTAGAAATATTGATGATCGGAAGAACACAACTGATGGAGCATTATTTTTAGGAGAAATGCTTGTGACTTAGATAAGAAAGAAATAAGAATGCATTTCTTAGTCTAATGGTGAAGCACAGTATGTTTCTTTTGTTGAAAATTGTTCAAATATTTCTTGGATAAAACAAGTGTTGGAAGGAATGAATGAGGTAATCACTGACCCAGTGATTATATATTGTGACAACACTAGTGCTATAAATATTTCCAAGAATCTGATGGTGCATTAAAAAAAAAAACATATATCTATTAAGTATCACTACTTAAGGGAACAGGTTCAATAGAAGCAGGTGAAACTGAAATTTGTAAAATCTAAAGAACAACTTGCTGATATTTTTACCAAGCCCTTACTGAAGGACACATTTGAGTATTTGAGGACTAGACTAGGGGTCCATCCCCTATTTATTGGTCACTAAGGTGATCAGGAGGTTGCATCAACCTATAATTTATCAGAAAATCATTCATGTTGATGCACATAGCCCACATTTTAGGATTTCTAAGGTTGTGAAAGATTGTAGAAGCTAGAATAGGAAATTATTGATCAGTACATGAAGGTACTTGATCTAGACCGATTGACAGAGGATAATTTGGTTGTTGTGGAGCTATTTATTTTCTTTGGCATTGTTTTCAAAGGGAGAGGAAATTCATATGAAATATCTGTTGCTAAGAACATATATGGGAGAAAGAATCAAAGAGCTGAAAAAGATCAAATCTGCAGGGAGAGACTGCATGGAATGTTGTTTTGTAGTGATTAAACATATTAAATATCAAGCTAGGGAGAGCTTATCAAGCTAAAAAATTTACCTACATAGTTGTAGAATACATGTTTGGTATGTGTATGACATATTTCATATTGTTTGTGTTGCCATATATGCCAATGGGAGAGATTGACGATCTACAACTGATTGAATATCTAGATGAACTGAAGGAACAATGATTAGAGATCATCGAGCTACTAAAGTGATATGTAAGATGATTAAATTAGTCAATATTCTTTCATTGATGTCAAGTAGTTTTTATAATACTTATCATGATAGTTACAAACATTTGAACATCTGTAGAAGGAAGAAAAGATGAAGAAATGAGATATCTACATAAGGAAAAGATGGATATGACATATAAGGATAAGGTAAACATTGGGTAACTTATTGATGAGTCTATGGATTTATATTATTGACTTGAGCATGTTACATTAATCTATTATGAAGAAGAGATTTGATTTGAACATGTTAATGTGGTTGGTAATTGAAGACTTCTATATACACTGAGCCCGTGCATTGTATACTGAGTGACAGTAATAATCGAGTTAGTTATCATTGATGCATTCAATATTAGTTGAGTATGGATGAAAACATTAAATGCTAAGAATATCCGACTGAAATTGATGAGCTAGATATTCGTATAATTTTGAGGTAAAGGATGAAGTTAGTTATAAGATTCATGGCTGACATAATTCAGAGATGATCTAAAGGATGAGATTGAAACATGTTGATGACACATCTACCGAGGAGATTAAGAGGCTAAATCTAATGGCTGATATGAAAATAGTTTACTTGTCTATTTAAGAGACATGAGTTTCATTGTTGAAACATGCTGGATAAATAGAGACTACAAAGATTTCATTTGAAGACTTTATTCATGCATTCCTAATCAAACTGGTTATAGAAAGAACTGACCTGTAGACATTACCGAGCGTCAGAAAACTATTTTACAGAGTGAAGTAAGTTGGGAAATATTGAGGAAGTGTATTGATTAATGATCAAATGATTTTTATGAGCATATCATAGATCTAAATATTTTCAATTGAGTTGTATTTGAATCAAATCAGAACTATATTAGTTTAACCATTGATTCAACAAAATCTCTTAACTGAGTGGACTTAACAGTCTTATTGTATTTCCATATGACATTCAATGAATGTTAATTGTTATCTTGTTGACCCCATAGTGAATGTTGGTGAAGAGTTAATTGTTAGTGATAAATCCTCTAACCAGGTCACACCTAATAGTGTGTATTGTAACCTTTAATAGGTTTGGCTCCTAACTGAGCTCACTTCAAAAGAGTGAAATATTTCAAGTTATCGGTCCTAGGTGGTTTTTCCCTTAGAAGGGTTTCCACGTTAAATCATTGTGTTATGTGTTATGATTTTTTTTCTATCATACTTTACATACTAAATAGTTGATTTAATCCGTAATCACAGTTTGGATAATTATTGGTATTCGGTAAAGTGAATAGATGGATTGATATTTTATGTTACCGACCTACATAAATTGTTGAAATAGTTTTGTAAAGTACATCTGGGAGTTTGGGACTATAGGATAACTCATTTAACTGATTCACCCCCCCTCCCAGTTATTCTAACATTTGAATACTCCCCCATAGGATGTATTCAACATTCATTCCTAACACTTTTATGGTTTAATGTTGAACTTGGGATTCCCCCACATGGATTTTTCCATTTTGAATTTTATGTTGGTTATTCCAAATGTTTGGTATTGTTGACCCTATTTTGTACTGATAAGTGTTGTTTATGTCATGTTCTTTATGGACCTCTAATAGTATGTGAAAGGGAGGACATCATAGAGATTGTGCTATATTTGTATGATTCTTGTATGACATGTGTAGATAGTAAAATTTTTCTTTTAGTTTATCATAGCTATAAATGTAGGCTTCCAGGAGTAAGCCTAATTTTAAGGGAGGAGGATGTAATACCCACCCATTTTCTACCATTTCTATTTTTAATGAAAAATACTATTAGGTCCTTTTATTGCATTATTTAGTGATCCAAGAACATCCTTGGGTAGTTGGCAATCTTGTATCAACCAAAAATATGTTAGAGTTACATTTTGGCTTTCAATGTTTGAAGTGGTGATCTCAGTTGGAGACATGAGATTCTCAATCATTTAATGGTAGTTCTCAGTTGGAATATGTGTTGCTTCATCGATGAACTCATTGATTGAGTGTGTATGTTACTCTCCCAAATGAGCTCAATGTATGAGTTTGTGCTCAATAATTACTTTGGGGTTCTTGGTAAAATGTTCCTGTTTTGGTTCGCCAACGTGCTCGGTCTCTATTTCAGTGTCCTATCACTGAGTGGTTTTGGTACCTATTCTATATTACTTGGTTGATTTTATGACAATCTTGGTGGTCTAGTTCATTGACGGGTTTATTTGGATTATTTTGGCTAGCTAACATGTGCATTTAATTAGGGCCACATTCTTTGTCATATGGATCGAATGTTGAGATGTGTGAGGACCTAAATATGGGTTGGTTCTTTCTCCTATGCAAATTTAATGAATATTGCAAGCTGACATGAAGGATAACATGTTTTTTCATGAGTTTAATGGAGCCGACTATTGTTTTATAATTTCTAATTTTTAAGGTTGACTTGTGGTCATGTTGTATAAAAGGAGGATATGGGTAACATAAAAAGGCAAAGAAGTAGAGGGGCTAGCTAGGGAGTAGTTGGATCATGTAAGATCTTTTTTTTTTGTTGGTGTATTGGTCATAATCAAGAAGGTCTTACTATTGTTCCTAACTGGTTACTGAGAGGGGGGTGGGGTGAATTAGTAAATTCAATTTTTATACTTTTTCTCTTAATTAAATATTCTTGTTAATACAGAAATCAAAAGAATATTATGAAAATCATAAATAGAAATTAAATGCACAGGTCAACAAATAATTTATATGTGGAAACCCTTGGTTAGAAGAAAAAACCAAAGTGGAATAGAACCCACAAAACTCCACTACTGCAATAATAAAGTTTCCATGTTAGAGGTTTACAAAGCACTGGTGAGAGTGCTACCTGGTTAAGGGATTTAATAGAAGACCTATTAGGATCTTGACCTTGTTAGGAATCACCTTATAAAATAACTTAAAACACCAACAAAGATGTTACCCAGTAAAGGGATTTATACAATAGAACCTATTAGGGTTTACCCTGATTAAGGTATTTAAATATGCTTTACAACTAAAGAAATTATCTTATGATGAAACTATATCTATTGGTTCAGATCACACCTTTTCACTCTTTCCTCTGCTTGGCTATTGAATCGTTCTCTCCCTTTCACCTTCAGTGACTGTGATTCCTCTCAAAAGATTCTTCTCTTCTGCTCTCTTTCACTATATGCTCTTGGTTTTCAACAACACTTCTCAAGTCTTATGACTTGTATTTATAAGAAATTATCTTATTATAAATACACCTAACAGTTCTGCCAAGCTGTAAACTCTCCAAAAATCACGCATGAAAAACTCTTGATCAAAAAGCTTACAAATTGATATTTAGTTTACCTCAAAATTCTTGTAGGAAAAAAAAAGAAAACTCCAGTTCCACTCAAAAAGCTAACTCCAGTTTAATTGAAAAAATGCTTCGCATAATCCGGTTCAGATTATCATGCACTTAACCATTGTGTACCAATTTGTATCCAGTTAGAAATTTGTACCCTGTGTGTTTTCCATGACAAGTTGGATAAAACCTGGATTGATATAAGCATGAATGGTTAAGGTACATTGCTTTCTTTCTCATTTTACCCAGTTCAAAATTATTACGCTATCATGAGTACCGATGTGATGTACCGGTGTTCTGGTGGGATTGATGTTTTCTAATAAAAACTAAATTTATGTCAACAATCTTCCCCTTTGGAATTGGTGGCAAAACACATCAACACATCACCTATAGACTACCGCTGTAGATATGCTCATCTACCTATAACATATTTTTGAATGAGTCACAACACACTGTTACTATTATCTGTCATTTTCCCTATGGCTTGTCTTCTCTTTTCTTAGCAGTTATATCTTCCCCTTTTTGCCTCCAAGGGACAAAGGTTTTTTACTCTTCATAATTGTTACTTATTGAAGATATCTTTATAGATCTTCTTTGCAGAGTCTAGGAATGGTTTCCAGATACTTGTTACATGATCTAAAGTGTTCTTTGTAGCTTGCAATGAGACAATGATACTTTCCATGTCTTCTACTATCTTGTAATCTCACTGGGAATTCTTTCTGTATCAGTTACTATTTTTTGCATCAGATCAAATGTAGGTGCAATGAATAACTAAAATCCAATAAGATCTTGAAATCTTTTATTGTTTTCTTCCAATGCCTTCCTTAGAGTGAGAGCTAAGCTTGTCAGCTCCTCACTGTACTATGTTGCAAAAGAGATCTTAGCATCAAATTTTGATGTTAAATCATTTATTGCTTATGTTGTCCTTTTTGTTCTTTCAGTTATATCCTTCACAAAGTCTTCAAAGTTAGAAGTGCTTGTGATCAACCTTCCAGCTTCTTGTACTTCTTGTTGTAGCTCACCAATGCTGGTATCCACAATAGCTTTAAATTCTTCAACCTATCTATGAAGAATATTTATCCTTTTCTTCTCATAATGATCAATAGAAACTATTTCTAGGTCAGAGACATCTTCCCCAATCTCTTGTGCCAGTACCTCTAATTGATCAATCAAAAGTTTATCTTCATCTATATTAGCATCTGGTACAAAATTGTACAAGATATTATGTACACTTGTGAGAACCATATCATGTTTCCTCTCAGTGAGCTCCTTCAGCTACCTTGTCAAAAATTTTCTTATGTCAACTATAGTGTCACTAGCTGGAGATGGGCTAACTTTGCCTCTTTTAGATTCAAAATCTATTGCAAAATATAGCTTTCTCTTTGATGTTGATGCACTTGAAACATCTATCAGTTCCTTCTGCCTTATTTCCTATGCAAGTTCTTCTTCAACATGCTTGTCCTCTTCTTCTGTAACATATAACTCCTATTTTTGAGGTATTTATTGTTGTAGTACCTCCTCTAGATGCATTTCTTCTTCTTGATGTACTTATTCTTCTAGATGTACTTCTTCTTCTGGTGGTTTCTCTATTTCTTGTTGTTCTTTAGCAACCTATTGATCATTTAAAATAGCTTTAGCTTTATCTATTTCATTGCCTACAATTATCTTAGTTGATGACTACCCCACTACTTGGTCTACTGGTTTCACTAATGTATCTTGTACACCTATTTCAGCCTCTTCACCTTGGTTAACCTATTCACTGGTTGTGAAATATTCAAGTGGAACCATCTCCTTTTCTGGTTCATCTTGTGAGATATCCTGTGGACCTCTAGGCTTAAGTGTTTCATCAAAAACTTTTTCTATAGTGCTTTCCTCCCATCCCTTCTTAAGAGTGTTGAAGTTATAATTTCCCTAGAATTCTAATGTATCTTCTTACATGACATATTTATCTTGACTATTAATGATTTTGGACACCTTGTCCCTTATATATAAGTTGAGTGACACAACTTCCAACAAAATTTTTATTGACTCATCGTCAAGATCTAGTTTAACTTTTGCCAAAGTTTCCCTTACGATTTTACTATTTTGAGTTAGACCAATTCTCCATTTGGTCATTAGCATCTTATTCAATTTTGTAGGGAAGTGGGGCCTATTGTCCCTAAGACTTCCATTGAAATCTAGAAAGGTTTCTAATAGAGAAATCTCAATTTTATCTTTATCATCAATGCCCAAAACACTGAACCACTTTGCAACATTTGACACTTCACCAAAATCCATAATTTCATCAACTATGTTATCTACGGTTAAGGTTCAAGATTTACTTTTTCTAGAGAAGAAAGGAGAGTTAGTGGAGTGATATCACTACCTGTGTCTCTAGTTATATACATAATGACTGGTTCTATTGTAGGCTTTTCTTGTACCAGAGTCTTGACTCCCAGTATGCCCTTTCCTTTTTTAGTGCCTTTTACTAGTGGCAGTATGGTCTTTTTACATTCAGCTTTGGCTTCACATTGATGCTTCAGAACAATTGAACATATGGCAACCCGTTCATCATGAACTTTTTCAACTTCTCCAATCAGGACCTAACCAATTTTTTTCCCAATATTTAAACTCTTTTTGTATAGGCCGGTTTGATTAGTTTCCTCTTGTAGCCTAAGATGATTTTGTACTACCAATAGATCCCTTATCCTCATCTCTCTTTCTTTATCTATGGAATATTTCCATCTACCTTTAATTATCTCAAGTAGATCATTAGGTATGTTATTGTGAAGTTTAGTGGGACATGTTAGATTGAACTTATGAAGACATAAAACTATAGTCTATTCAAGCTTTCTCTGGTCTTCATCATTAGCAAGTCATATCTCCTTCCTAATGCACCCATTCTACATGATTCCTTTATTTTGTGACCCATTTCATCTATGGTTGGCTTTCTTCCTTTAGGTGCAACCTCCTTTACGAGTTTCCTGGTTTTCCTTTTCCTGAGATAAGTGGTGGTTTCTTCTGTTTCTATTTCCTCCATTTTTTCACCTTGTGATGGTTCAATGGATGTTGGCCATGTCTTCTTCCTTTGAACCTTTTGTTCTTCAAAAATTATCTTTCTTTTTCTAGGAGTCGAAGTTCATTTCACATAAACCTTCTCAAGTTTCTTAGAAGGTGCCTTCTTCAAATTTTATAGAATCTCTTCAAAAGTCTCAAACTGGTTTGTAGAGAGATCTAAGTTACTTTCCTATAGTGCATCTACATAAGCCTTGGAAACCTTAGATCTAATTTCATACCCAAGCTTTGATGCATACTCATTCCTAGGCTCAATAGCCTAGATAACGTAGTGATCAGTGCTCACCAGAAAACACATGTCTTCATTTTATTCTTCTACAATGGTTGAGGGAATTCTTACCCTATTGTGACCTCTTAATTAATAGGCCTCAAAATAATTGGTCATAACCTTATTGAACTAGTTCCCCAAATTATTTACTATCTCTCCTATCTGAACCATTATCGGTTTATCAGCCAACTAGGTAACCTTGCCTATCCCTGGAAAGAAGTTTTGATAATAGAAAAACAAACATACCACCAGAGTCCCATATTTGAGTAACTTCTTTTCACCAAACTAAGCTTCTTTAGGTTTTCAAATATTTGGCTCCTCAACATAGTACAAATGTCATACTTGGCATTATCATGTATTATTCTATGCACAACATGAATCACACCTCTAGGTATGCTATTTAGGTTACTCGATTGATATACTTTGTAGCCGATAACAGAAATAAAAAACCAAAGACTATCATCTTCAATATCATTCACAATCATCATTTGAATGTCATATTTTGACTTAGTCAGCCATGTGACTTCAACATTTGTTATTGGTCTTAGGGTTAGAACTTCCCTTGTGGCATTATACCCAGTTACTCTGTGTAAATATTCTTTAGTGATAGGTGTAACCATGACTTTTTCTAGCCACATCCCTGGTTCGTGAACCCTGCTAAGCACCAGCCTAATCCAATCTAGTCAAAAAATGATTGGATATTTGACTCTATTAATTAAACCTGATGCTTCCAGCTTAGCATATTTTTCTTGAAGATTTTTCATCTTCACACCATGAGAGGTATTACTTTGAGTAAATGTTTCACCTAGTTTCTCTTGTTTGTTGTGGATGAAAGCAGTTACATCCTCAGTTAGAAAAACACCATCAGGGATGGATGATAAGGCTCCCACCATATCCTTTTCTTGATTTTGAACCTCCATGATATTGTAAACAGGTCTATCCAGTTGATTGGCATTAATGAGGCTCACCACAAAAGATGAAGATACCATATTGCTAGACTGATATTTGCAGAAAGTTCTTGATAAGATTTATGAAATTTGCACAGGACAGATCGTAAATTAGAGAAAGAAAAGATTACTCAAGATATTCAAAACAATAATCACAAAATGCAATGTAAAATGAAATGAGTAATTGGCTTCCCCTCTTATACACTTAGTTTGTAACGGTGATTAGAAATGGTAACTTTTGTTAACAATTACTGTATTAATTACCCTTAACTAACCTTTCTTTTGCCAACCAATTTAGAGACTCTTTACCTATTTACAAATCCTCTGTTGCAACATCCACCTTGCTACATCAAAAAATCTTACCTTTCTGGTTAATATGTTAGATCAGTGACTCCTTCTCAGTTCCATTTCCCAAATGAGTGAGATCACAACTCACCAGTTCCTCTAGGAATAGTAGCTTCACTACATGTTCCACTTAAAACCTTTGGCTTGATTTGCTGAAGCGGTATCACCATTAGTAGATGATGACCTTACCTCCGATTTATCCTCAGTGGAACTCTTTATCCCCTTTTTGGACCAAGTCTTCTTGACTTCCATGTTGGTCTCTTTACTAACGTTATCGTTCTTATTGGGGGACAACTACTTCTTGACCTATTTAGCCAGTCCTTTTCCTTTTTTCATTTACTGGTTCCTATAGTCCTTGGCTAGATGTCCAATCTTGTTACAATTGTAACAATCTATTTTGGTTCCTTTTGATGGATTAACCCTTCTTGCCTTTTCGATGCTTGAGTGACAATCAGTGTTCCTATGCTATGATGGTCCATAGGTAGAAAAGTTAGATGTGCTCTGATTTATATTCTTATTATGGAATACTGGTCTTGATGGAAATTTGAATGCCATTGTTTTGGACCTGCATTCTTCTGCCTTGTGTCCAAATTTATTGTAGGAAGAGACATAACCCTTGAAGCTTCCCCTACTTCCACTGGACACACTATTGGAGTGAGACCTGGATTCAAAGGTCATGTGACTATTGGAAATATTCAAGGATTAACCGAGTTACTGAGAGGGGAGGGGTGAATCAGTAACTTTGAATTTTCTTACAATTACAGATGTATTAACATATAGTTCACTTTTTATTTATGCATATAGAAAGCATGAAACTTAAAAGCATTCACAACAATGACACATAGATTTGGTTACCCAGAAACCTTCCAAAAAGAAAGTAAAACTAGGGTGGGGATGAAACCCAAAAAGCTTTAGTACTGCAGAATAAAGTTGGCCGGTTAAGGCTTACAATTTGATCACTTCTGATGATCTGCCCTGTTAGGAGCAATAAGGATTGCTAAATCCACCTTGTTAAAGGATTTACAAACATACAATGAAGTATGCACTCGGTAAAGAGATTTTACAAAAGACTGTTAAGTCTACCTGGTTAAAGGATTTTAGTACTGATTCACTTGTTAGGATGAAATAGTAGATCTCTTGCTTTGCAACTGGATTGCTGATTGAGATTCGCTGAATGTACTGATCACCTTCTATGATGAATTTGTCTTTGCTATTCCCTATACTGCTATAGCCCTTTGTAATTTGCTTATCTCTGCCTTTCCCTTTTTTTTTCATACATACTCATATAACTACATCTTGACATTTTTACAACATTGTTTATATACAAGTCTAAACAATTAATTACAATTACAAAGTTGGCTTGACAAATAAACATAAGTGCCACTAAGTCGGCCCAAGTATGGTTACACGGTTCCTGCAAACTAACTTGGTGACTTTCTAATACTTGGCGTCCACTGCATTACTCAGCATTGTCATGCACTCGGTAGAAGTGAAGGCACGGTTCATACTAACCACTCGATAGGTTTTGAACTCGGTAAATACTGGTGACTCGGTAGACATAATGTTACTCGGTTTACACTGTCCTGCTCAGTTTGCATTATCTTGATCAGTTTGCACTGTCTTGCTCGGTTTGCACTGTCCTGCTCAGTTTGCACTGTTCTGCTCGGTTTGCACTGTTCTGCTCGGTTTCCACTGTTCTGCTTAGTTTGCACTATTCTACTCAGTTTGCACTGTTCTGCTCGATTTGCACTCAGAATGCAAATAAGTGTTATCACTAGTGGCAATTCTGCTTAATGCCAACAATCTCCCCCTTTGGCATTAGTGACAAAAACACTTATTGCTCAAAACTTATATACATGAATCATACTGAGATTTATTTTGATTTTTTTTTTTTTTTTTTTTTAAATTTGTCTTTGTCATAGGGCTTTATACATTATCTCCCCCTTTCAATGTGCTAACTTTTTCTTCTATACAAATCTCCTTCTATACATATCTCCTTCTATACATATCTCCCCCTTTTTGACGATAATCCCAAAGGTGTATATACAAGTGATTTATAGAGAGAATCCAAAATTTGATAGAAAATTAGAATGTACCTTCATGATTATTGCCAGGGTTCTATCCCAATTTTCTTGCAGAATCTTGCATGTTTGGATTGCAATTTGGACTTCTGCAGAGAGTTCAATCATGTGATCTACTATAGAGAACTGATTGTCATGAATCAATGTTTTGGAATGTTCAATGTGCTTATACATTGTATTCATGATGGGAAGGATCATGTTCTGGATGTCTAGCAGTGTGGACTAGATCCTTGTGTCTTCTTTTAGTAGATCTGACTGCATATTTGATAGGTATGAGACTTTCATGTGATGAGTAGAGCTTGAACTTGGTTCAAGTTGCAGCTTCTGTATGCTAATCTTCATATCCTCATCCATTTTATCCTTAACATCCTTTGTGAACTTAGCAATATTGCATAGTCTAGCCAAAAGAGAGGTGCCATTCGAATAGGTAGATTCAATATTTGAAAAATCTGAAGACAATTCCACTTGATTAATAGCTATGTGCTGAGCAATGTGCTCAAGCACTTTATTGTTGAATCTCTTCTCGGCTCTTTCAACTAACTTTTCTGTCCCAGATGAATCCTCATTGTATTTATTTACTGCTTCAGCTAATTGTAGCAAAACATGTTGAGAGGAGTCTACTTTAATACCTAATGCATCAGACAAAATGTCTTTAGCATCCTTAATGATTTGATATTCCTTGTCTCTCTCCTCTTTAAGCTTCTTTTTCTTTGCTTTTCTTTGGAGGATTTCACCTATATTTTGCATTTGGTCCGTTGATAGATTTGCAAAATCTAATGTTGGAATCTCTATTTCTTCATCTAGGTCTATATCCTCTACTATATTCTTACCCAAAAATTTTATACTCGGTAGAGCCTTAGGCTTATCTGTACTTAATGCCTTAGTAGTAGTGACAATAGACATAGTAGGACTGGCTATAGAGACTGGCACACTGTCTACTGGAGAACTTAAAATATTTACACTTGTAGAATAAAAAACTGGAATACTTACTGCTGGAAAACTTGATGAAGTGGGAGACTGCAACTCGGTAGAAGAAATGGTGGTTGCTTCTGTTGTTGCTATAGGTGATTGGACAAAAGTTGAAGTTGTCACAACCATGCTTGAAGGTGTCTCCAGGCTAGATGTAGAAACTTTTACTGGAGAGGTAGGAAGTGATGCAATGACTTCTGCTACTATCCTCATAGTATCATCTACCTCAGTGGCTTCTTCTTGTTCATCACTGTCATCTTCAATATCTTTTATTATTACTGTTTCAATACTCAGTTGTTGAAGATGGTATATGTTCTTCCATGTGGCATTTTCAGCCTTCACAACCGATTCAATATTGTTGATCAGAATCAAACAAGTATTGAACTTTAGTGTCATCTTACTTTCATTTTCCTTTAATGCCTTCTTTACTTCATCATTTTTCAAGCTCGGCATTAACTGTCTCAGGGTTTGATCAAATATGTCTATTACAGTTTTCTTTGCATTGCTCCATCTCATTTTTATTGGATTTAATAAGACTGCTGGAACCTATGGGGCTAATTCATCAGGAGAGTATTTCCACTGTCCCATCTTTTCAATAATAGCATCTTCTATTTCCTTCTGTTCTATTTCTGATCTGGTTTCATATTTAAAAGATTTTATGTTACTTACTCCAGATCCTAATCCGTCTCTAAAAAGTTTGATCCTCTCTTGAAAGTTTAGAGGAGGCCTTTTGAATACTATATCTTTGTCTGCCTTGTCTGCCTTATCTGCCTTACCTCTTGCACTTCTCCTTGTAAATATAGTAGTGGGAGGCTTAGGTGCCTTAGTGATGAAAACCTTTCCTTTCTTCTTTGCAGGTTCTGGTTCCTCTATTTTCTCATCCTTTTCCTCTTCTTCTTCATCGTTATCTCCTTTGTCCTCGGTTAGCATTTGCATTTTGGCTATCCTCTTCTTTTCTTTGTTTACCGCCTATGGAATTTTTATGCTTAATTCAATTCTCACCTTTGCTTCATCATATGTTCCAAAATATGGAGCTTTGGGATTAACAGGCTGATTAAGAAGGGCTTCAATGATATTCTTGGTTTCATCAATATTTACCTCATAAGGAAGAGGTTTTACATATACAATCCTCAGTTTAGCTGCTTGAATATATACATTGTCATAGTCTACCATGAAACAAATGTCATCCTTGTAATCCTCCACCAACTTCTGTGGAATCCAGAATCTTTCATTCATTTTCTCTTTGAAAGACTCAAAATAACTATCCATGATGCTTTCAAAATTTTCACCCATTTCTGAGATGTATTCATTTATCTCATAAAGGACTGGCACATCTTTTCTCCATACAACTTTTCCTTTGGAAGGGAAGAATTTTTGAACATAGAAGAATAAACAGACCAGTAGGGATCCAAACTTACATGGATTGTTTTTGGAAGTTTGAATGCTTTCCATGTTCTTGTTAAACTATTTTAACAATAAATCTGCAAGGTCAAATGATAAGTTGTTCTTGACCACATTGTATGCTAGGTCAATAGCTTCACAGGAGACACTATTCTGTCGACTTGAGCTATATATTTTATAGGCAATTATGTGTGTACCAAACTTTAGTTCAACATCGGTAATGCTGCTAACTTTCATGCCTCTACCATCCCACTCGGCTAGGGTTTTCTTCTCTAGTTCCGACCGACCTAGGGTTTTGGTAGTTTTTGCTTTGTTCAACATGGGAAGACCGGTGATTTGATGAATCATCTTCTTGGTGATCTCTATGGGTTGCTCAAGCCAAATCTTGCCATCATGTATATGGCTGAGAATGTATCTAACCCATTTCTCCAGAAAGTTTTGAGGTAAATGTGCAATGTGAACTAATCCCTTATCTTCCAGATGTTTGTGCTCGGGTTTTAGAATACCATCCACACACAGTTCTTCACGCACAATATCTAGTTCTAGGTTTCCCATTTCATGAATTGCATAGTCAAAATGATTGCGAATATCATTAATAAGTAGTACCTTAGGAGGAATCTGAGATTGAGCTCCGTTCGGGTCTAGGGCTACTGCAATTGCGGGCACAATCTTGAAATCTAGTGCTCTCCATTCCCCTTGGACTAACATTTCAGATCCTTTCTTCACTGAAGTGCTGGATGATGCCATGGTAGCTCATAGAAAATTATTTTCGCAAAAGGTATTTGAGTCGTTGGATTGCTCTTGAAGTTTTCTGCTCTCAAAGTGCTAAAATTCGCGGTGAGGAATGAGTTTGATTTCTTGCCTTTTGTTTACAACTCTGTCATTAATGCTCATTACAAATTAGGGTATGAATTCCGACAGACTATCACCCACTAAGAATTAATTGCTCGGTGAAGACTTTGCAACTCGGTGAACTCGAGAATTCATATTGCTCCGACCTCGCTCGGTAAAGACTAATACTGACCTTGTTCAGTAAAGACTGGTACCGACCTTCCTATGATCTTACTGCATCTTGTATGCTGATTTAGATCTTTTTCTTTTAATTCGGTTCTGGAAGTGCTTGAAGTTTATCTATGAGAATACAGTTCCAGTGCTTTCTTGGAAATTTAGTTTGAGTCAGTAGAGCCACCCATTCCATTACTTGGACTGGTTTGCTCGGTAGATTTAGGAATCCACTTTTGTCTCACCTGTTTCCTGACCTTAGTTGCTTCATTCTTCTTTCCATCTTCAACTTCACTAGCATTCATGCAGTTTCTGGCTATGTGACCGAGTTTAGTGCATTTGAAGCATCTTACGGTAGTATCTCTTTTCCTTAGATGATGTTTTATGCAGTTCATGCCAATGTGTCCATATTCTCCACAGTAATGACATCTACACCAGGTGTTGTAGGCCCATCCAAACATTGTTTTCATAATTTGTTTTGCTGGAGTGAATGTCTTGGATCTGCACTCGGATGCTTTGTGACCTTGTTTGTTGCATTTGTGACAATTACCTATGAATCTTGGTTTTTCCCTGCATTCATTTGCTTTGTGACCATGTTGATTGTAGTTGTAGCATTTTCCATTGAATTTTGCTTTTTCATTGTTCCAACATTTATTTGAAGTATGTCCTATTTTACCACAATGATTACAAGTAGGTTTTTGATTTCTTTGAGTACCTTGCTTAGAAGATTCACCTTCTCCTTTGTATCCAAGTCCTGCTTTTCCTTTCTGCCTATGCAGATTTTGCTCATACAGCTGATTCAAGTCTTCTTGGCTTTTCAACATTCCTTCATTGATTTGTTTTTCGGCGTTTAGGTCATCCACCAATCTTAGATTGATTTCTTTTTCAGATCTTAGTTCTTCTCTTGTGTTTTCTATTTCTGATCTTAGATTCAGAATTTCCTCATTTGTATGGGAGATCTGATCAATTAGGTTTTCTAGTTGAAGGGTTTTATTTTGGACTTCATTGTTCCTTCCATCTAATTCATCTTTCAACTTGTTTCTTTGTTCTAAGATCTCACAAAATCTTGTTGAGTGTAGCTCTTGTTCTCTTTTTAATTTTCTTACTTCTTCCTCCAGAGACCCATTCTTTTCTAGGAGTTCTTTGACAGCATTGTTTGCTTCATCTGAGCTATTTGAGGGAAAAAGATCTTCAATCTTTTCTTCAATGTAATTCTGATCATTCATTTGATTTGCAAGTTCCTTCCTTCTTCTTAGGGATTGGGAAAGATGTTATTTTGCTTCATTAAGTTTAGCTATGGCCATTTCCAGATCTAGCTTTTCATTTTCAATCACCTTGTTCAGTTTGAATACCTCCATTGTCCTGGATCTTTGCTCAAGCTAGTTAAGCTTTATCTTGAGAACCAAAAAAGCTCTGATACCAATTGTTGGAAATATTCAGGGATTAACCGAGTTACTGAGAGGGGAGGGGTGAACCAGTAACTTTGAATTTTCTTACAATTATAGATGTATTAACATATAGTTCACTTTTTCTTTATGCATATAGAAAGCATGAAACTTAAAAGCATTCACAACAATGACACATAGATTTGGTTACCCAGAAACCTTCCAAAAAGAAAGTAAAACTGGGGTGGGGATGAAACCCACAAAGCTTTAGTATTGCAGAATAAAGTTGGCCAGTTAAGGCTTACAATTTGATCACTTCTGATGATCTGCCCTGTTAGGAGTAATAAGGATTGCTAAATCCACCTTGTTAAAGGATTTGCAAACATACAATGAAGTATGCACTCAGTAAAGAGATTTTACAAAAGACTGTTAAGTCTACCTGGTTAAAGGATTTTAGTACTGATTCACCTGTTAGGATGAAACAATAGATCTCTTGCTTTGCAACTGGATTGCTGATTGAGATTTGCTGAATGTACTGATCACCTTCTGTGATGAATTTGTCTTTGCTGTTCCCTATACTGCTGTAGCCCTTTGTAATTCGCTTATCTCTGCCTTTCCCTTTTTTTTTTCATACATACTCATATAACTACATCTTGAAATTTTTACAACATTGTTTATATACAAGTCTAAACAATTAATTACAATTAAAAAGTTGGCTTGACAAATAAACATAAGTGCCACTAAGTCGGCCCAAGTATGGTTACATGGTTCCTGCAAACTAAATCGGTGACTTTCTGATACTTGACGTCCACTGCATTACTCAGCATCGTCATGCATCGGTAGAAGTGAAGGCACGGTTCATACTAACCACTCGGTAGGTTTTGAACTCGGTAAATACTGGTGACTCGGTAGATATAATGTTACTCAGTTTACGTTTTCCTACTCGGTTTGCATTATCTTGATCGGTTTGCACTGTCTTGCTCGGTTTGCACTGTCCTGCTCGGTTTGCACTGTTCTGCTCGGTTTGCACTGTTCTGCTTGGTTTGCATTGTTCTGCTCAGTTTGCACTGTTCTGCTCAGTTTGCAGTGTTCTGCTCGGTTTGCATTGTTCTGCTTGGTTTGCACTGTTTTGCTCGGTTTGCACTCAGAATGCAAATAAGTGTTGTCACTAGTGGCAATTCTGCTTAATGCCAATAGTGACATACTTGTAATAGTTTCTGTAGTAACTGCTAGAAGTAAATAGTTTCACCAGTGCATTTCTACAGTAATTAGATTTATGACCCAGTTTTCCACAATGTTTGCAAGAGGGTTTGAAGATATTTTTACCTTTGTCTTCTATTCTTTTTTTCTTTCCCTTCTTCCCTTTCTTGTCACCAGAGGACTCATCAGTTTCATTATTTCTTTGACCAATGTACCCAAGTCTTATGAGATCCTTGTGCTTCCTTTGAGCTCTCAATTTCTCATCAAGATTCTCAGAACTTTCACTATACCTTCTAAGTTTCTCATTCCTCTCTTCAAGAGTTTTCAATTGTTCCTTTAACTGACTTGATTCAAGTGCCATCTTTTTACATGCTTCATCTTTATCATGCATGATTTCATTCTCCTTATTTATGCCATGCATTTCTATATGTAGTTGCAATGTGAGAGAATAACTCTCTCTTAATACATCTTTAGCCAATTTTCTTGCTCTTTCAGTAGTCAACCATGCTTCTATGGCACTATTCTTCTCATACTCAGCTTTTCTTTTGGCTTTAATGAGTTCAGTCATCCTCAGAGTATGACCTTCTAGTTCCCATTTTAAATTGGATATCTAATCGGTCAAATTCAAATTCTTCTCCATGAGATTAGTGACCGCTTCTTCAGCTTCATCACAACCACTTTGTCTAGAGAGTTCCTCAATGGTTTCATGAATTTCACTCAGTTGTAGAGCCAACTCTTTTCTTTTGGAAAGAGACCTTCTCAGTCTATTCTCTAGAGAGAAAATCATTTCATTGGCTTAATCTAGCTTCTTCTGATACCTGTAACCCTCCATGATCTTTTCTCAAGTGGTTAAGCTTACTATTTCTTGAGAACATAAATCTTTGATACCAATTGTTGTTCCTAACCGGTTATTGAGAGGGGGGGGTGAATAAGTAAATTCAATTTTTATTCTTTTTCTCTTAATTAAATATTCTTGTTAATACATAAATAAAAAGAATATTATGACAATCATAAACATAAATTAAATGCACAGGTCAACACAAAACTTATACATGGAAACCCTTGGTTAGAAGGAAAAAACCACTGTGGGACATAACCCATGAAACTCTACTAATGCAGTAGTAAATTTTCCCTATTCGAGGCTTACAAAGCACTAGTGAGATTTTTACCCAGTTAAGGGATTTAATAAAAGACCTGTTAGGATCTTGACCCTATTAGGAGTCACCTTATCAGAGGATTTAGAAAACTAACAAAGATGTTACCCAATAAATGGATTTATATAATAGAACCTGTTAGGGTTCACCCTGATTGAGGGATATAAATATGCTTCACAACTAAAGAAATGATCTTATGATGACACTATATCTGTCGATTTAGATCATACCTGTTCACTCTTTCCTCTGCTTGGTTTTTGAATCTTTCTCTCCTTTTCACCTTTTGTGACTGTGATTCCTCTCAAAAGATTCTTCTCTTCTGCTCTCTTTCACTCTATACTCTTGATTTTCAACAGTAACACTTCTCATGTCTTATGACCTATATTTATAAGAAATTATCTTATTTAAAATACATTTAATAGTTCTTCCCTGATGTAAACTCTCCAAAATCCATGCATGCAAAAATGTTGATAAAAAATCTTGCAAACTGATCTTTAGTTTACCTCAAAATGCTCGTAGGAAAAAAAACCTAACTCTAGTTCTACTGAAAAAGATAACTCCAGTTTAACTAAAAAAATGCTCCGCATAATCTGATTTGGATTATCATGCACTTAACTGGTGTGTGATTTGTATTTGGTTAGTCACTTGTATAAGCGTGAATGGTTAAGGTAAACTTCTTTCTTGCTTATTCTACCCAGTTCATAATTATTACACTATCATGAGTACCAGTGTGATGTATCGATATTCCGGTGGGATTGATGTTTTCCAATGACAACTAACTTTATGTCAACACTTATAACACAACATGTTGCATGAAATTTTAATGTAATATGATGTTTTCCTAATAATAAAGAGTTTTTATTTGGTTACATGATACTGTTGCTTTATTTTTTTCGATGTGGTCTCTTTGGTGCAAGACTGGACATCTCTTTTGAGATATCTTCGCTCTTGTCCATGTTAGGTCATATTAGAGTGAAGGTTGATTTGGTTGGGCACTTATCAAGTGAAAGTTGTGTTTCCTCCAAATATTCAGTATGATCCATGTTGCAGACTTGTGTTCTTGGACTTGTGAAACCCTTCCTGGTTGTTCATGCAAGGTAGTAGGTTGTGATTTTACTTGTATACAATTTGGAGGTTGTCACAAGGTGGTTAGGTTTGGTATTTTTTTGTAGAGGGCTTTAGAAAATATTGGAAGATGTCTCCAAGAATATTGAACCCTAGGTCAATCACAAATCTCTGTGATGTGGGGGAGATGAAGATAATAGAAAATATTAGATGGGATGTCAGATCTGAGATGGTGATGATGAAGAATGAGATGGTCACTGAGATCATGGGATCTATAGATGGTTTAACAAGGAAACCCTAGAATAAAGGATGGTTATGAAGAAGCTACTAAAGATTTTGAGGCTGCTAGATCTAGTGGAGAAGATAGAGCCAATCAGTTGGAGAGATCTATGGAAGGTAGAGCTGATTAGTTGGAGAGATCTATGGATGGGTTGAGTACAAGTCACCAGATGGAGGTTTCTAATTTCTCGGGTACATTGAAACCTAAGGAATTGATTGATTGTATCGGTGAGTTAGAAGACTACTTTGAGCTAGAATACAATAGAGATCCTCTCAGAGTGAGGTTATCGTAGACTAAGTTGAAGGGACATGTTTCTCTATGGTGGAAAGAATTGCAAAGAGATAGAGAAGATAAAGGTGAGATGAAGATCACTTGGTGGAGGTTGATGGTAGCAAAAATGAAGGCTAAGTTCATTCCTACTGACTATGAACTTGATTTATTCAAGAAGTTACAAAACCTAAAGTAGAAGGAGATGACTATGAAAGACTATACCGAGGAGTTTTACAAGCTAACTATTCAGTCTGTACATAGAGAAATTTCCAAAGAAAAGGTGGCCAGGTATATAAATGGTTTGAGATTCAATATACATGATGATATTGGTATGTTGAAGATTGATTGGGTTTAGGATGCTTACCACTATGCCCTAAAAGTATAAGATAAGCTAAAGAGGATACATCAAGGTAACTCTCGAGGGAAGGAGAAGAAAGAACAACCAGGAAAGGACAAAAAAATAGTTGAGGATGGACCTAAACCTATTGAACCCAAGAGAAGGACATGTATAGGTGGATTCAAAGGTACTTTTTACAATTGTGGAGAAGGACATAGGTCATTTAAATATCCCTATATAGACAAGAAGGTCGGTAATAACATGAATGTTGTGGTGAATGAAAACATACTGAATGAGTCTAAGGGGGTGGAAAACTTGATGGTTCGGAGAAAATTATTTAGTAAGAAGGTGATGTAACCTTGTCAGAGAAGATTTTTTTCAGAACCCAATGCAAGTTTGGAGATAAGTGCTATAATGTGATTGTGGATAGTGGTAGTACCGATAACCTAGTTGCTGAGGAGATGGTACATAAACCTGGTTTGAAGAGAGTGAGACATCCTTGTCCTTATAAGATCAGCTAGTTGCAAGATGAATATTATTTAGAGGTTAGGGAGCAGTGTGTTGTTGATATTTAGATTGGGCAATATATGGATCAAGTGATGTGTGATATTGTGGACATGAGTACTTGTCACATATTGCTTGGTAGACCTTGGCAATATGATTGTAAGGTTGTACATAATTGTGTCAAGAATATGGATAGTGGTAGTACCAATAACCTAGTTGTTGATGAGATGGTACAAAAACTTGGTTTGAAGAGAGTGAGACATCCTTGTCCTTATAAGATTAGCTGGTTTCAAGATGAACATGCTTTAGAGGTTAGGGAGAAGTTTGTTGTTGATTTTTAGATCAGGCAGTATATGGATCAAGTATTTGTGATATTGTGGACATGAGTACTTGTCACACATTTCTTGGTTGACCTTGGTAGTATGATTGTAAGGCTATAAATGATTTTGTCAAGAATGTATTCACTATTGAGAAGTGCAATAAGAAATTTTCCTTGATTGCTTTGTAGGATACAAAAATTGGTAAAAGGAACTTGATCTTTGGTAGAATAAGTGAATTGAAGGATTTAGAAAGGGTTAGAGATTAGAAAGGAAAAAAGACTTGTGGCATACCATGGAAAGATGTGATAAAGCAAGGGAAAAATTTGTCAGTTGTAGGGAAGGGTTCACAAAAGTTGAATAGAGGAAAGAGTGTACCAGTTGAGGACTCAGAGGACATGTATATCAAGAACCAATTTTTTATTTATGTGTTGAATCATTAAAGATGTTCATTGATATTTTGAGAATATCTTTTTTGCACCTAGGGTGTTTGATGTAGGAGCATCCTTGGGTAGTTGATAATCTTGTATCAACCCAAAATATGTTAGAGTTAGGTTTTGGCTTTCAATGTTTGAAGTGGTGATCTCGGTTGAAGACCTGAGATTCTCAGTCATTCGGTGATAGTCCTCAATTAGAAGATGTGTTTCTTCATCGATGAAATCAGTGACTAAGTGTGGATATTACTCTCCCAAATGAGCTCGATGGATGATTTTGTGCTCAGTAACTACTTTGGGTTTCTCAGTGAAATGTTCCTATTTTGGTTCACCGACAAGCTCGGTCTCTTTTTTGGTGTCCAATCACCAATTGGCTTTGGAAGTTGTTTTGTATTGCTTGGTTGATGTTCTAAAAATCTTGGTGGTCTACTAGTTCACCAATGGGTTTATTTGGATTGTTTTGGCTAGCCAACATGTTCATTTAATTTGGGTCACATTCTTTGTGATATGGATCAACTGTCAAGATGTGTGAGGACCTAAATTTGGGTTGGTTCTTTCTCCTATGTGAATTTAATGACTTTTGGAAGCCGACATCAGGGATAACACATTTTTTCATGAGTTTCTTGGAGTCAAATATTTTTTTATGATTTCTAATTTGTAAGGCTGACTTGTGGTCATGTTGTATAAAAGGAGGACATGGTTATCATAGATAGGCAAAGGATTAGAGGGGCAATCTAGGGAGTACCTAGATCCTGTGAGATCTTGTTTTATTTGCTAGTGTATTGGTCGTAATTGAGAAGGCCTTACAACCTGACATGTTGCATGAAATGTGAATGTAATATGATGTTTTCCTAATAATAAAGAGTTTTTATTTGGTTACATATTGTTGTTTCTTTGTGTTGTCTACTATGTTATCTCTTTGCTGCAAGACTAGACATCTCTTTTGAGATCTCTTTGGTCTTATCTACATTAGATAGACCTTTAGATAGATGTGATGATGCTTTGATGTTATGTCAATTCCTATTGATGATGTAGTACATTGATAATTTGATTATTTGATGTATATCATATTGTTAGTTAGATGATAATGATTATTTGCATATGATAATGTTATGTACCTTTATAGTTTTATTGACCTACTAACCCCTATATTTGTATTTATATTAATAAAATGTATGTTTAATATTTTTGTTTGATGTGTTTGATATGGTGAGGGATGAAGTCATAGTTACTTTCTTATGAGATCCATATATTGTACTAATCCCTACCATTTACTATATATATATATATATATATATATATATATATATATATATATATATATATATATATATATATATATATATATATATATATATATATATATATATATATATATATATATATATATATATATATATATATATATATATATATATATATATATATATATATATATATATATATCTGTGTGTGTGTGTATGTATGTATGTATGTATATTTTTTCTTTTTGATGATAGGTTTGTAGGTACCACACATCATCTTCCCTGAATTGGCAGGAGTGAGCATGCCCTTACATAAGTCATAATGGTAAAAGATGGGAGATACCATGTAGACCTAAAACCATTAACTCATTTGGGTGCATTTTGTGATGAATTTTTTTTTACAAAGTATGGGATTTGATTTTCTTTGTCAAATTTCACAAGGCAATTTGTGTCAATTTTTTTTTTAATCTAAAATGTTTCTTGTGTTTGCCATAATTTTGATGACAGGCAAGTTCACCAGAATTATGATGAACACATGTAACATTTAAAAAAAATGAAACAATGATATTTACATTATACATGGGAGCAATATTAGAAGATCAAAAGTGACTTTTAGAAGAGCAATGAAAACATTTTGTGGAGCAATATCAAGTTTTAGGGGTTTTAATCTAGTATGCACATCATGATTTTTCTTTGGGTTTACCTATCACACACCTAATTTTGATCTAATGTATGAACCACCCCTTTCCTTATGGAATGTATTAATGAAATAGAACTAGAGAAAGGAATCCCTTGCACTCTGCAACCAAATTTGGCCAAATCATTTCTAGACCATTTCACATTTTCACTTGTGTTAAAGGGATGTGGGAACCTCTTAGATCTCTAAAAAAGTTAGGCAATCCATTATAGTACTATAAAAAGTGGTTTAGAAATGGTCTGGCTTCTCCTAAATTTGAGTTCATTAGAAAACTCAAACATTTGTGCAACTTCCTTGATACCATCATTGTACTTTGGTATTGGTGCAACATCATGCTCTCTTATGTACTTACTCATCAAGTACAACTAGAGGGATTGCAAATGATGCAGGAGTATCCTAGGTGTAGAGGCAATCTTGCATCACCTAAAAATATTTCTGGTTTCTTTTCAATAAGGACCATCTTATAGAGAGCTTCTATTTATGGAAACTTACTATTTTTCGTAAGTTGGTCATACGAGCTCAGAATGTTCTAATTTCAGAGGTGGAGATTCATCTTAGTCATATTAGCCTACCAATTGAGTTTTGTTGTCATATCATCTATATTGGTGAAGTTATTGAGTTTTTTGGGTACAAACTCTTTGAGCTCAATTTTGAAGGCCTTAGAGGCTCCAGATCATGATCGACCCCCATCTGACTAGAGATTGGTCAAGTCGAGCATTGTAGATCAGGTCCTTCCATTTCTGAAAAGTGGTTATAATAGTAAAACAGAGCTACGATTAAAAATTTATGGCCTCCAGAAGTTGGGCTACCTAAAAACATAATTTGTAATTACTTTGAGGTGACCCTAATGTAATAATTATGAAAAATAAAATAATTCTAAGTGTAGTCGGCCTTAAGGGCTAAATTTCTAGAACCTTCTCAGGTGGTGGAAATTTCCTATATAAGGAAGGCTCATAATGTTGTCTAGGGCAGTTTATGGGTAGTAGTTCTAGGTAATAATTCGAGGCTTTGTCCTACAGAATATTGTAAGAAAAATGCCCATGTGGTTTTGCATATTGTAATTATGAAATTTGTAATTCCACATATATGGAGAAAATAAAAAGCCCATTTTCTGTAATTGCAAATTATTGTTGTTTCTCTATTTCTATTATGTGTTTGTGGTATTAAGGGGACCACCCTTGATCAAGTGGTATCAGAGTAAGAGATCCTGAGTGTGTAGGCATATCACCAACTATGAGGCAATTTGCACCAGGACCATCGTTTGGGGTTTCAATGATAAGTGCCAAAATGCCTCCATGAAGGGAAGGTGGTGAAAGAGTTGGTGGTGTGCCACCTCAGGTTAGAGCCCTCTAGAGACAAGTGAGATCATTGTAAGAAGAAATTTGTAGAGGAATGAATCTTATAGTCAGAGATGAAAGTGAGGATGAAGCTGAAGAAGTAAATTTTGATCAAGAAGGAGAAGGTGAAATTCTGAACCAAGAGGAAGAATGGTTTTTCTGAGCCATTTCCAAGATTGGGAAAAGACCTAAGATTGAGGTTCTTACATTTTGAGGAAATCTTAACCCATAGGATTTGATCGACTAGATCAATGGATTAGAAGAATATTTTGAGTATGAAGATATCAAGGATCATGATCGGGTCAAGTTTGTGAAGGCCAAACTGAAGGGTCATGCGAAGATCTAGTGGCAGGAGATTCAATTGGAGCACAATAAAAGAGGAAAGGAGAGAATAAAAAGATGGGATTAGATGGTAGATAAATTGAAGTGATAGTTTATTCCTGTTGATTATGAGCTTGATCTATTGAAGAAAATGCTAGGTTTGAAGCAAGGAGGGAGATCTGTTAAGGAGTATATGGAGGATTTATATCGAATCCTCACCAGAATAGGCCATGTGAAAGATGACAAGGAGAAAGTTTTCCATTATCTTAATGGGTTTATGCCAAGCATTCAAGAGGAGTTGAATTTGGTCCAAATGAATAGTATTGAAGAGGCATACCAGTTTTCACTAAAAGTAGAGGAAAAATGGAACAAGAAGTTTGAGAGCAGATAAAGCAGAAGAGGTCATGGTAGAAGATCTAGTGGACGGTCATATGGAGGCCAAAATGAAGATCTGAAAAAGAAGGATGAGGCTAGTAGTAGTAAAAACTAGAAAGGAAATTTCAATTGTTTCCATGATCAAAATAACAGAGATCAGAGAGAAAGAGGAAGACGAAAAGGATCTAGAAGGGGAGGCTTCTATGGAACATGTTTTCACTATGGAGAAGAAGGTCATAGGGAATATGAATATCCTCAATGCCAAGGAAGGACATGTAGGAGAATTGAAGGCTAGGCTAGATTTGCACATGTGGATGAAGATGCCAAATCATCACATTTTGAAGATGCTGAAAGGGGAGAAACACTAATTAATAGAAGAGTCCCGCTGAGTGGTGAGAATGAACCTGAGAAAAGGAGGATCTTGTTTTGCACTAGGTGCAAGTGTGAATATAAGTGTTATGATGTGATTATTGATAGTGGAAGTACTAACAATTTTGTGTCAGGAGAGATGGTCACAAAGTTAAAGCTCAAGAGGCAAAAATACTCACATCCATACCGAATTGTTTGGGTGCAGGATGACCACAAGATCATGGTCAATGAATAGTACCTAGTGAAGTTCAAGATTAACGGATACCATGATGAGGTACCATGTGATGCAGTCAAGGATGGAGGATACAGTTAAGGACTATCCAAACTTTTAGCCAAAACATAACATAGTAGAATTCAAAAATAATAACACCAGATCTGAGAGAAAACAAGTATCTTTATTCATCAACAACTAATTACATGAAATGTGTTAGGCTATAAGGCCTTCCCGATCATGGCCAATTACAAAGAAAGAATAGTTCTACAAGATCATGCAGGATCCAAATCTTTCCACAACCTCACCAATCAGGTAGCCCAAGTCTGCAACACAACAAGACACTGGTAGGGATCCCAGGAAAGATCTAAACTTGTACTCACAACTTCCAAGATATATTCCCATGCCTAAGCTTGAAAGCTACTAACTCCCACTTCCTCCTCCTTAACAACTACCCAAACATCCTATAAATACTCATCCTTAGCCACAAGTTGGCTAGATGAAACAATTAACTCCTCCAAACAATTATTAAATGCCAAAACATCAGTCAGCTTACAAATAGCCTTACAATAAATAAATTCTCCAAGATGGCCCAAACAGTCCTCAAATCCACATAGAAGAATGCAACATGCCAGATCTAGATCCCCACACATCCAATGGTCAATCCATAACATGAGGAATGCAACCCAAATTAAATGCATCATTCAGCCAAGACAATTCATCCAATCAACCAAGTCGGTCTACAAGAACACCAAGAGCCACCAAGCAATAGATAAATAACTGAGTGTCAGTGAACTGACCATGCCAAGCATGACCGAGCAATGCAGTCATCACCGAGCACTAGAAGAAAGCAACACCTTTAATTACCCAACATTCTTCAGAGACCGAGCACCCTGATAACCACAAAAAATAAGCAACCAAACTCCAAAACCAATCAAATACTTCACCAACTATGATAAAAAATACTAATCTTCCTTTCAAACAAACATATTTTTGGTTGATATAGGATTGCCAAGAATCCTAGGATGCTCTTGCATCACTATGTGATATTATACCAATGGATGCATGTAATATGTTGTTGGGTAGGTCGTGGAAGTTTGATAGGTGTGTTGTACATGATGGTTATGCGAATACCTATTCCCTGGCAAAGGATGGAGTGCAACATAAGCTAAATCCATTGAAGGAAACAAAAGAAAAGGTATGTGGTGATGCAAGAATAAGTTTTGTTGATGGAAGAAAGTTCCTAGAGGGTATGAGGCATGAGTATATGTGTTTTTCTTTAATTCCTAAATGTACTAAAGAGGAAGTAGAAGATGTACTTATAGAAGTTGTAGATCTATTGAA
This sequence comes from Chamaecyparis obtusa, assembly GCA_027943335.1. Lineage (NCBI taxonomy): Eukaryota > Viridiplantae > Streptophyta > Pinopsida > Cupressales > Cupressaceae > Chamaecyparis > Chamaecyparis obtusa. The sequence continues at coordinate 126,807 of BSBK01008132.1, forward strand.
TGATTTTCATGATATTGTATATGATAATATTCTTGATGGATTACCACCAATAAGGAAGATCAATCATCAAATAGACTTGATTCCAGGAGCCAGTTTTCCAAATAAGGCAACACGTAGAATGACACCAGCAGAAAGTGAAGACTTGAACAGACAAGTACATGAGTTATTGTAGAAGGAGTTGAGTCGGGAGAGCCTAAGTCCATGTGTTTTTCTACCAGTATTATCACCAAAGAATAATGGAGAATGGAGGATGTGTATAGATTCTAGGGCTATAAACAAGATCACAATCAAGTATAGGTTTCCAATTCTGTGGATGGATGATATTATGAACTGTTTGAGTGGAGTTGTGTATCTCTGAAAGATAGATCTAAAGAGTGGATATCATCAAATTTGGATTAGAGAAGGAGATGAATGAAAGATTTCTTTCAAGACAAAGGAAGGATTGTATGAGTGGTTAGTCATGCCTTTTAGGTTAACCAATGCACCTAGCACTTTCATGCGGCTCATGAATGAAGTTCTAAAATAATTCTGGGTAAGTTTGTCATTATTTACCTAGATGATATTTTGATCTTCAATAAGATATTGGAGGAGGAAATAATGCATATTCATAGGGTGTTGGAGAAGTTAAGGGAACAAAAATTGTTGATTAATTTGAAGAAGTGTAGTTTTGTAAAAAGGGAGTTAGTGTATCTAGGATTTGTAGTTTCAAGAGAAGGTCTAAAAATGGACCCAGAGAAAGTGAAGGCTATCCTTGAATGGCCTACTCCAAGGAGTGCTACTGAGGTAAGATATTTTCATAGTTTGGCTAGCTTTTATAGAAAGTTTATCAGAAGTTTTAGCAGTATTTGTGGACCCTTGACTAAAATAATGAGAGGAGATAGGAAAGAGTTTAGGTAGACTAAAGGGGAAAATAATATTTTTAAACTATTGAAACAAAAAGTTATAGAAAAACCTATTTTAGCACTTCCAAATTTTAACAAGGTGTTTCAAGTAGACTATGATGCTATTGGTACCGCAATAGGAGCTTTTTTGAGCCAAGAAGGTAAACATGTTGCTTATTTTAGTGAGAAGTTAAATGATGCCAAGAGAAAGTATTATGTTTATGATAAAAAAATTTATGTTATAGTTCAGGCATTGAAAAAGTGGAGATATTATCTTCTTCCTAAGGAGTTTGTTTTATATACTGATCATCAAGATTTACAATATTTGAATAGTCAAGGAAAGTTGAATCAGGGGTATTTGAAATGGGTTGAGTTTTTATAAAGTTACACATTTGTTTTCAAACACAAGAGTGGAAAGTATACCAGGATTGGAGATGCACTTAGCAGAAGGCAAATTTTACTGAAAGAGATGTAGATTGAGGTGGTTGGGTTCAAAGAGGTCAAGAGTTTGTATCCAGAGGATCCTGATTTTGGTGAAGCTTGGAAAGCTTGTACAAAACCTATTACTCTACACAGAGCGAAGTGGTTGGATTTCATCATCCAAAATGGAATGCTATTCAGAGGGAGTTAGTTGCACATTCCACATAGTTCTATGAGGGAGAATATCATCAAGGAGAAACATAGTGGAGGATTGACTGGACATTTTGGTCATAATAAAACCCTTGCTCTAGTTAGCGAGAATTATTATTGCCCATAGTTGCCACAATATGTCAAGAAGTTTGTATAGAGTTGTAGAGTATGTCAAATGGAAAAAGGAGCAAAGCAAAATACAAGGTTGTATCAGCCTTTACCTATACCAAAGAATCCTTGGGAGGATATCAGTATGGATTTTATTTTACCAAGAACTCAATGGGGACATGATTCAATTTTTGTGGTGGTTGATAGATTTTCAAAGATGACACATTTTATACCCTACAAGAAGACTAATGATGTTGTTCATGTAGAAAAATTATTTTTCAAAGAAGTGGTCAGACTACATCATTTTCTAAAGAGCATAGTTTCAGATCGAGACACTAAGTTTATTGGATATTTCTGGCACACATTGTGGAAGAAGTTAAAGAAATATTTGAAGTTCACTTCATCACATCATCCACAAACTGATGGATAGATAGAGGTGTTGAATATGAGTTTAGGGAATTTGTTGAGATGTTTGGTTGGGGATAAGCTAATAGGATGGGATTTGATTTTACCACAAGCAGAATTTGCATACAATAATTTTTTCAACATGACCACTAGTAAATCACCATTCTAGATTGTATTTGGAAGTAGTCCCAGAAATGCATCTATGTTGAGGAAGATATACAAAGGAGAGATAAGTAGTGTTGAAGCTGAGAATTTTGCAGAACATTTGAAGAACATCCTGAGGAGCTAAGAAAGCACATTACCAAGATGAATACGTAGTATAAGGCTAAGGAAGATGAGAAAATGAGACAAGGAATTTTAGGTTAGGGATGAAGTCATGGTTCATTTGCAAAAGGAGTAATTTCCAATTGGTACATACAACAAGTTGAAAATGAAGAAGTTTGGGCCATGTAAGATACTAAAGAAGCATGATTCAAGAAATGCCTATGAGGTAGAATTTTCTGTTGAGATGAATATTTCACTAGTATTTAACATTTTAGATCTGATAAAGTATCATGAAGGGGGTGTTGAAGATGGGGTCATAGAAGCACAATGGAGTATTCCAACAACTACTTCATCTACCAAGAATATTGAGGATATACTGGATAGTTGTGTTCGTAGAAGCACAAGGAACAGGACATATAAAGAATATTTGGTCAAATAGAAAGGATGACATGTTGAAGATTCATCATGGCTGACAAGGGAGGAGGTTAACCATCTTGGTTTTCCTCTACACATCACTTGTCAAGTTACCCCGGATATCTAATGCATGAGTATCTTGGGTGTAGAGGCAATCTTGCATCACCCAAAAATATTTCTAGTTTCTTTTCAATAAGGGCTATCTTGTGTAGAGCTGCTATTTATGGAGACTTACTATTTTTATTAAGTTGGTCATACGAGCTTGAAATGTTCTAATTTCACAGGTGGAGGTTCATCTTAGTCATATCAGCCTACTAGTTGAGTTGTATTACCATATCATATGTATTGGTGAATTTATTGAGGTTTTTGGGTACAAAATCTTTGAGGTCAATTTTGAAGGCCTTAGAGGCTCTAGATCGCAATTGACCCCCGGTTGATTGGAGCTTGCGTGAGTTAGGCACTATAGATTAGGTCCCACCATTTCTGAAAAGTGGTTATAATAATAAAATGGAGCTACGGTTAAAAATTTATGGCCTCTAGAAGTTGGGCTACCTAAAAACATAATGTGTAATTACTTTGAGCCTATCCTAATATAATAATTATGAAAAAAAAAAATTCTAAGGATAGTCGGCCTTAAGGGCTAAATTTTTGGAACCTTCTTGGGTAGTGGAAATTGCCTATATAAGGAAGGCCCATAGTGTTGTCTAAGGAAGTTCTAGGTAGTAGTTCTGGGTAATAATTTAAGGCTTTGTCCTATCAAATATTGTAAGGAAAATGCCCATGTGGTTTGCATATTGTAATTCTGAAATTCATAATTCCACACTTGTGGAGAAAATAAGAATCCCATTTTCCATTCTTGCAAATTCCTATTGTTTCTCTGTTTCTATTATGTGTTTGTGGTATTAAGGGGAGCACCCTTCATCAGTAAATAGATGAAGGAAATTCATATTGTACAAATAAGGCCAGATCTTTGAAATAATTGATTTGTCAAACTTTTTTAATGGTATGCTCTATTGCAAGAAAGGCCAAGTGTATATCCATTAGTAGATTCATATTAGTAAAGATAGAGACTTATCTTTGGATTTTTGTTTGGTATTACATTGTGTATTTTTGGTTTGCATGTTTATTTAGTGATAAGCTTTGTCAAATAAGTATTGTGAGTGAAGAAGAAATAAATATTTGGTGTTGGTTTCCATTTGGGGTATTACAAGGAATATCCAAGAGTGGAAAATCACATTTCTCTCTTTGGGAAGAAACAAATCCAATGGCCAAGGAAAAAGAAACTCCATTAAGAAGATGGGAGGAAAGGTCTCATGATGTGTGATATGGAAGACTTCTCAACTATGGACATGTCTAAAATAAAATATGCCAAATTTGATGAAGCAAATTCATACAACTATGAAGATTCCTAATGAGCAATCATTGAAAGAGTTGAAGATGGAGTGATAAGAATACTCAAGTTATCTTAAAAAGGGAAGTGAAGATCTTCAAGGATGTTCCCAATGTTAGGAGTGGGTGATGTATCAAACAACCCTACAATATCTAGTAACTAATCATCCCATAATGTAAAAAATGAAAGGTAACAATCAAATTTGTAAATTGGACTTGTCTTTAAAGAATTAGGAGGTGGAGGAGGAGGTACAAAATAAGTCTCAAGATCCATGGTGGATGATTTAAGAACACATGGTTCAAGTGACCAAGTCCCTCCTTAGATGCCTAATCCACTCTAGATGCATGTTAGCTAGGGCCAACTAATGGAACTATATTCTCAGTAGGAGTAGAATGATATAACTCATACATTTGAGATGCATGATCAACACTAGAAACTTCAATAATCTCTCTACTATGAATATCTTTAAAGAACACTAAATTAGAGGCGAACTCAATTATCTTTCCTATTCAATTATGATTAATTTGGTATATGGACATGATGTTGGAAGATAATGAAGGGAAACAAAGAACATCATTGGATATGCAATCATTAGCTTCAATAGAATCACTCATATTATTATTCATGTAATTGTCATTACCCATCAAAATGTATGATGCTTGAAAGAAGATAACATTCCCAGAGATGGTGGCATGTGATGGGAGGATCATAAATTAAGAATTCACTAAATGGAATGAAAGTGATTCGATGCAAAGAGAGAATGGCCTTTTATCTTATCTTTACTACATGTCATAGAACCTGACATGAAATGCGTAGGTCGTAAAGTGATGGAAGAGGATGAGGTAGATATAGGTGACTAAATATGATTCCTTTGAAGAATATATTTAAAATTATTTATCTAATTTTATATATAACAACAATGATTATCATGTCCTATCATGGTGCAATAAATATACTAGGCTTTTCAGTTCTAGATAAAGACCTCTTGGAGGAGGAGAAATAATCAAAATTATGTGCATGGGAATATGAAGCTAGTTGAGTAGATTGTGAATTTATATTTCTCTCTTTCTTCTATTTTTTCCTTTTAGATGATCCAACAACCAAAGCCTATAATCCTGAATTATAAAGTGAAGATCAAAGTATTTCAACTTAGCCTATTCCCATGTCATATGTTCACAAAACAACTCAAATAAAGACATACTATGGGCAAGACCCAAACATCCATGGTGGAATAAAATATGGAAGAAAAGACTTGAAAGGGACCATGAAGCCTCAATATAATTAGAAATATGAACTCTTTGTTAGTCTTGATCTTACTACAATGTTAAAATTTATCTGGTGGGTTTAAATTTCTCTCTAAAATCCTCAATGGAGGAGAAGGAAGTAAATGCTAAAGATGTCAAATCTGACTCAAGTTGAAGTGCATGAAATTCATTAATAGTCCTAAAAATATATTTAATTTTAAGCCACATATCCCTATGAAAAAATCAAGAAATGAATTAAACTGATATCTCTAAGAAACTTTGTATAAATTCTACAAAAATGGATGGCATATTTGAGTAAAGCATATAACTAGCTTTCCTAAGCCTAGTTGCTTGTAAAAACTTGAGTTCAGATGTGCAAGATATGACCCTACAAATATAAAACCAAAGATATAACTATTAGCATTATGGTCAATGTTGTCATTAATTTTAACCTTCTAGTGTGACAATGATTGAGGAAGAAGATTTGAATATTAGTTATTGAGGTTGTGGTATTGATTGATGCAGAAAATTTGAAAGATTATTGACTATTGAATTATTGTTGAAGAAAGTTTCATGATTGAAGCTTAAAGGTTTTATGCACTAAGGGTTTTTTTTGGTCCAAGAGAAATTAGAAGAGTCTATAACTATCAAATACATTATAAAAGAATGTGTAAGGGTTGAGGTTGGATATGGAGAGTTAGTGAGAGGTTGTATATTGATCAAATCCAATGTACCTCTCACTATCATCAAGTTGTCTACAAGATTGATGATTAGTCAAGTAAAATTCCATCCATATTGAATATAAAGGATCATGTGATGATCATGGAAGGAGTGGAAAGGAAGGTTATGAAGTTTTACACCATCAAACCAAAGAGATTTGTACTATATTTTTGGTAGGGATTCGATAAAGAATCAAAATATGTAAGTGGATAGTTTACCATAGTCATGTTTTTGTCTATTTTTTATTACTTTTCATATGATAAATATATTTAATAAGTACCCAAACTTGTTTTTTAATAAAGAATGATGAACTCGCTCTATTTTGAACTAGGTTTTGTGCTTGGTCGTGACCCATAACAAGATATCCATTATATTTTGTAAAACCTATTGATTGGCCATTCCTTGTGGACTGTTCTTTTGATTCCTAATGTGGTCAGAATATCAGAGACCTTGAATCATTCCCAATGAAATGTTTACCAACCCTAGAAACTTTATTGAGTTGAGAAACATGTAACCTTGAATGATTATAAATGGGTGAACTTATGTTGCAAGAGTCATGCCTATTGTAGGACTATGATTAGAAGAATGATATGAATCTAATATAATAAATAGAATGTTGGAATATGGAACTTGACTTGCATGTGTTGGTATAAAAAAGTTACTGATTGAGTTAAAGGACGTTGATGGCTCTTTTATGTCTAATGAGTTGATTGTTCAAGCATTGAGTGGTAATGTTAAAAAGGCATTCTTGTAAAGCCTTGATTGGTTAAATATTACCTCTAATGAAGAAAAAATACTTTGAATAGGATATTGTTTGATCCCTAAGATGATGAAATTGAAATGAATCCTTGAAGGTTGTTAGTCTTGATTAAACCCTTGAGTTGATGAGACATGCAATACACCACCTTTGATAGGATTGAGGAACCTATCATGATTCCATATCGAAGATTGATTATATTGATGAATATGCTGATTGAACAAGTTGATAAGCTTATGATATGTTGTTTATGTGATGATTTTTATGATTGGATCATCAAGATCCTTGAAGAGGATTAGTTTACAAGATGCTCTACATCACCCAAAAAGATTGTTGTAGTATTGCTACTAGTGACTTGTAAAATGAATTGAATCTACTATAGAAATTTTTTTGCATTGTATTAATTTATTAGTCCCATGTATATGAATCTACAATTGTTGAATTTAATTGATTTCTTTGTTATTGCAACAAAGCCCCCTTTGCATATGCATCCTTCTTGTGAGTACATGGCTAGGCATACATCAAGATCATGAGAAGAGGGCACATTAAATGAAGAGGGGAAAAATGATGCTCCACTTAGTCTTCACCTAACTTCAAACAAAAAACCAAAAAAATAATGATCAAGTAATCTTACTATTTGTTAACAAATGGATTTTATTTGTTAATGAATGTTAATGAATGTTACATGTTAATGAATTTTAATGAATTTTATGTGTTAATGAATACTAAATGATAATGAATGAATGTTATGTTTTATTAATAGATGCAAGAATGAATGAATGTTAGATGTTAATGGGGAATTTAGAGTGATATTTGGGGGGGGGGAGGAGATGAGCTTCCACTTGTAATACCCCAAAATTGGCATGTTATAATCTCAATCAATTTTGGTGCATTTTCTTCAATTTTACATCATTAAAGTCCTATGTTACTAGGTAATTTTCTCTCTCCTACCTGACTTTATTTGACTTGATGTCAATTGCAAAAACCCTAAATTGCATTAATCTCACACTATAATTAATTCCTAAGTATTCAACTTTATTAGCTAAATAATCCCTATGATAAATTAATTTAATTCTAAAGTACTAAGTGTACACACTAAAAGGTGCACTTCTATGAACCATTACATGCAAGGTTGCTCAAGAGTGAGGCTTCACAAAGTGGCTCATAGCTCTCTATGCATGGAGTTGCAAGGGACTATGATGTGTTTGCTCTCAGCTAGAGCTACAAGCTTGTGACCTTGCTAGTCAACCACACAATGAGAGATTCAAGTGAAGACAAGGGCAAAAATGCCAATATCTCCAAGAATCACTATGAAATGCAATGCAATGCAAATCTAAGCTATGGAAATGAAAGTACAAACTATGCTATGAAAGGAAAGAACAAGTATTATCAAGCCTTCCTATTTAGACTATGTGAGCTTATTCTATTACATAAAAGGAAATCTACATTAATAATGCCATTATTATGCAACTATGAAAGAAAATATGAACTATAATGAAATGCAACAAGTCTTCAATGTCTTCAAACTCCAAATGCACCTAAAACCTACAGCATAACATTAGCATAAAACAAGTGGATCTAGAATGAAGAAGAGAGCTCTTCTTTTATAGGAAATGAGGAGGAATGGACCATGGAGATTAAGAGGCAAAAGATTTAATCAACGGTGGATCTTAAAAGAGGAGAAATCCATGTGCACAAGTATCCTCCAATGAGAAAATAGGAGTTGACTTTTGTGTCCATATGAGACAAAAAGTGTCTTTTCCCCTTTTTTATAAAATAAGAATAATGCTTTATTTGTGCAACTTAGGATAAGAGAAAAAGTGGGGGCTTTTTATTTATTAAAAGGGGAGGAAATATTCCTTTTAATAAATAAAGACTTAGGATAAGATGGTTAGCCCATAGAAAATAATTGAATAAATGATAGAACTAGGATTTGATCAAGAATAAGCAATTTATGATTCAACAAAAGGGGCTAATAGTCTAGGTGACCATTTTTGGGTGTATACATTTGCCCCTCTTTGACTAATGTGTGATCGATTTGGGAACACATGTAGTCAAAGAATGAAGTTGAAATGTGAGATCAATTTGGGATCACAAAGTAACTCAGATTAGCCAAGAAAGCAAGAGATAGCCAAGAAGGCAAGCAATAGCATTTTGACTCCAAAGAATGAAGTGCAGAAAAATAGAAAATCCTGCATGGTCAGCCTGGTAGCGACAGTACTGAACACTTAGGAAAGAGATAGCCAATAAGATATGATGTGTTTGCCCCCTCAGGATCGAAAGTGAAATCCAAGTAGAGGGAAAGCAGAAGCAAGAGCAGCATGATCAAATCACTAGAAATCATAATCGAAGAGAGAGAATAAAATAACCATCAAGTAGTGAAGATATGCCCCACACATGGGACACGGGGCACGAACCTATCGGTCCCTCAACTTGTAAACACCATGGAGGGGGATTGGAACTTGGGATGTGAAAGTGAATGAAAGACTAGAAGTTTGAAAGAGATGGAGATGAAGAGGTGAAGAATGCCCCAGCGAAGATCGAAGGATCAGGCCTCAAAAGGTCAGCCAACTACGTGAAAGAGGGGTAAAAGGTGATTTGGATGATCAAGGTGAACTCAAATTTTGGTTTCGATCCTGAAATGAAAGGAAAATGAAGGGATATGAAAGACAAGAAGTGAAAGACATTATTAGGAAGAAGCGAAAGGTGAGCGCAGTTGATTAAAAAGTCCATGAAAGATGAAAGGAGAGCTCTCTCCATATGCAAGATGCAAAAATAACTAACATGAACTTAAGAATGCAAGCTACATGAAAAGTGGTTTACTTGCAAGGTCACAATGCCAATAGACATCTAATATTCATCATCGAGCGTTATTGGTAGGGTCGTAAGATCATACAATGCACACTAGCGTAACTATGTGGATATGAATATGATCTTTATCAGATAGAAATGTGAGAATCCCACCTAGGCATCAAAGACGTATAGGTCGAGATGACTAATGTAGTGGGATCACCTAAGTTTGATATGGCAAGATTATGCTTGTATCAGGACACATGAAAGTCAGGATAGCTAAAAGCACGCACTCGCAAAATAGTCAAGGATAATACCTTGTCAATCCATAGTGTCAAGTAGGACTAGCATAAATGCTCATGACAGTTAGGATCAACAAAATATACCCACAAGTAGATAAAGAAAGAAAACATGTTCTCATTCCCTCAGTCTTCTAGTTATGCATCATCGAAAACTTCTCAGGGAGAGATCACTCATCAAAAAAATCCTCATAGACAACACACAAAGAAAAAAAAAGTCATCATATCATCATCGAGTTAATTGTTTAAGTGTGTGTGTGTTGGTCATAGAGTCAGACTCTGAGTATCGCATCTGCACATGAGCACTATTGCATTATACTTAGACTATAGGCAAGACATCTAATAAGTGTTAAGAAATACTTGACACAAGGGTAGTGTTGAAAAACACTATTTGGGGTGGTGTTGAAAAACACCTATTGTGAAATGCCCCAAGAGATGAATGCACCTAAAAGACCAATGCTAACAGTTATGCCCCCTAGACAAAGACAAAGACCAATTCCAGACTAAGCCAAATAAGGTCAAGGTATGATGGGAAGTGGCTAAGTGTCAAGGATGCATGCTAACAAATAGGAGTGCAAAGGCCTCAAGTAGCGCATGTTTCTAGGTTTTCACCACTTGGAATCTTTTTTTCATTTTTTCATTTTTTTGGATTTTTGAACTTTTTCTAATTTTTTTTTGTATTTTTTTCAGGACATTTTATGCTTTTTAGGATTTTTTCAGCATCATATATCAATTTTTTTGATATTTTTTCAGGATCATAAGATATGTACAAAGGATGCCTCCAGATAGAACGGGCATCAAGGATAGAACTTCTTAAGGTGCACAATGTTGATGGGATCAGGGAGCTGTTCTCCATTGGGATCTGACAGTAAATATGCACTAGTACCAAAAGTAGCTGTGATGACATATGGTCCAAGCCAGTTAGGTTCAAACTTGCCCTTTTGCTCTTTGTTTTGTTGGTTCTTAGGGTTCTCTCGCAAAATAAGATCACCTATTTGAAATTCTCTAGGGCGAACCTTCTTGTTGAATTCTTTGGACATACGCTTCTGATACACTCGCATATGATCAAAGGAAGCCTTACGCTTCTCATCTAGAAGTTCTAGTTCCTGTAACCTCATGGCGCGATAATCCTCATCTGTAATCAAACCTTTGAGTGAGACTCTAAGTGATGGTATCTCAACTTCTAAAGGCAATACTGCTTCAATGCCATAGGTGAGAGAAAAAGGAGTAGCTCCTGTAGGTGTGCGAATGCTTGTTCTATAAGCCCATAGTGCTGGATTGATTTGCAAGTGCCAATCCCTACCATTCTTGTGCACCGTTCTATGAAGAATCTTAAGAATGGTTTTGTTAGAGGCTTCTACCTATCCATTTCCCTGTGGAAAATAGATGGAGGACCAATGTTGCTTGATTTTAAACTTTTTGCATAGGTGCTTTAGGTCCTTATTCTTAAATTGACCTCCATTATCAGTAATGATCTTAGAAGGCACTCCAAATCGGCAAATGATATGATTCAAGATGAACAAAGAAATGGTCCTCCCTGAAGCAACAAAAAGTGGCACAGCTTCCACCCATTTTGTGAAGTAGTCAGTGGCAATAATAATGAACTTGTGTCCACCTAATGAGTTGGCATGAATCTGCCCAACCAAATCAAAGGCCTAGTGCTGAAATGGCCAATGAGAAATAGAAGGGATCAGCTCCCTACTTGGAGCATGAATCAGGTTGCCATGTTTCTGACATTTTTCACATGACTTAGCAAAGGTGATTACATCTATCTGCATTGTGGGCCAATAATATCCCACCCTAAGCAACCTTCGGGCCATGGCAAGACCATTAGAATGTCCACCACAAATGCCCTCGTGGATGTCAGCTAACGCTTGGTTGGATTCCTCCTTTTCCAAGAACCTAAGGAGCGTCCCATCTAAACCCCTCCTATATAAATCACCAGAGATGAGGGTGTGGTGAGAGGCATTACGGATGAGGTTTCGGCGTTCAGAGTGGTTGAATGTGTTGGGAATGATGCCATCACGAAGATATGAATAGATAGCACCATATCGAGAAGACTCCTATGTCATAATGGCACAAATGACATGGCTTTCAGATGAGTCAAAGATGGGATGGTGTAGCTCTTCCACCATGAATTCAAATTTGGATTCATGTGTCTCCAACTAAAGAAGTGAAGCTAATGTGGCCATGGCATTGGCAGCTTTGTTTTCTGTCCTAGGGATCTGTTGAAAAATTACAAAGGTGAAGTAGCGTCTCAAAGAATCAACCATCTTTTTATAGGGTATCAATTTGTCATCCTTGGTTTGATACTCTTCATTGACTTGGTTGATGATTAACTGGGAATCCCCAAAGACATGTAACTCTATGATATTCCATTCTATAGCCATTCTCAAGCCATTAGTTAAAGCTTCATATTCTGCAATATTATTGGTACATGGGAATAAAAGTTTGTAAGACTTTGGAATATTGTACCCATGTGGAGAAACAAATAACACTCCAGCACCTGATCCATTTTGCATGCGGGAACCATCAAAGAACATTGTCCAAGTGCGAGTAGTTGTATACAAGATGTGTTCATCTGGGAATTCCACTTGTATCGGCATACTATCTTGGATTGGAAAATCAACTAATTGGTTGGCAATAGCTTGCCCTTTGATTGCCTTCCTTTCAACGTACTCTATGTCAAATTTAGTTAGGACCATCATCCATTTAGCGAGTCTACCTGTCAGGGCAGCCTTACTAAGCAAGTATTTAAGGGGATCAATTTTGGCAACCAAATGTATGGTATGAGCAAGCATGTAGTGGCACAAATTTTGAGAAGTGAACACCACTGCCAGACAAGACTTCTCAATATTATTGTAATTGATCTCATAGGAGATGAGAGTACGGCTGATATAGTATATGGCCCGTTCTTTCCCAGTATCATCTGATTGAGCCAATAATGCCCCCAGGGAAGTGTCTGTAGCTGAAATATATAGGATCAATGGTTTCCCTGGAATAGGAGGCATTAGAATCGGAGGATTAGCCAAGTATTGTTTGATCTGATCTAGGCTCTTTTGACAATCCTCGTTCCAAACACAAGAAGCACCCTTATGCAATGTCTTGTTAAAGGGTTGTGCCCTATCTGTAAGTTGAGAAATAAACCTCTTAATTGATTGAAGACGTCCCTGAAGACTTCTCATTTGGCTGATATTTTGAGGAGGTGGCATATCTAGGATTGCTTGGACCTTTTCGGGGTCAACCTCGATACCTTTTTCTGATATTATGAATCCTAAAAGTTTGCCTGAGGTGATGCCAAATGCACACTTCTTTGGATTCAATCTGAGTTGAAATTGTTCTATACGATCTAGAATTACTTCCAGATCATCGAGGTGTGTGTCCCTTTTTCTTAATTTTGCCAGGGTATCATCCACATAATCTTCCATATTTTTGTGCATCATATCATGAAAGATAGTCATCATAGCTCTTTGGTAGGTTGCTCCTGCATTCTTTAATCCGAATGGCATGATGTTCCAGCAATAGGTTCCCCATGCACATGTGAATGCTATTTTCTCTTGGTCTTTAGGAGCTATTTTGATTTGATTATACCCTGAGAAACCATCCATTAGAGAGTATATGTCATAGCCCGCCGTCATGTCCACTATCATGTCAATGTTTGGAAGTGGAAAATCATCCTTTGGGCATGCTTTGTTTAAATCTCTAAAATCTATGCAGACACAAATGGACCCATCATGTTTGGAGATAGGTACTATGTTTGAGATCCATTCTGCATAATCGATGGCTCTACTAAATCTAGCTCTCAAAAGTTTTTCTAATTCCCCTTTGACAAGTAGAGCTACATGTGGATGCATTTTTCTTAATCTCTGTTTTACTGGCTTGACTCCTGGAGCTATGGATAAGTGATGCATTATGAGATTCGTGTCAAGCCCTGGCATGTCTGAATAGGTCCATGCAAAATTAATTTTCTTTTTTCTGTAAAAACTATACATATGCCTTGGTCTCTTCTTCTGATAAAGACTGAGAAAGATGGACTATCTGAGGATTTTCTTCTATGTGTAAATTGACTGGTTTTGTTGGTTCAATCAATATTGATGATCTATCCTGAAAATAACTCGGCAAGTTATTAAGTACCCCATCCTTAGGTGCCTCAAAGAGGTTTTCACCCTCAAATGCATCATTTCTTTTTACTATTTTTGGTTCTGACACCGCCACAAAGTGGTTTTCGCCATCAGACCTATTTTTCTTTTTTTCTTTTATTTTGAGATTGAGGTACTTAATATCAGGCTCTGTCATGCTGATTGTTGGTTCACTGGTGGAAGTAGCCATAGGTTCAAGAGCATTTAGATAGTAGGAAATTTCGTAATCATTGTGGAAGGTGAGGAATGTGGGCTCTTGATGGCGCTGAGACCAGTCAATTAGGTCAAAGTGAACAAGGGGTAAGTCAATGGGGGGTTCGATGTTGTTTATGCGAAAGGTGTCATCTCTGGTGACCATATAATCAGAGTTCATCAAGTCTTCTCCTAAGATACCTAAATTAGGACTCATCCTATCAAACGAAGCATCATCCACTAAGGCAATTTGAGGAGTGCAATCCTCTAGTCCTACACTAGGATCGTTAGTCACATCGGGTTGGGTACTATAAGCATGGACAATATCTATGTCCAAATCAACTGTTGCATCTGAAAGTGAGTCCCATTCATATTCATGGGAGTCTATCTCTGAGTCATCATTTAGGCCTCATGATGTAGAAGCCTCAAGGTTAGGAAGGGTTTCCCCCTCTCTAGTGCTAGTATTGGTACTATCCGTCGCAGCTAGGATAGTAACACTTTCCTTTGTCGATCTAGCAGTCACACAGTCACTATCCGTCGCAACTGGGATAGTAGGACTATCAAGTATCAAATCTATGAAATCTCCCCAAAGGAGATTCATTGAGGGCACCCAATCATCAGACTCATCTTGTTGATTGGAAAGATCAGGCGTATAATCTGAGTCATTGTCACTGTCCATCGTAGCTGGGACAGGGACACTTTTCTTCTTCTTATTCTCAAAACCTAAGCCAATCATGGACTTATTCTTTCATCCAAAAAGAGCATGATCAAGAGGCTCAGCTTTAGCATCCAGCCTATGGCTAAGGGGACCATATCTCAGATATCCCATATTTTTAACCAGTGTATACGCTTTCCCATAAGCTTCAGGTGAAGGAGAAAAATTCTCGTTATGTTTGTATTTCTCCTCGTGATAGATCCAGTCCCTTACAACAACTTCCTCTTTCTCTTCTTGAATGGGGACCGAAGACTCAACAAATTTCCCAAATAATGTCATTGCCGATGATGAAGGTTTTGTACTTGGTGATGGTCTCCCATAAGACCTAGGAGAGATTGGCATTTTTGTAAAAGAATCAATCTTATAATCTCCCATCCCAAGATCTATGGTCTTGAACTTCTGCTTGTATTGTTCAAGTGAACTACTAGGACTTTCAGCTTCCCTATTCAAAGGTACATGTGATCTCGCAAAAATGTTATTAACTGATAACGCACTATCTCCAGGGATGCAAATTTCTACACCATTATGGGGAAACTTAACACACTAGTGATATGTTGATGGGACAGCTTGCATTTCGTGAATC
This sequence comes from Chamaecyparis obtusa, assembly GCA_027943335.1. Lineage (NCBI taxonomy): Eukaryota > Viridiplantae > Streptophyta > Pinopsida > Cupressales > Cupressaceae > Chamaecyparis > Chamaecyparis obtusa. Next base: position 142,338 of record BSBK01008132.1, read on the forward strand.
CATGGCCTACCTAGCAAAATGTTGTAGGCTAGAGGTCCAACATCAACAATTTGAAATAATATATCTTTTTGTATGGGACCAATGCGAATAGGCAAAACAACCAATCCCTTAGAACTTCTTTCTGCTTCGTCATATGCTTTGATTGTGATCCTTTTCCTTATGTCAATGACATTCTCAGAATATCCTAGAGCCAGTAACAAACTCAGGGTACAAATATTGAGCCCCGCACCCCCATCTATCAGTACACGCCTAACACGGGTTTTATGAATCATGACTTCGATGTGTAAGGCCAAGTTATGTGGGTGACTGATGGATTTGTCATCTTCTTCGGAGAAGGTGAGGTAATGAGGGCTAGCCAAATGGTTGACCATGTTATGGAATTGATCAATATCTAAGTTGTTAGGGACGTTGGCTGCTCGCAAAGCATCCTCAAGGACGCGCTTGTGCTTAGGAGATAATTCTAAAAGCTCAAAAATGGAAATCTGCGCGGGTGTACGTTGTAGCTGGTCAATAAGATTATAATTGGAATCAAGACCAATGGTAGATTTGGGAGGAGCACCTTTGGACATGGGCTGCTTAGACTTGCTAGTTCTAGGACCTCTAATGATAATGGGCTCTTGCACCTATCCCCTAGTGACAACATTGAGGGACTGGGGCATTCTTTGTGAGTGAGGACCTCTTATCACCACAGCGGGTCTTTCATCAGTCATGGGAGTTGAGTCCACATTATGTCCATAGGGATCTTTCCCTCTCATCATGTTGACACTATCATCCACAACTTCAAGCATGTTAATAATGTTCTCTGTGTTTGTGTAGGTGTAGTTGATAGTCACCTTGCCATTCTTATTGTTAGAATTCTCTCCTTTCTCATATTTAGGCAAGGGCTCTTTAAAGGCTTTATGATCTACATTAGTAGTTAACCCATCCACTTGTAATTGTCCTTTTTCAATAAGGTCTTGGACAAGATGCTTGAGTTTAAAACAATTTTATATGTTGTGTCCAATCCCATTATGGAAAATGCAAAAAGCCTTAGCATCCCACCAATGAGGTAAAGGATCCGGTATGCGATGTTTTGTAGGATCCTATGGGTGTGCCAAATTATGAGCAAATAATGTCTTAAAAACATCTACATAAGATTCTCTCAATTTGGTAAATTGTCTTTTCTCCATTTTAGATCTCTTTTGATACTTAGGTTTGTCTTGTTGTGTTGAAGACGTTTGTAGCTTCATAGCTTGAACTGCATGAGAGAGGTTAAGAACTCCTTCATTTTTTACCTGAGATGAGTCAACAACTCCGTTGTTGACCACTTGCTTGTTTTTGTTCCAATAGGAGTTCTTTTTGTCCTTGTTACCATTAGTATTGTTATTTTGGCTATTGTTGTTATTTGTTGGTTTAGCCAAAATTCCTTGTTCTTTTAGGACATCCTCAATGCGACATGCCACCTCTACCATAGTATCAAAGGAATTAAATGGGATTTTCTTGACTTCATATCTGAGTTCTGGTATTAGATTGCTCACAATGATATCAATTCTCTCCTCTTCAGGGATTGTCCTTGGGTATTTCAAACACAATCGCCTCCATCATTGTAAAAATGTGACAAAAGATTCCCCTTGATTTTGCTTAAGTTTACACAAATCAAGCATTGTGACCAACCTCGATAAGTTGTAAGAAAAATGCTGAACAAATCTTTGGACAAGTTCTTTAAATGTCTTTACTGGAGGGGAAAGGTTGGTGAACCACTCCATGACTTGACCTTTTAAACTCCTTGGGAATAATCTCATCAAGTAGGAGTCTTCATGGTGAAAGGAAAAGCTCATTATGTAGAACTGTCGAACATGGTCGTGAGGGTCACCAGTGCCATCATATTTGTCATATGTTGGGAACTCAACTTTCTTAGGGAATTCTATCATCAGCACACTTTTGTCAATGGGGTTAGGACATATGGAGTCCAAATGAAACGTACTCTTGGGAGCCTTCATCCTGTCTATATCCTTTTGCATTTGTAAGATCACCTCATCAGTTGAAGGGCTCTGTTTCTTGATCTTTTGGTGAACATCAAAATTATATAGAACTTTAGCGCCTTTGTTGATAAGACTTTCCAAGAATTGGTCTTTGTTTTGTTCCACATATTGCTCCACATATGCTTGAAAGGATGGTTCTTGTTGCATAGTCATGAAGTCTATATGATCAAATTTAGCATAACTTCCTCCATGTTGTGAGCCATGATGTGCTCGTTGGGAGGGTTGCTTTGAATGTCTATGAGATGACTGTCTCCTATGATGGTTATATCTTGAAGCCCTTCTTCCTCTAGGACTTGGGGACCGTGAGGGTGTCCTTGATCTTCTTCTAGGGCTAGGGGAAAGGGTAGATGGGGGTGAGTTGGTCCCACTATTGGCTCCCCTCCCATTAAATCAGCTTTGGAGTTTTTGTGCATAGAGTCTATCTTCTTCTTCTTGGGTGACTCTTTTTTGTATATCCAACAATGCATGTTCTTCTTCCTCTAGTTGTCTGAATTTTTCCTTTTTAGCAGCCTGTTCATCTAAGTAGGCTTGCTTCTCTCTCTCAATGCTTCTCAATCTGGTATTTGCATATCAAGAGGTGTCTTTAAGTGGGGAGGATTGTCTTGAATGTCTTATTGCATTGGCTGCGTTTATGTGGTGATCACTAGATTCGTTGTTCTAGTCTTCATGTTGTGACCCTGAATCTGAGTGAGCTTGCTCATGATGTCTCTCGGCTCATTGGTGAGCATCAAAATACCTCGCATTGTTGGGAGGTGACCCGGGTGGACTAGCATGAGAAGAACCACCATACTCTCTTCTATGTCATTGGAAGATATCCTCAAGAGTTTGATTCATGGCTTCTCTTTGTTGTCGGGTAAAAGTGTAACTCATGTCCATGCTTGATGAGAGTGGTATGAAAGAGGTGCTCACTTCACTAGGATTAGCCCCCGGATTAAAACAAACCTTAGATTCACTCTTAGGAGATTGATCAAAAAGGGGACCTTTTCCCTTAGGTTGTCGATGAGTCTTGACAGGTGGTAACTGGCTAAAGGCAATAGGGGGTCACTTCTCTTGATTGACTTGGTACCTTGTTGTAACTGACATGAAAGAAAGATACTCTCAATGCAAAGGTGACCTCTCAAAGTGTCAACGCCAAACTAGGATAATCAAAGTCCTCGATTGTCCAAAACAAGAAACGAGAAGAAAAAAAGGGCTTTACCAACACTGTCAAAGAGGTGCTTCAAATCAAAGGGTGACTACCCTTGCACTTTTGAATCAGGAGGTTGGACTAGGCCAAAAGATAATTGAAATTGAGATGAAAATTATTTGGACAATAAGAGTACTAAAATTTTCCAAGAATGTAGCTAACAATCTTAGAGATGAACCTTGGCACCAAGAATGACCTTCTAATTTGGCAATTATTTCAAGGTGATTTCGTAAATCAAATGACGCTATCTCGGAGGACTAAAAACCAAAAATTTGGAGTCAAGACAGGTCTCAAACGTCAGGGTGAGAAGCCTACTCTAAGACCTAGCCTGATTAACAGCAACTGAAACTGACCAAAATTTAAGCACGATAGAATTTAACCAGGCGATATACTCCAGGCTACTAGGGTGATAAACCTATAACCGCGTGATACTTCATCCAAAGCCAGGCGATACTTTTTAGTACTGGCGGGTGATATACTCCAGGCAGGTCGGGCGATAGTTTGTTAGGGGTGAACTATCGCACGATATTTCTCTTCAAAGTGGGTGATATTTCTAGCAAGCACAAAGTATCGCGCGATACTTCACTTTACAGGGCGCGATACTATTGCAGAATTGTTTAACTCTTGACCAGAATTGTGTAAAATTTGCATTTTTGGGTCTGTTTGGTCAAAATTTCCAGTCTGAGGGTTGATGTTTTCGATTTCAGTCACAATATCAGCAGAATTTCAGTAGGTTTGCAAACAGTAAGGGATTAAAACATGGTCTCAAACACTTGAAACAAGGGCAAAAGAAACCTTGCCAAGACAAACACTTGTGATATTAGAATTGAAACAACACCCTATGAATGCTACCAATTGTTTGTATGTAAGAACGTTTGCACTGGTATCACACAATTGAAGACACTTCAAGCAAATCTATCCTAAAAAGTCAAGGCTCAATACTTACCAACTTAGCCCACAACTTGATGCCCCGTCACCTCACACCAAGTGGTTACCCACAAGAGATGTTGGCTTTGTCATGGAAATGTCAAATGACACAACCAAAGGGACACATATGGTGAGTATCTTAAGGTGATCTGGGTAAACCACTTGGATCAATCCTTGCACTAAGAAGATAAGTGGCTAAAATAAGGTGGCTTCTATCTAATAGTTCTTAATAAGAATTTCTATTCACAACACCTCTCTTGCTCCTCATAAAGGACTAGGACCTCATGGCCTCAAGAGTACCTTAAGCATTCTTGTTCAATATTTTTCCCTTGGTCGCAATCCCATGAGCTATTCACATCAAATGAAGATAAGTGTTATGTCTACCAAGGTTTTTGGTGTCTTTGATAGCCTTGAGATTATAGTGAGTTGGAATCACTTGCCACCAAGGAAAATGATGACAAGGTTGTCCCCACTTGAGTCATTCCTTTTGATTGCTCAAGAGCAGGCCTGCTAAAGGATCCTAAACTAAACAAAGAATAGATCAACTCTTGAGGTTCAAGGTTTTTGGTTCACCACAAGGGTGAAGAGCATACTCCCCTATCTCAAGAATCTCTCCCAAACACATAAGCAAAAGAGGTTCAATTACTCCCTTGCTTCCAAAACCTTAAGATGGGTCAAGATTTTCTGGTTCACCTAAAGGTGAAGAGCATACTTCTCTTACCACCTCAAGATCCTTTTCACAAGGTATTAAGATTCCTAATACAATTAGTGAATGCCACACTTGAAAAGAAAACAAACAAACAAGCAAGAAAAAAAAATTATTTTATTTTTTATTTTTTTATGCTTGGGCAGCCCTGCAAAAACTATTAGTAGCCCTCTTTGACATGCATTTTTAGCAATTTTCAAGAAAATGAGAGCACCTACAAACACAACTTATTAGACCCACAAGGTTAGCAAAATCAAAATCTAAATGTAAACATGCAATAAACTCCTAGATTTAAGCTAAAAGATGCGGGTTAGACCTATCTAAACACAACAAAACAAAACAACAAGCTAAAATAATCAAATTTAGATGAGAAAACTAGAAATGCAAGTCTCTATCAGACCAGGTGATATTTCTCAGACTTCACCAGTATCGCGCGACACAGTTTCCTATAGTCACGCGATATTTCTCAGTCACGCGATACTTCTCACTATGGGCGGGCGATACTTCACCCGATAACAGGTGATATTTCTCAGTACTGGTGGGCGATTCTTCTCTTGCATGAAGTGTCGCACCGCTATACAAAGGTATATTGCATGATATTTCTAACAAGTATCATGCGATACTCTAAGATAGAAAATCAGAGACTGAAAACCAAGCCAAAAATTGATGAAAATTTTGACAGAAAATGCAAAATTAAAGGGACAAAGCTAATCTACTCAGCCCCACGGTGGGTGCCAAAAATGTACACACTAAAAAGGTGCACTTCTATGAACCATTACATGTAAGGTTGCTCAAGAGTGAGGCCTCACAAAGTGGCTCATAGCTCTCTATGCATGGAGTTGCAAGGGACTATGATGTGTTTGCTCTCAGCTAGAGCTACAAGCTTGTGACCTTGCTAGTCAACCACACAATAAGAGATTCAAGTGAAGACAAGGGAAACAATGTCAATATCTCCAAGAATCACTATGAAATGCAATGCAATGCAAATCTAAGCTATGGAAATGAAAGTACAAACTATGCTATGAAAGGAAAGAACAAGTATTATCAAGCCTTCCTATTTAGACTATGTGAGCTTATTCTATTGCATAAAAGGAAATCTACATTAATAATGCCATTATTATGCACCTATGAAAGAAAATATGAACTATAATGAAATGCAACAAGTCTTCAATGTCTTCAAACTCCAAATGCACCTAAAACCTGCAGCATAACATTAGCATAAAACAAGTGGATCTAGAATGAAGAAGAGAGCTCTTCTTTTATAGGAAATGAGGAGGAATGGACCATGGAGATTAAGAGGCAAAAGATTTAATCAACGATGGAGCTTAAAAGAGGAGCAATCCATGTGCACAAGTATCCTCCAATGAGAAAATAGGTGTTGACTTTTATGTCCATATGAGACAAAAAGTGTCTTTTCCCTGTTTTTATAAAATAAGAATAATGCTTTATTTGTGCAACTTAGGATAAGAAGAAAAGTGGGGGCTTTTTATTTATTAAAAGGGGAGGAAATATTCCTTTTAATAAATAAAGACTTAGGATAAGATGGTTAGCCCATAGAAAATAATTGAATAAATGATAGAACTAGGATTTGATCAAGAATAAGCAATTTATGATTCAGCAAAAGGGGCTAATAGTCTAGGTGACCATTTTTGGGTGTATACACTAATTGCTTTAAATTAAATTAAACCCACCCCATTTGGCTAATACACATAAAAGGAATTAATATTACTTGGTTATTTGAATGGATTATCTTATTTGGAACTAATAATTCAAAATATTCGAAGGGTCACCCATATGTGGCAATAATTCATTCTTTTAATTAAGTAATTCCTCAAAATTTGTCTCAATTGGGAATGAAGAGTCAACCGTTTCATTTCAAGAAACTCTTCATTCCTTCTTCGGGCTTGTCTATCTTATGAACCTTCTCCTTCATTCGAAAAAAAAGGGGCAATTTGAGAGCACATAAACTATAGCGAATTTTAGTCTCAATTATTCATATTTTCAAGCTTTTTATTGCACATTTAGATTAATTTCATTTTAGTATAATATTGAATTCTCATATTAATTAGTTTGTTTACCATGCTCATAGCTTAATTTTCAGATTTCTTTCAAGCTCTTTTAGATCAAATCTGCACTCTCATATTCCTTTCAAGTTTTTAACTTAAAATCTACATTTTCATTTTAGATTAATTACATCTCCATTATAGTTCAATTTCTCATTTGTTTATCTTTCAAGCTTTCAAAAATCCTTCATCTTAGTTTGGTCTTTTGGTTGTTGGCTCTCATTCTGAGAGTAATTTAAATACCCCAGCTAATTAGCAAGCAATAGCTCAAATCAATAGACATTGCAAGTTGAGTAATTCATACTCACCTTTGTAATTTTGATGATAGAGAAATGAATATGTTGTGTATATAGCTAGATTAGAGGTCCAAGTTCAGCTATAGACATTCTAGCACCCACCGTGGGGAAAAAAAATTGATTTTTGGCCTCATCAATCTCAAGCATTTTTTTGAATTCTACAATCTATCATACATCCATACTTCTCTATGTACGGAAGTTTGCACAAGATTTTTGAGTGTACCGTGTGAATTTTTTCTCCTTGTAGCACTCTCTCGAGTGAAATAGTACTTTCTCATGTAGGCCTTGGTACTTTCTCGTGTGTAGCGCTACACTTCCTCACGTGAATTTTTATTGTCAGTCAGTTAAATTTATAGATTCTACAATTTACTATTATTTTTTCTTGACATTTACCTTATGTTGTTGCTTTCATATCTCTATTTCTATCACAACATAATAGTGGTCTGAAGGTCGCTTTGTTGAAGATCATAAAACTTGCTAATATTTTTCTTGCAGGACGATTGTCGAAAATCATTTAAAACATTGTGTTTTTTTTTTGCTATCATTCACATAGTATAATTAGGGCTTTGTTAAAATTTCTCAAGGGTCTTGATAGAAAAGTAGGGGAATAGGCTCTTCATTATGTGGAAGTGATGCACTCAGATGAAAATGAGACCTAGATGTTGCTAGAATGATGGATACCTAGGAAAGCGAAGCAAGGTAGTGAATCTTTAGCACTTCTACTTGCCAGGGGATTATGCTCTTCTCTCTTTGAGAGAACCAGAAACCCAAAAGCTTGTGGATTTGTTGGAGTGAAGCTAGCTTGGTGATGAATATGCTTGATTTGTTTGGGTAAGGTAAAGAGGTAGAGATGTATGCTCTTCTCTCTTTGAGAGAAACAAAAAATAAAACCCTCAAATCCAAGCCAAATTGTGTCACCTTTAGAGGGCCTACCGAAAGTTGAACCTCTAGGAATGACCCAAGTGAGTACGCACCTATCACCAGTGATTCCACCTCACTATAATAAAAAATGTTTTTTTGAGTCTAAAGACTCCAAAACCACGTTAACTTCCTTCTCTTGATTTTGACTATCATCTTGAGAAGGCTCCATCTGTTGTACTGAGCGGTGCCACTCCTAGCCCTACTTGCGAGGGGGTATGAGTTTCGGGTGTTGGTGTGGCTATGAGGCCTCAACCTTGTATCGGGGGCACCAAAGGTTAGTGTGAATGGAAGCCCACTAAAATTTTTCCTTAGTTTCCTACTTGGATCACCTCCAAAAGGAGACATAATCTTTGAGCAGGGAGGGGGAAGAATCTCTCCCATAGATTCTCACCATAGGCATGCACCTAGATGCTTGAAGGTGGTATATGATGCTGGCCCCTGCTTCAAGGGTAACCTTCAAACATATGCTATTGAGTCCTTGGAAACACCAAAAACACGAGCGCCCTCTAGGGGGTGACATGACTGTGTGAGGTGAATGCATGCGCATAAGCAGTGAGGTAAAGGTTTTGTCTTCTCACCATTCTTTTTGTAGGGATAAATATGTGTTTTTTATCAAGTTTTAAACTTGTCCATCATGATTAAACAAAGACTCCCATGATACTACCAAGTTGCTTTGTCCTTGGTAGGTCTATTTGTGACTAGTTCTTGTGTCACCATTGCTTGATAAAACCTTCATACTTGTAAATGAATGCTTGAAACCTTCAAAACTGAGATTATTGATTAAACTATCCTTTAAACTATCTGGAAACTAGATTTTCTATCTGAGAACCATTTGCGTTGTGTCCTAAAATCTATCTTTTATCTCAAAATCTGCATTGAACTAATGAACATTGGTATTTTCCCGTGTGAAGTTTCAGAAACTGAACACTTTCTTGTGTGAGATTTCATTCTCTCATGTGAAGCCTAGCACTTTCTCATGCGGCCTAGTACTTTCTCACATGAACCTGTACCCTAACTTTCAAAATAGAGACTTATTTCCCATTGACTGGTGAACTTTTTACCTGATCTAGTTTTTGTTTGAGGTTTGTTTTTCCATTTTCCTATCTGAATGATGTTAAAATTTATTCAACCTCATTCAAAAGTTTGAAGGGGAATATGAGATCTATTCTCAAACCCAAATTCCCTAAAAGGAGATCCAATTTGATCAACCTAAAAGGCTAATGTAGAATCAGATCAATTTGATGGAAAATATGAAAGAAAGAATAAATATGATGTTTCCCTAGGTAGAATGTGTTATACTTGAAATTGAAATAATTGAAGTGCAAATACTAACCTTGAATTAGGGTAGATCTGGAAAACGTTGAATTCTAGCTTCTATATGAACTTGCTGAAGATTCTATCACCTGTTATGGACTAGAAATGTTGAGGCAGACAAAACCCAGAAATCGTTTCTCCAAATTCACATAGGTCAACTTTGACCTTTTAAAAGGTCAAAGACCACATTATTTATTTGAAGTCCGATTCCGATTCTGTTTACAGATCCTGAAAGATTACTGAAAAGGGTATCCAAATTCACTCTCAGATTCAAGATTTCAAACCTATACCTGCAAGAAAATGGGGGTTTTTTGTTGTATGGGGGGTTTGCCTTAGTCAAACCCCAGTTTAGGAATTAACCTTGAAATTGAATTGAAATATATTGTGCATAAACAAAGTAATTGAAACAAATCACCTCGCTTATGTTGAAGTCCTTGTAGAGGATTCAAATCCTCAAATCCACAAGTAGGAATGCTTTAATGGATGGAAAGATGTCTCTAATCAATGGTATTTGATCTTCAACACCAATCTTGATTTGATCTTTTCATATGAGAAGGCTTGAATGGATGGAGAAGGGTAGATCTTCAAGGGGGCTCCAAAGAGATTGAATCCTTTAATGGATAACAATGGATCTCCTTGATGTATGAATGCTTGAAGACTTTCTTACACTTGAGAGCTCTAGATGCTTGATTGCTTGAGATGAGATGTGATGTGAAAAACTTGATGTGTAAATGAGAGAGGAAGGCCTCCTTTTATAGTGATCTAGGGCACACTCCTCTAGATGGGCCACCTTGGAGAATGAAATCCCAATTAGGTCCTCACCTTTAGAAAATATACCTTGATTAAATACAATTAAAGGATTTACCATTTCGGAGCCTGAAATAGCTGACCCAGAGGCGGAGAAATAATTATCCTGAAAGCCAAACTGTCGACAAATGAAAATTTGAAATCCTGGTGGGAAGAGGTCAAGGTCAAGGTTGACCTTGACCTAGTCAGGGTCAAGGTCAACTATGACCTCAGACCCTATCTTTGCCATGTTTTGTAGCAGAGGTTCCAGGAGATGTCAGAAACTTGGAAATTGATATCTGAATAGGACTAGATGTTTGGAATAGATAGAAAATCCTCTGTTTGATGTGATGAAGGACTAGGAGGTCTCATTTTTGAACCCTACCTAGAAAATAGAGCCATGGAAGAGGGAAAATCAAGAAAGTCCTTAAGACCTTAACCCTAATTTCACCTAGAATGGAGAAATCAAGCATGAAGAAGAAGTGGAAAGTGGGGAGAAAGCCAAATACATGCAAAGACCTAATCAAGGTGCTTAACATGACCCCAAACCACTTACTTAGAGGGCTAAACACTCTTAAAATGGAAGTGCTTCCATTTTAAGATGATACATTAAGCCCCCACTTTAGCAAGAGTATGGACTCGATGCAAACTCTTGGTAAAGGAGATAAAAATAACAAGATAATATTATCGTAATCTAAGGGACAAAGAGAAATCCCAAGCCCCCAGGGACTCAAGTCTTCATCGACTCTTAGATCACAGATAAGAGAGACATCTCTAAAGAGAGAAAGAAAAAGTGTGATTACCTCGCCCAATGAGAACTTATGTCCCATTGTGAACCACACAGGAAAAATAAAAAGGCGCAACTAGAAACATGGAATTGAACCACCTAGTGAATGTGGCTACTCACTAGTCAACCCATCAAAAATTTATTCCTAGGAATATTCTATTCCATAAGAATTAAAAAAAAAAAAAAAGGGGGATCCAATCTTAAGGACACTTCCGACCTTAAGGGATAAAAAATATATGTGTGCTTTAAACTAGAGGGATCAAGAGATCCTAATATAAATCCATACTTTAAGGATTAGTTCTTAATCCAAAAAGAAAGGTTGAAAAGTAAATTTAAAGTGCGTATCTTCCTTGGGATTTAGCAACTTATGTACGTTACCTTTAGAAGATTTAGCATGTTTTGAATTTTTCATAAGTGTGTGTGTGTAATAGGTGAGTAGAGCATATGCCCCCATGTTAAAGTCATTGCTAACACTTTAACATGAGCAATGGATTTAATGAAAACATAAACAACTCGACTGATTATGTTTCCACATTGAGATGCCCCTAGACGAAGACAAATTAAGGGAAATATCATAGAAACATACAAAGAACACGGAAGGGATCTACCTACCATGGGGTTAGTATGATCATAAGATAATACATGTATGATATTATTGCAAATGAATTGACATCATTCCCCAAAGAAAGTAGAACTACAACCACAAAGGAGGAAAGATCACATAAGATATACGAAGGAGAATCTTTTCAGACCATGACATGGAGACCAAAAAGAATTAGTGCTACCATATCTCGAATCCAAGTAGATTACATAAGGAAACATTTACAAACAATAGCAGATTTACAACATAACATTGAACAACACATAGAAGAATAGAGATACATATAGAGGAATTTGAACAACAGTTTTGATTCCTTCATCACCTTGTACCAACTGAGTAACAAGGATCATATAAAAGAATCTAACAACATTTAGCGATCACATTATGGGAGAAGCATGGTACAACAGGAAAACACACAACAAAGCTACCATGAAGGACAAGCTGATCAAGCATGTTGCCTACTTTCCCCATCTTGTTGTATATCATTTAGGGTAGGTGGGTAACTCACAAGAGGGACTATATCCAATATAGTAGGAATGATAGCCAGTTCCAAACAAGGATCATCTTGAGAATCACAATGTTCGATACTAGGTGTAAGAGTTAATTGAGATGAAAGCATATTTTTCAAATCAATGTCAATGTCAATAGTCTCATATTCATCATTAACATTATCAGTATCATCAAGAGTATCTTTTTCATCCAAATTAATCAAAATAGGATCTAAGATACAAATAGAATCATCATAATCATGCATGTGAACATCATTATTAGTAACAACATCTTCTAATACATTATGCATAGGTGTATCCATAGAAAGTAGAGATATTTTAGCTTTAGCATGAGCACGATGCTTTTTATGATGTTCATTAGTAGATTGGTTAAATTTTGATTTATTTGAAATAGGTTGAGAACTAGGAGGAACAATCGTAGGATCCTTCACAGGTTCTTTAGGAAGATCAATAGGATTATCAACCATAGCAGGAGCAATCACAGAATCTTTGATAGATTTGGTAGGAGGAACTTGAGTAACAGAACAAGAAGCCATAGTTAAAGGAGGTATCGAAGGGGTAGGTAAAAGACCATAATTAAGATCCATAGGAGGTATGCTTAATTGAAGAATCTTATGATGTTTATAAGCTTGATATGATTGAAAAAGATTATCAGGGTGAGGAGGACATGAATTAGGTAATGAAGGCCAAAAGAAATCCAGAGCAGGACAATCTTTAGGCCTAGAAGGTTGATATAGACTATGATTAATCATCTCCACTTCATCATCATGAATGAAATTAAGACACTTATAGATAGGTGAAGCAACAACATGCATGGCAGTCAACCAAGGCAAACCTAGCTTAACTTGAAATTGATCAGAAGTAGGAACCACAACAAAGGTAGTGTTCACAAGTTTTCTAAAAAGTTCAACCAGTAAAGTAATAGAACCAAATGAGGGATAAAGAAAACCATTACAAGTTTGAATCCACACATCCAATGTATCATAGAAGTCACATTGTAAAATTTTCATAAAAAGATTTTCTTTAGTGATAACATTGACTAAGGAGGTAGAATCAATAAGACAACCATAAGTAGGTATCTTAGCAATCCTAGCAGCAATGTAAAGGGGACCATCAGGAGCCTTAATAATCTTAGAGTCATCAAAGGTAATCAAAAGTTCCTGAGGTCTTTTATTCTTGAATGGTTGTCGAGGTTTAGGTTGAGGTTTCACTTTAGGTTTAGGTTTAACTTGAGGTTGAGGTGGAGATATAGGCTTAGCAACATGCTCCACTTGATTAATGACATGATTAAGATCATCCATCTATGAATCATATACAATTTCCATAGTAGATGGTTGAGCAATAGTATTAGTATCATGCATAGGTAAAGGGTTCATATAGATTTGAAGGTTCTGATTAGGAGGAGAGACAGATTGATTCCCACTACTATCCAAATTATCAACAGATAAAGCTTTAACATCAATGAGATCTTGGACCTTATGTTTTAAAGAATAACATCTCTCAGTATCATGACCATTCTGATGATGATATTGACAAAAAGCATTTTGATCAAAAGATTTAGATGCAATCATAGTAGGTAAAAGAGGTTGAATAGGAGGTAAAGTAATCATATTAGCAGCTAACAACCTATTCATACTAGCATGTAAAGTTTCAAAAAGAGGAGTAAATGTATGATTTAATCAAAAAGAAGTGGATGTAGAAGTGGCATTATGAGATGCAACAACAACCTGATCAGCAACTACATTCGCTTGTTTGTTTATCTTGACATAGTTTTTGAATTTTTGAAACTTGTTTGGATTAGGAGCAGCATCACTCTTATCAACTAGAATAGGAGCCATTGGAGTGTTGCTCTCAAACTGGCTCACTTGTAATTGATAATGATGAAGAGCTGCACAAAGTTGTTGAAAAGAGGTAAATTCAGTAAGCAGAATCTTATCTCTAATATCCTTTTGCAAATTTGAAATAAACATACATTGAATATCAATATCAGGAACAGGATAAGAAATCTGAGCATGCAAATGTTTAAATCAACCAATAAATTTAGTCAAATTTTCTTTAGCACCTTGTTTACAATGCATTAAATTAGTGAAAAACACTTGCGGGCCAATATTGTTTTGAAATTGTTGAATAAAGGCATTAGAAAGCTATGGAAAGGAATCAATTGAATAAGGAGGCAAGGAACAATACCATTGTAAGGCCTTGTCACGAAAGGTTCGAGCAAATAGTTTGGCTAAAATCCTATGGTCATGAGCATAATCACTGCAAAGGATTTGGAAGGTTTTAACATGATGAACAAGATCTCCTTTTCCATTATAGTTCTCAAGACAAGGCATATCGACTTGCTGAGGAATAGGAGTCCAGATAATATCCCGGGACAAAGGACTTCCCATGTCACATGTAGGAATACTAAACTTGTTTTGAGTTAAGGAAGCAAGTTGTTGTTGTAAGGATGATACAGTTTGAGCCAAACTAATGATTGTTGAATCATTAGAGGAAATATGAGGAGTAGCAACATTAGACACACTAGGTAAAGTGTAAGAAGCTGCAGGAATAGAAGATACAACTAGAGGAACATTGGGAACTACAGTTGGAAGTGGAGTGGAATAAGTGAAAGGAACATTATGATATGAAGGTTGTGATGTAGGAAGGGACACATGAGGAACACTCATAGGAATAGAGGGAACCATCACCATCACCAAAGGAGGAGTATAGATAGGAATACTAGGTAAAGGATGAGAAGGAGGTTCAACACTAGTAATAGGAGCAGTGAAACCTAAATCATGAGCCTCTTGAGTTAAAGATTTAACATTGGAATGCACAAGATGAGTAATACCACACAAGAGGTTAACACCTTGATCACTATCATGGAGAAATTTCTTAAGAGCCTCTATAGCTTGAATGAAATCTTGACTATGGTTTTCTTGAAGAAGCCAATTACCCATTTTATCAAGTTCAGTGGAAAGTTTTTGGACTTGTTTAGGAGGAACCCTTAAAGCATCATCCTCATCATGAGATGAGTGAGAATATTTTTGCTCCATAGTAGGATTAGAATCATGAAGAATCAAGTTATCATTGGGGATCCTAAGGAAAGGAGAAGATTCAGGCTCAAAGGCACCCATGAGTCTACGACTTCTTCTAACCGGAATGTTATAAGTAGGACTAGTGGTAGTAAAGCTCATAAACCAATATAATGCAAATGAACTAAAATAAGAACACATAAAGCATGAATATGAAATCTAATTAGCATGCAAGATTAATCACAAAGGACAAATCTAATACTAACAATATAAAAGGAAAGCACAATAAAGCATCCAATTCCATAAAAGAAAGGAGAGTAAGTATGTCAGGTTCACCAAAATGAATGATGTTAAAATATATTCAACCTCATTCAAATGTTTTAAGGGGAATATGAGATCTATTCTCAAACCCTAATTCCCAGCAAGGAGATCCAATTTGATCAACGTAAAAGGCTAATGTAGAATCAAATCAATTTGATGGAAAATATGAAAGAAAGAATAAATCTAATGTTTCCCTAGGTAGAATGTGTTATACTTGAAATTGAAATAATTGAAGTGAAAATACTAACCTTGAATTAGGTAGATCTAGAAAATGATGAATTTTGGCTTCTATATGAACTTTATGAAGATTCGTCACCTATTTTGGACTGGAAATGTCGAGGCGAACAAAACCCAGAAATCTTTTCTCCAAATTCACACAGGTCAACTTTGACCTTTTAAAAGGTCAAAGACCACATTATTTAATTGAAGTCCAATTCTGAGTCTATTCGCAAATCCTGAAAGATTGTCGAAAAGGGTATCCAAATTCTCTCTCAGATCCAAGATTTCACACCTGTACCTACAAGAAATGGGGGTTTGCCTTAGTCAAACCCTAGTTTAGGAATTAATCTTGAAATTGAATTGAAATATATTGTGCATAAACAAAGTAATTGAAACAAATCACCTCACTTATGTTGAAGTCCTTGTAGAGGATTCAAATCCTCAAATCCACAAGTAGGAATACTTGAATGGATGGAAAGATGTCTCTAATCAATGGTATTTGATCTTCAACACCAATCTTGATTTGATCTTTTCATATGAGAAGGCTTGAAAGGATGGAGAAGGGTGGATCTTCAAGGGGGCTCCAAAGAGATTGAATCCTTCAATGGCTAACAATGGATCTCCTTGATGGATGAATGCTTGAACACTTGAATGCTTGAAGACTTTCTTGCACTTGAGAGCTCTAGATGCTTGATTGCTTGAGATGAGATGTGATGTGAAAAACTTGATGCATAAATGAGAGAGGAAGGCCTCCTTTTATAGTGATCTAGGGAACACTCCTCTAGATAGGCCACCTTGGACAATTAAATCCCAATTAGGTCCTCACCTTTAGAAAATATACCTTGATTAAATAAAATTAAAAGATTTACCATTTCAGAGCCTGAAACAGCTGACCCGGAGCTGGAGAAATAATTATCCTGAAAGCCAAACTGCCAACAAATGAAAATTTGAAATCCTAGGGGGAAGAGGTTGAGGTCGAGGTCGACCCTAACCTAGTTAGGGTTGAAGTAGACCTTGACCTAGTCAGGGTCGAGGTCAACTTTGACCTCAGACCCTAACTTTGCCAGGTTCTATAGCAGAGGTTCCAAGAGATGTCAGAAACTCAGAAATTGATATCTGAATAGGACTAGATGTTTGGAATACATAGAAAATCCTCTGTTTGATGTGATGAAGGACTAGGAGGTCTCATTTCTAAACCCTACCTATAAAATAGAGCCATGGAAGAGGGGAAATCAGGAAAGTCCTTAAGACCTTAACCCTAGTTTCTCCTAGAATGGAGAAATCAAGCGCGGAGAAGAAGTGGAAAGTGGGTAGAAATAAAAATACATTCAAATACCTAATCAAGGTTCTTAAGATGACCCCAAACCACTTACTCAAAGGGCTAAATTCTCTTAACATGGAAGTGCTTCCATTTTAAGATGATACACTATCATTCACTATCTGAAATTGAGTGTCTCTAGCTACGAATCGATCAATTATTGCTTTGAATCATTTTGTCTCTCATTTGTTTATCTTATCTCTTTGTGCTTTTGTACCTCACATCATGATAGTCTTATCTCAACTATTCTAGCCATACTCTTGAAAATTTGTGCCTAGTGCATCTCACATCTTGGTTGTTCTAGCCTTTATCTCCTTTTCGTTATTCCTAGAGATAGAGTTTTAGCTTTATCCCGAGTCTTCTCTCATTTAATCTTCATCTATGACTATCATGACTCAAAGTGGAAACACTTATCCCATTCATAATATTGGTCAAGGTAGAGTTAAACCTCATAATCCAGAAAAAATTTGTCCCAAACCTATTGTGCAATCTGAACATTGTGAGGGATCCTCAAGTTCTTCATTGAGTAGTTTGAAAGATAGCCCGTCTCAATCACATCTAGTGTTCCAAGAGTGTTTTAATCCATTGTTTCAAGCGTAACCTAGTTTCTCATTCCAAGAGCAAGACAACTCCTTCCAAAATAACTCATTGTTTCATATTTTTGGAAGACCACTTCCTCAGACTAGTCCTATCATTGAACCTATTGATCCTATTGATGATATGGATTCATTTGAACCTATTAATTTTCTTGATCCTATTAGAGCACCAAGAGTTACCTTAGTTGCACCCTTGTGACATTGTTCATATTTTTTTTCTGAGTCTTCATTTACTGCACAATCCTATGACAAGATGGGAGAGCCATTTGACTTCCAACCAGGCAAATAAAACCAAACTTTTGATCAATCTCAAAACAACCAACATCATGGTCAATCTTCCAATGACCAATGTCATGCACAACCTTGAAATGAGAAATGCTATGATCAAATGCAAAATGATCAGAATCAACACCAAGCTCAAAACAAAGCTCAAGGTGGTCAACCAAGGTATCACTATCATCCTGCTCCTTTCGATCAGAGTCAAGATCAAGTCCCAAGCATTTATGAGATCCTTGGCAATAATGGTGATGATACAATAACTCAAAATGACATAGACACCATGGAAGAAAACAAAGGTCTTATTAAGATGATGGAGATCCTCCTTCTAGAGGAGAAGGAAAAATACTTTCTTGAGTTGGCCAAGCAAGGGGCTAAATTACCCTCAAATTTTCAAATTGAAATGCTTGTGGCCAAGGAAGAAGAAATTGAGACTGCTAAGTTGCAAAAGATGGTCTGAGACATGCAAGATCAGATTAGCCAACTTGCAAAGAATAAGAACAAACTTGTACAACAATTCACAATGGAAAGTATTTGTCCTTTCCCTTTTGATAGGAGTCTTCATATGCCACCTTTTCCTAGAGGTGTAGAGCTCCCTAAATATGACAAATACTTGGGTGCTACCAATCCCCAAGATCACTTAAGGGAGTTTGGTGCTTTATCCATGGAATTCATACATGATCAAACATATCTTATGCACCTATTTCCTTGTAGCTTGGGTGGACCAGCTATGGAGTGGTTTTCTCGATTGCCCACTAGCATTAAGACTTTTGATGAAATGGCTAATATTTTTCTCCAACATTACTCACATAATATTCAACATCCAGTCAAAATCCAAGATCTTTGCAATTTGAAGCAGCGACAAGGAGAATCTTTTCTAACATTTCTCTAAAGGTGGAGACAATTATGTACAAGGTGTCCTCACAAGCTACCAGAGTCTGAGAGACTAGACATTTTCTTAGACAATCTTGTCCCATACTTCAGATACCAAGTGCAAGGTCCCCTAACCCTTGAGAGCATGATTAAACAAGTGGTGCGAATAGAGGCCTTTATGATTAAGAAAGGGGAATTGATTTTGAGCAAAGACAACAAACAAGGATCTTCAAACTCAAATAAAGATAAAGGGAAGTTTGTCAACAATAATAGAGATGTTGTGAATGATGGGGTGGTTGACAATGTGACCCCGAAGCCTGCTAAGTCTATTTTTAATCTCTCTTCTAACATACAGGTGGTCAAAGCTACTGAAAAGCCTGTGATGGAAAATCTACAATCTTCAAGGTTTTCTAGGAACAAACCTTGGGCATCTCCACCCAAGCGCAAATTCACTTCCTTGGGAGAACCGCTTGATGTGGTCTATAAAACTCTTGTGTAGAATCATATACTTACTCATTTGGAAAAGCATCTCTATGACCCACAACCATGACCTCATTGGCGGAATGACAATGCCTACTATGACTATCACCAGAATAAGGGTCACAAGACTTCTACTTGTCTTGAGCTAAAACATAAGGTCCAAGATTTGATTGATAGTGGTGACATTGTTGTGGATAGCCATAACAAGAATTTAGACCATCAAGCATTTAAGGATTCCTTCCCTCCTCATGAGAAGGGTGAATCTTCAAACACTAAGAATACCAATGCTAAGATCAATTACACGTACACTAACGATGACAATTTCATTGGTATGATTGAACCTGTTGAGGTTGAGTATTGCGACGTGATTACTATTAAGGGGAGTGATGATGCTCCCAAACCTAAGACTCCTTTCATCTTGCATAGTTCCGCATCTTGATCAAATGAATCTTAACAACCTCAAGATTGTGCCAATGTTGTTACTCGATCACATCGAAGGGTTGTTTTGAAAGGTCCTGATCCTCTAGTGTCTGCTCCAAAACAAACTACAAATAAGACTATTGTTGGCCCTGCCAACAAGAACATGAAATCTGTCCCTACATCTAGCTCAGCTAGTTATAGCATCTTAGATCAACTCCAATGGACCAACACTCAGATTACCATTTTTGAGTTGTTGAAGATCTCACTTGCTCAGAGGTAGATTCTGGATAAAGCCCTCTGTATCGTCTTAAAATGGAAGCACTTCCATGGTAAGAGCATTTAGCCCTCTAAGTAAGTGGTTTGGGGTCATGTTGAATGCTTTGAATGGATATTCGACTTGGATTTGGCTTTTCCCCCTATTCTACCCCATTTTCCACTTCTTCCTAGCATTTTCCTAGCAATCTGGACTATGAATTTGAGGTTTTGGACCCTAAGGTCAAAGTCGACCTTATGGGGTCAAAGTTGACCTTGACCCTAACTAGGTCAGGGTCGACCTCAACCCTGACCTAGTCAAGGTTGACCTCAACCTTGACCCTAAGGTTTGAGATCTTCAAGGTTAGCCTCTCGTTGTGGGATTTCATCAAAAACTTGTCTTTTCCCTCTTTGGGGCCACTATTTCTCAGATTAAGCATCGAATTCTCAAATTAATATTTGAGGTGGACCTTTCTTGAGATTTGTATAGGATTCCTAATTTATTATTGGAGATTAGCCTTTCTCGAGTTTTGTGCCTAATACTCAAATTAACTTTGGGGTTGGCCTTACCTCAAATTTTGTAACAAGGTTCTTAAATAATTATTATTTTTATATATTAAGGGTGGTGCCCTCCTAGATTTTTGTGCCATGGGCCCTTAATTATTGTTTTGTACATGGCCCCTCTTGTGCCCTAGATCACTATAAAAGGGAGCCTTCCTCTCTCATTTTCACATCACATCTCATCTCACAATCTCTCAAGCTCTCAAGTGCAAGCAAGCAAGAAGATCAAGCATTCAAGCCTTCAAGTGTTCAAGCATTCAATTCATCAAGGAGATCCATTAGAAGCCATTGAAGGATTCAAGCTCTATGGAGCTCTCTTGTTGAAGATTCCTCTATTTCCATTCAAGCCTCTTCCAAATTCAAGATCCATTCAAGATTGGTTTTGAATATCAATAGACAATTGATTGGAGACATCCTACATGTGATTCTACATTCATCCATTCTTGTGGATTCAAGGATTTGAATCCTCCACAAGGGTTTCAACTCAAGCAAGGTGAATTGTTCCATTTACTTTGTTTATTCTAGTAATTTCAATTCAATTTCAAGGTTAATTCCTAAATTGGGGTTTGACTGAGGCAAACCCCCCAAACAAACAACCAAAAACTCTCTTTTTCTTGTAGGTATAGGTGCAAAATTTTAGATCTGAGAGAAAATTTGTATACCCTTTTCGGCCAACTTCTGGGATCTGCGAACAGAATTCAAATCAGACTTCAAATAAAGAATGTGGTATTTGACCTTTTATGAGGGTCAAACCTAAGCTGAGCCATCTCAGAAAAAGATTTATGAGTTTTGTAGATCTTGTAGTTTTGGTTCAAATGTGTGGGAATCAATAGTTTTTGGGATCGTTTGATAGGGTTTTTAGCCGATTCTTTTTCGGAGGTCAAGTACCTTTATTTCTTAATTTCAATATTAGTCATCTATATTTACTTTCTATATCAATACAATTTCATGTAAGTGTAAAATATTGGCTTTGGGGTCTATTTTATGTGCAAGCCATTGCCCTAGGCCCCATCCATATTTTATCCTTTACATTTTTTGTGAACCCGACACGCTTACTCTCCTTTTCTTTTGTGGATTTAGATGCCCTATTGTGCTAGATCTTCATTTATATTATCTTGTGTGTTCACCTTCACTTTACATTTTGGTGAGCCCGACATACTTACTCTTTTTCTTTTTGGTGTTAGATCATTTGTTTTCTTGCCTTAAGATTAGATTTATTTTATGCTCTTGCATTTACATTTCAAAAATACAAAAAACAAATTGCAAAATTTCTTCAAAAATACAAAAATATTTCATTTGAATGCATTTAGATATATCTAGATCTATTTTATATGCATTTCTTTATTCATTATCATGATGCATAAGTTGTTTCAAGTGTTTTTCAAATGCCTTATGGATAGGGATGATAATCCTCCTATTTGGGATGAACCTTTAGATTTGGATATTGATTACTCTCTTCCTCATGAAGCCATTGTGAATGCCTCTACCTTTTGGGATGAACCCTTGGATAAAGACATTGATTTATCCCCTCCTCATGAAGAATCTTTGATACATGGGGATGATTTATTAATGGATGACATATTCATACATGATGATAACTCTTTTTCTACAACACACTCCACTTATGCGGACATTTTAGTGAAAGAAGATGATATTATAGATGCTTTACCTCCATTTGAGATTTCTTCTAGTGATGAGGCATTAGTGGAGAATGATATGAATTCCCTTAATGCTCTCCCTTTTAGTGATGATCCTATGGCGAATCAAGATCTTACCTCATCTCCTCCTAGGATGTCCTCTTTTCTTCCTTCTTGTGAATCTATTTATAGTGTTGAGACAACTACAATGGTTTATCTTAAACCCTTGTTGACTGTCAAAGGTTGTCCTTGCATTACTATCAAAGGTAAACCTATGGAGTCTTTCAATGATCAATATTTGATAGCTCACACATATCATACAAGGAATAATCCTCAACCTAATCTGGTGGTTTCTACTTCTTTTCCACCTTCTCAACCTATTCTTCCTCCTCCACCCCATCTTCCTAGCAAGGAGTATGATTTGATAACTCAATTACAAAATACTCCTACCAAGATTTCTTTATGGGAGCTTCTTCAAACTTCACCTACCTACTATGAAGCCTTGCAAAAAGCTCTAGCAACTCTTCCCACTCCACCTCCTAATCAAGATAACATCAATAACTTCTTACAATGCATGCATGCTACCCCGGGTCCTCCTAACATTGTATTTACTCAAAAGGATTTACCATCTAAAGAAGTTCAGAATCAATATGATGCTCTTATGGTTGTTGTTTCTATCAATAAAAGTATCATTCGTAGGACCTTGATTTTTAATAGATCTGGACTTAATATTTGTAGCATGGACATGCTCAAAGTAATTAACACTGATCTTTCAACTATTCAACCTGATAATGTTCCTATACGTGGTTTTGATAACATTGCTAAGCACACTTTAGGCATCATTACCTTACATATCAAAGTAGGACTGGTCATCCTGAATACACCTATTCATGTTATGCCTGGACCTCTCAATTATAATCTTCTTTTGGGTAGACCTTGGTTGCATGAGATGCATGCCATTCCTTCCACCCTTCATCGTAAAGTCAAGTTTATACATAACAATGGGATGTATACGCTTCATGCGGATGATGCGCCTAATCCTTGTTTGAATATTCAAAATCATACTACTCCTATTCCTAATAGAAATCCTTCTTTCTCTAATGCTATTCCTAGCGATTATTGGGGAACCTTGGATTTTACTCCTACCTTTATGGGAGAATATAAGGTTAATGATCTTGATTTTATGAACAAATAAAGAGAGTTTGAACAATGATTTTTTACATCTTAACCCCTTTGTAATAACTTTGTCACTGCTTCCACCCACAATGAATTTATCAAATCTACTAATGATGATATAGAAACTATTGAAGTTCCATTAACTCCTTCTGATATGTCTTCTCATAATGGTCCTGGTTATCATTTCCTAGTTAAACAAGGATTTAATGCTCAAGGATGTGATAAGCATAAACAAGGAATTCAAATGCCCTTACATACTGGGGGGCATGAGCATTCTTATGGATTGGGATTTAATCCTCAACAACAAATCAATGTTAACAACATCTCCAATAAAACTTCAAAACATGATGAAATTGTGAAGGAATTTGACCAAGATGTTCTTTTGCCTAAACTCCTTCATGCTAAGATGATTACTAGACCTAAACGCAAAAAGAAATGTAATTCACACTTGAAGACTCTTCCTTTTTGTTTATATCATAGATTTCATGATCACTCTACTAATGAATGTCAAGCTTTACATTATAAGATTAGGCAGCTCATTGATCGTAAGGTTATTTATATAGCATGTGGCAATGAGTTGTATTTCAATCCTATTTTCTCTAAATAACATTTATGTTCCTATTATGGAGCTCCACATTATGTAAATAATGTTAGCCTAATCCTTGGGGGCTCGTTGTCTTGTATAGTGTTGCGAGCGATATAATAGGTCCCTTTCCATCTTTTTTCCTACACTTGGGGGGCAAGGATGTCATCTCCTTCTTTTCTATCTTTTTGGGATTCACCTCTTTCCTTGGTTAAGCAGAATCTATCTATTATGTGATATCCAAATATACATGAACATTTTTGGTTTGCATTGAGGATCTTTTTCCTTGATCACAACCTATTTCATTGTTTGACATTAGGTTTCCATGGTTGATAAATATCTCACCTTGGAAACTGAACAGTGTTCTATCCCTCACAAGGGTTACTTTTTCACTTCTTGCATGATATCTCTTTGCATTCCTCCCTTCCATGGCCTCATCGGAGCTATGACCTTCTTGGCTTGGACTGGGTGTTGTCTAAGGATATTGTCTTGATGTTGAAGAGGGCTTTATCCTTGTTCTTTCTTTCCTTAACATGTCAAAATAGTATGGTTTTGTCATCTTAAGGAGGAGGGCATATATACGGCCTCCCTCGCTCTATATTATGTATTGTTGTTCTAACCTTTTGTCTTGCAGCATGCTAAATCTTGGAAGTAACGCACATAAGTTGCTAAATCCTGAAGGGACACACATTTCCAATTTCAAATTTGCTAAATCTTTCGAAGGTAACGCACATAAGTTGCTAAATCTTGAGGAGACACGCATTTTTCAAATGTTTCAATATGCTAAATCTTGGAAGGTAACGCACATAAGTTGCTAAATCCTGAAAAGACATGCATCTATATGCTAAATCTTCCAAGGCTAATGCACATAAGTTGCTAAATCCTAAGGAGACACGAATTTTGTATTCCATGGTGATATAAGAAGGTGGATCCATGGGTACTTTATAAAAGCCATCAGAAGATGCACTACATACATGCACAAAGCCACCTGAAGGTGCACAACATTATGGGGTGACTATCAAGTTTTTTCTTGGTGGGCCATCCTATCCTTTTGTGGTTCACAGTGAGATATACACATCTTACTGGGTGAGCTAACCACTCCTCTCTCTCCTTTCTCTCTTCTTCTAGTGATGTCTCTCTTATTACAATCTTGGATTTGATGAAGACTCAAGTCCCTGGGGGCTTGAGGATTCCTTTGTCCCTTTGATTTCAATAAGATTATCTTTTTCTTTATGATCTCCTTTACCAAGAGTTTGCATCGAGTCCATACTCTTGCTAAAGTGGGGGCTTAATGTATCATCTTAAAATGGAAGCACTTCCATGGTAAGAATATTTAGCCCTCCAAGTAAGTGGTTTGGGGTCATGTTGAATGCCTTAAATGGATATTCAACTTGGATCTAGCTTTTCCCCTTGTTCTACCCCATTTTCCACTTCTTCCTAGCATTTTCCTAGCAATTTGGACTATGAATCTGAGGTTTTGGACCCTAAGGTCAAAGTTGATCTTATGGGGTCAAAGTCAACCTCAACCTTGACTAGGTCAGGGTTAACCTTAACCTTGACCCTAAGGTCTAGGATCTTCAGGGTTAGCCTCCAGTTGTGGGATTTCATCAAAAAAAATTCTTTTCCCTCTTCGAGGCCACTGTTTCTCAGATTAAGTGTCGAATTCTCAAATTAATATTTGAGGTGGACCTTTCTCAAGATTTGTATAGGATTCCTAATTTATTATTGGAGATTCATCTTTCTCAAGTTTTGTGCCTAATACTCAAATTAACTTTGGGGTTGGCCTTACCTCAAATTTTGTAACAAGGCTCTTAAATAATTATTTTATTTATATATTAAGGGTCATCCCTTCCTAGAGTTCTGTGCCATGGGCCCTTAATTATTGTTTTCTATGAGGCCCCTCTTGTGCCCTTAATAAAGAATGTGGTGTTTGACCTTTTATGAGGGTCAAAATCAAGCTAAGCCATCTTAGAAAAAGATTTCTGCATTTTGTAGATCTCATAGTTTCAGTTCAGGATCGTGGGAATCAATAGTTTTGAGATCGTTTGATAGGGTTTTTAGCCGATTCTTTTTCAGAGGTAAGTACCTTTATTTCTTAATTTCAATATTAGTCATTTATATTTACTTTCTATATCAATACAATTTCATTTAAGTGTAAAATATTGGCTTTGGGGTCTATTTTATGTGCAAGCCATTGCCCTAGGCCCCATCCATATTTTATCCTTTACACCCTCACCGAGGCAAACGTACCCAAGGATCTCGATCTTGACCAGTTCCAATCTATGGTGGGTCATTTGACCTCACCTCATTATTTTTACTTCTTTGAAGAAGATGATCACTCTCTGAGCCATCCGTATAACACTTCCTTGCATATAGAAGTCATGATAGGTCCTAAGTGCATCTGCTAAGTGCTCATAGACAATGGTGCTAGTCTCAGTATATGTTCTGCTAAGTTTCTTACTCAGCTAGGTTATGATGAGAATTGTATAGATTCCCACAAAAAGATTACCATCAAATCTTATGATGAAGAGGAATGCAAATCCCAAGGCTTATTTATGCTACCTATCTACGTAGGAACTATTGAGAGAGATGTTACTTTTCAAGTCCTTGACATTCCTCTTGCCTACAACATTTTTTTGGGTAGGCCATGGATTCATGAGATGCAGGTTGTTCTGTCTATGTACCATCAATGCATTAAGTTTCCATTTCATGGAATGGAAGTCACTGTGCCTACTAATACAAATTATTCTTGCAACACCTTTGCACAATCTACAAATAGATTTGTTCTAGCTAATAGAGAGTCCACTGAGTTTTATGATGCCAAGCTTAAAGAAATGGAACAAACTCTGAAACTTAAGGATACAGGCATCGAAGAATACTGAATTGAACCTGTGCTATCACTGGCTACTCTCCCTCCATCTCCATGTTCTTATGGGAGATCTTTTGAGAGTAACAAACCTTTTGATGACTCTCCTAAAATAGTCTATGATGGTGCCTTTGTATGGGCCTCTACACCTTTAGAAGATGAGGATGAAGAAAGGGCTATCATAGCTTGGATCTATAAAGGAAAAGAAACATCTAAAATGACTACTCCACCTCCAGACTTAGAGAAAGAGCCATACAGTGAGGCCTTCAAGATCATGAAGTGCTTCAGCTATAAGGGAAGTGGTCCTATAGGAATGAATGACAATGGTTTGCTGAAACCCATTAAAGCTACAAGTCACCGTGCAAGAGATACTACTAGCTTAGGCTTCAAAAAGATCCCCTTTCATTTAGGGATAAACAAATTTGTACCTGAACCTAAGCCAGAATTTGATGATACTACTCCAGAGGTAAATCCAGAGGCCATCTCTGATGAAGACACATTCCCATATCCTATTCCTTCAGAATTGGTTGCACTCTTTGCAGAACTAGATGAATCTATTATACCTATCCATATGGTGGAGACTGATAGTGATTCTGATGAGACTGCTTTGGTACATCGACTCACGTATGACCAATGGAAAGAAATGCAAATGGATGAGTTTGATTCCTAGGGTGAACAGTACATACCCACACATTTCCAAGAATAGTTTGAAAAAGATTGACTTCAGCAAGCCATTAATGCTGCAAGAAATGAAGGTGAAGATGATGATACAGCCAGTGCTAATGGAATTCCCACATCAAGTACTGACTCACATGAGTATGACTTTGAGTCTTTGTCTGATGCTACTTATGATAAAGATATAGACATGGTGCATACCTATGAAAGACTTCTCAAAGTAGGTGAAGGGTCTAACATTAGGTCACATGAATTAGATGCCATTAGTGTTAACTTGTCCTATACTTATGACATGAGGTCTCATAGGGATTCCAATGCTCCTTTAGATGAGATCTCTCTAGATCTTGACTTGTTCATCCATGCTTTTGATGGTTATACCGTGAATGCAATTGAACCAATCACTACTTCTCTCTCATTAAAAAATCTCGAGCTGATAAAATGGAACTCCCCTCCCTCATCCAATGAAGTCCTAATGTTCTAGAATGATTACGCTCTAGCCTATTACCTCCATGCTATTGAACTTGTAATGTCCTCCACCAATGAAAGCAGTGTTAGCATGATAGAGGCATATATCAAGTATCTTAGTCAAAAAATTAAAAGAAGAAAAAATAGATGCTCTAATGGTGAAAACCACATTATGGCAGTATCAAAGCCAAAAATAGTAAAAATAAAAGACATATCTGAGGGTGAAAACCTCTCTGAGGAGCCCAAGGATGAGATAATTGATACACTTTTGAGCCACTTTCAAGAGAGATCATCAGTATTGATTGAGCCGACACAACCAGTGAATTTGGGTACAGAGGCTGCTCCACAAATTATTCATGTAGCACAGTCATTATCTGCAAAAGAAAAGGAATAATTCAATAGCTTCTTTCAAAGAAAGAAAATAAACTTTGCATGGACTTACTTTGACATGCCTGGATTAGACCCCAATCTAATCATGCACCATCTGGTCCATTGCACTAGGTATTAAGCCTATCAAATAGAAGCTTCAAAAGATGCATCCACACGTGGCACTTTTAGTCAAAGCAGAGCTAGAAAAGCTTCTTAAGGCTGGTTTCATAAGGAATATTGATTATGCAGAGTGGATTTCAAATATTTTTCTAGTCACCAAACATGATAAATCCATTCATGTGTGCACAGACTTTAGGGATCTAAACAAGGCATGTCCAAAAGATGACTTCCCACTACCTAATATTGACATGATAGTGGATATGAAAGTGGAATATGAGATATATTCCTTGATGGATGGATTTTCTGGCTATAATCAAATAAAAATTGTGCCAGAAGATCAAGAAAAGACCACTTTCACATGTGCCTAGGGCACCTTTTGCTAGAATGTCATGACCTTTGGGCTTAAGAATGCTGGAGCAACATATTAGAGAGCTGTCACTACCATTTTCCATGATATGATGCATAAAACAATGGAAGATTATGTAGATGACACTTTAGCCAAAAGCATGCAGTAGAAAACTCATCTGACAGATCTGGGTCCCATACTTGACCGCATGGAACAATTTAGTCTCAGACTTAATCTAAAAAAATGTGCATTCAGTGTCACTTCTGGGAAACTCTTGGGTTACATCATTTCAGCTAAAGGCATAGAGGTTGATCCAGAAAAAGTTCAAGCTATTATGGACATGCCTCCACCTAAAAACATTAGTTAGATGAGAGGACTCTAGGGAAGGCTACAATCTATCCGGCGCTTCATTTCATAGTTGGCTGACAAATCACAACCGTTTACTAAAACTTTGCATAAGGGAGTGACATATGAATGGAATGAAGAATGTGATAGAGGACTCACTCAAATTAAGCAGTATCTTGCTAATCCACCCATATTGATGCCTCCTATTCATGGGAAGTTGCTTATACTATACATCTTAGTAATGAACACATCTTTGGGTGCTCTCCTAGCTCAAGAAGATCAGGACAACAAAGAGAGAGCCATTTATTATATCAGTAGAACATTGGTTTCATATGAAATGAACTATTCTGTCATTGAGAAAGCTTGTCTAGCAGTAGTGTTTGCTTCTCAAAAGTTGCAGCATTATATGCTCGCTCACACTATGAGGATTATTGCAAAAATTGATCCACTAAAGTACTTATTGAGCAAGGCTGCCCTCACATGTAGACTAGAAAAATGGGTGATGATACTTAGTAAATTTGACATTGAGTATGTGGAAAGAAAATCTATTAAAGGAAAAGTAATTTCTGATCAGTTGGCGGAAGCTCCTCTAAAAGATCACCAGCCTTTGAACATTGAATTCCCAGATGAATCCATCATGCTTCTCACACATCAGGCTTGGAGAATGTTCTTTGATGGATCATTCACTTAGCAAGGATTAGGTGTAGGCATTCTATTTATAACACCTCAAAGATACTCATTACCAAAAGCTTATAAAATGTTATTTCCCTACACAAACAACATTGTTGAATATGAAGCTCTCATCAACAGTATGAAGATAGCCATTGAATGGCGTGTGGATGAGCCCAAGGTCTTTGGAGACTCTCAGTTAGTCATCAACCAAGCAAATGGTATCTATCAAACAAAAGATGACAAGCTAGTGCCTTATAAACGAATGGTGGATGATCTGAAATAGTATTTCAATGCACACATTTCTTTCCAGCAAATTCCAAGGGTAGAGAATTAAGTAGCTGATGCTATGGTCACTCTTGCTTCAATGTTACAAATGCTGAAAAATGATTTCAGACACAAATTCCTAGTGGAGGCATTACACTACCCTGCCTATGACATTCTTGAATCTAGGATGATCTATTCAGTCATTGGACATGATTCATCCTACTACCACCATATCTATTCCTACCTCCATGACCAAATCATTCTGAACACCTATACCTGAAATGAAAAGCATCACCTAATTTGTAATGCTTCATAGTATGTCATCATAGAAAATGACTTGTATAGATGGGGTCTAGATGGTACCCTCCTTAGGTGTCTAGAACTCAATGAGTCCAAACATGCATTAGTTGAGGTACATGAAGGTATCTATGGGTCTCATTCGAGTGGTCTAACATTAGCTTGGAAACTTATTAGAGCTGGTTACTACTGGCCAGATATGGAGAAAGAAGTTGTTCAATATGCCAAGGCTTGTAAATAGTGCCAATTTCATAGAAATCTGATCCATGCTCCTGCTAAAGAGATGATTCCTTTCATCAGTTTCTCGCCATTCCTACAATGAGCCTTTGATCTGGTGGGTCAGATACATCCTTCTTCTTCAAGAGGAAATAAGTTTATCATCATAGTTATAGACTATTTTACTGAGTGGGTTGAGGCAGTGCCTCTGGCTATAGTTGATGGCAAGTCTGTGGCTATGTTTATACTGAACTATATCATTTGTAGATATGGTGGACCCTCATCCATTATCATTGAAAATGGGGGACAATTCAAGAACAAGGACTTAAAAGAGTTATGCACCAAATTCAGGATCATTCAACATTGGTCATCTATCTATTATCCTTAGGGTAATGGACAAGCAGAAGCTTCTAATAAGACAATTCTCAAAATCTTGCATAGAATAGTTCATAAATCTAGTAGAGATTGGCACCTCCAGATTAATCTGACATTATGGGCCTATAGAAAAAGTATCCAAACACCAATGGGGGCCATGCCCTTTGCCTTGTTTTATGTAGCAGATGCAGTATTTCCTATTGAGGTCGAGATTCCTACATTGTGAGTCTCTCTGAGGGGCCTCATCACTAATGAAGAAAATAGAATATCCCAGCTTCAAGAGCTTGAGTTACTAGATGAATGTCAAAAAGTGGCATTCGATCATCTTCAAGCATACCAAAAGAGGATTTCCAAAGCCTACAATAAGAAAGTCAGACAAAAATAATTCCAAGTGGGTGATCTCGTCCTGAGAGAGAACCCCAAAAATCAGCAGCAGTGGGTCCAAAAAGGGAAATTTGAACCAAATTGGCTTGGTCCATATGTTATCACTGTAGCATTTGGGTCTAATGCTTATCAACTCTCCACCACTGAAGGAGAATAGCTCAAAGAGCCTATCAACACTCTTCACTTGAAGAAAATCTACAGCTGAGGCATTCTCTCTATGCTCATGTACATACTTATTGATCTTGAAATTTTTTTAAAAAAATGGTATATTGCCAAAAATCATAAAAATTGCAAAATGTCTTGAAAAAATGATCATCTTAGTGAAAACCTGGTAAACAGGTGCTTTGATGTATCTATTATCCTAGTGAAAACCTGGTAAATAGGCACCTTGATAATAATAAAAAAAATTGAAAAATTGAAAAATACAAAAAAAGGTCAAAAAATAAAAAATACAAAAAAAATGAAATATTCAAAAATACAAAAAAATCAAAAAAGAGAAAAGAACAAAAAAATTGAAAAAGAGAAAAATGTGTCATTGATGAAAACCTAGTAAACAGGCGTCATGGTAGCAAAAATAGAATCTCTGCCAAGATGGTGAAAACCTGGTAAACAAGCACATCTTGTTTCCTAAAGCTACATCTCATCTCGACACCATTTGGCTCTTGCTTTCCTGCTTTAGTTCGCTTTCCCACTTTCATAATTTAGTTTGTTTCCTGCTTTTAGTTTGTTTCCTACTTTAGCTTGCTAGCTCATGCACTTGCTTTCAGTTGTCTTTGATATTTTCCTCGACTCTTCATGGATTGGAACTAGTCACACTTGGGGGCACCTTCCTGGTGTAGGGGGCATTGTCCTATCACTTTCAGAGATGCTTTCTTGCATCAGTCACCAGTGGTTCCCACTATGTCTGCCTACTGATGCCTAGCTATTTTTGAGATCTCTCTCCTTGAGGGTCTCTCATGTATCAATCACCAATGGTTCTCACTGTGTCTACCTACTGATACCTAGCTATCACTTGGATCTCTCACCTTGAGGATCCCTCATACATCAGTCACTAGTGGTTCTCATTGTGTCTACCTGTTTCGCTAGTATCTCTGAGATCTCTCTCCTTGAGGATCTCTCTCGTATTGGTCACCAACATTTATTGATGTGTCTTCCTGCTGATACTTCATTTAGCTCTCTGATTTTCTCTTCGAGATGACTTCTCACATCAAATTCTTCTGATTTGACTTCAATCCACTTGATCACAAACTTAAACTGAAACTAAAACTGAATTTGTGATTCTCTGAAGCATGCTGAGCTTTTCTCTTTTGTGTGTTGTTCTTTTGCTTTATCATTCCTCCTTGAGCAACTCTAAGATGTCTCCTTGACTGGGAGAAGTGAAGACTAGGGGCATGATCTTTCCTTTTATTTATGTTTGCTGGTTTAGTTCCAATGATCCAATGAATGTATATAAGAGGGGTGTTCATCTATAAGATCCTTCATCACATATTGGATGGCCATGTGTACCTTGACTCCTTTTATATGGAAACTTTGGTGAGGTTGGTTCTTCTCCTTGTCTATTTTGAGTGAATTCTTTCTGCTACAAGTAAAATTGCTAACACTTGTCCTACTAAGTGAATGTAAGGGTCACTGTGAGAATTCTTTGGTGAAGGAAGGAACTCCTGTGTTTCTAGAATGTTTTTATGCAAGCAACATTTAGGTCATTCTAGTAGCTATGCTTTAATGCTTATGTTAACTTGCTAAATCAAAAGGAATAGGTGTTTTGGTCATTCTGGCTTCTTGTGCCTTAATGCTTACACCTCATTTCATCAAATCTAAGACTTATGTCATATTCATATTCTCATGATTGCAATGTCAGTGAGGATTTTTTGGCATCTTGTGATCGTCCCGTACCTAAAAGAACTCTACGATGATAATACAATGAGTCCAACAACCAAGTCCCAAGGTTGTGTTTAGCTTAGGCTTGCATTTTCATTCTAGGCTTACATTGAGACAGTATTTTGGTGCTCTCTTAAATTGGCTTCTATTCATCGAAGGTTCTCATATTTTGTCTCAAGTTTGTCTTGGCTACACAAGTGTCCAGTCCTTGCTCTCGATCTTCCAAACATTCTTTTGATTAGTACCTGTCATATATTGCTAAACTCTGCATGAGATGATTAGTACCACATACATTACATTTTCATTTGCATCCATGAAATACATATGCATACATTTCCATTTACATACTCATTTCCATTTGCATCCATTATAAGCATAAATAAAATCATACATTACATTCATTTATCTATCATCTATCATTTCATTTCACATTGCAAAATTAAACATGTGCATATTCATATCATAAAAGGAATCATGTGCATCTCATATCTAATCCATACATCTAATCATCTAAGAAACATCTCATAAACATCAACATTAAAGCAATATATCAACAAGTATAATGATATCAAAAGGTGATCTCATATATATATATATATATATATATATATATATATATATATATATCTCGGTCATATCAATGTCATGAACAAAACAATGGTGCTACTCAAGCACAGTATCAAAAAATGGGCTACAATATGTATATCAAAATGTGCTAACTCTACTTGCTACCACCTGGAGGTGGTGGTGGCGGTGGTCCCTATGTTGGTGCCTATGGAGGTGGCATCGGTCTTTGTGGTGGTGGTGGTGGTCCCTATGCTAGTTCTTGTGGAGGTGGTATTGGTCTCTGTGGGGGAGGCATCAGTCGCTATGGAGGTTCTTGTGGTGCTCTGACATACTTAGAAAATGGTGACACCTACTCTGAAAAATCTAGAACAACTCTGACATAGGCTGCATAGTAATAGGTTGCTTGAGAAGACTCATATCTAGCCTCTAGTCATGCTCTTTCCAGCTCCTCTCTGTGCTCTCTGATCTCTCAATCACTCTTGGTCACCCACATCTGCTAGATGATGACCCATGTATGGAAATCATCTCTCTCTCGCTGCACCTACCGAACTCTCTCCAGGCTCTTCCTAAGAGCCTCCTGTACCTGTGTCATCTAAGGTGGCCCCTATGTGGCCTGATCTAACATATCAGTATCATCACCATGTACCTCCTTATCAAGAGGTGTCTGCTATGAGGAATCTCCCATCCTCTATCTAGTGGACCTCTCCTAGCACCTACATCTGACCCCATAGCCCTCGAGGGGATGTCTGTCTATGCTATCCTAGGCCTCAAAACTCTATGCCCAGGCCACTGTAATGGTACCTATTGTTGGATAGGTACTTGTTGTTGTCCCTATTGCTGGACAAGTACCTGTTGTTGTTGTACCTATCATGCTATAGGCACTCGTGCCTCAATAGTACACCTCCCCTAATCTAGTCTGGGCTGCTAGCCCTTCTTCATCTCATCAACAAAGTGAGCATATGTGGCATACTCCTGTGAGCAGTCCTATGGCCTCCCAAACTATCTCATCATGCATGTGAGCAAGAATCACTCAATGAAGGAAATAGTGTGCTCAATCAGTGGATGCAAGATGAACATATGAGATAGCTCGCACCGAGCATTGTCCCATAGCTCTGTAGCAATCCAAGGTCTCTAGATGACTGCTGCCATGTCATCTAGCTATCCTCACCACTGCTAGGTCTTACCCAACATTGGCTGAGTCATAAGACTAGTGTATCTGTATATATAAGGCTCAAGAGGATGTCATGTATCATGGAAAATTGGCCTGCAAATAGGGAGATGATCCTAGGCCCAGATCTGTAAAACAAGAACTCCAGCCACCATGGTCTTGGCACTCTGATATGCTACCTCATGCATCTCATGGTAGATCTATGCAAGCATGCATTCACCCCATCCGAATCTAGTGGCTGGCCTATCCAACATCCTCTACAACATGCGACCCCAGCCGCACTCTAATCCATGATGTCCCCTATCTATAACCAAGTAACAGCTTAGGAAAATGGCTAGAACAACTACTAATCTATGAGCCCTTCCATATCTACTGATCAGGTCCTCCCATGAGATGGCTCAGCCCATCACTAAATCATCTCTGAATATGGCCCTCAGTGCCAGTGTACCTACCCTCATCTGTATGTCATACTCGACTTGAGCACCATGGAAGGGTATTCACAAGATCCTACAAATGTCCTCAGGAGTGACCATCATCTCCCCCATTGACAAGTGGAATGTGTTCATCTCCAAATGGAAACGCTTGACCAGTGCACCTAGAAGACCATGATTTACCCAAATGTTAGGTATATCACGCAAGAATGACAATCCTGGTCCCTCGATATGAGCACTCTTAGCCTTGGTCAACCTCTAGACTAGTGTGGTGGTAACAAGATGGTGCGACTAGAATGCGACATCCGGGAAGTCAACCTGCAAAGCAAGCGATGACATTGGATCAGTATCTCAACATGATGATTTCTCAAAGAAACAACAACAAACAAGGCTACACCTCTATCCTAGACACGACTCTAGAATGTCTTAATTGGATAATTCTATGCAAAATTGGAAGAAGACTCAAAACACTGCAACAACATCTCACATGAGGAAACTATTCCCTCACACGAGATAGGACCTCTTCCTGTGCGAGAAAGAGAAATTTTGCACGGTATCAGCTTTTGCTTCATGCAAGATTTTAGGAAGACCCGAGGTGACGATTCCTTGACCCATGCGAGGAAACCATTTCCTCACATGAGGGGCAACTGAGGCCGGCATGAGGAAACTGTTTCCTCATGTGAGAGTTGAAGAACTAGCCCTAAAACATGCTAAATCTAGCCTAAATGACCTAATAAAGCATTAAAACTTGAAATGCAGGATGGTTTATCAACTACTCATAGGTGGGTCATACTCTGATGGTCGGCTATGGCATCAGTAGTGCTTGAATCGATGCATATGCAATGGAACACCCTCCATTCTCTCATAGAGCTCTCAGAATCACAAGAAGACAAAGTGAATAATGATTTGAAAATGACACCTCTAGGCCTTGTATAACTTTTTGACCTAATTTTCAAAATGCTCCGTTTTGCGCAAAAATTGCACCCTTGGCTTAATCAAATGTTTTGAATCCATTTTTGGGATTGAAATCAAAATCTAACATCTCTAGATGGCTCAAAATTGCATTTTAAATTGACCCTTTGGGATCGGACGCTTGTTCAGTCAGTCTTCTGACGTCATCTTCCTGCCAGATTCTCATCTCCTCATCATTTTCTCAAATTCTTCATCTTTTTCATCTAAAGTTAGCTCTAGTCAAATTTGGTCAACCATGATCAACTCTGGTCAAACTTGGTCAACATGACCTCCCAATTGCTCCAAATTGCTTTTGTAGTTTCTTAAATCTAGTCTGATTGCTTCTATTTTGCAACCTCTTATTGTCAATCATCCTTCTAATATGTCATCTTTTGATTTCACTCCTAAGGGGGTAGGATGATTGCATCATTTGAATCTTGTTGAACCAGTCTCATATCAATCTGACCTAAATCAAAGTCCTCACCGCTTAGGGCATCTCATCTCTAGGGGCATCTTCGTGCCTTGCATTTGGTCATTTGGTAATCTATCTTTTAGGTATCTGAGCAATCTAACTCAGATCCTCAAGGATCAAGCTTCATTCTGGAGATGGTTCTTGAAATCTCATTAGGTATTGGGGCAATCTAACCCTAATTCCTGAAAGTCAAGCTTCATTCTAGAGATGGCTCTCAAAATCTCTTTTGGACCATTATTTGGGCAATCTAACCTAGGTCTCGGAAGGCTAAGCTTCACATTGGGGCAATCTAACCCTAATTCTAGAGATTAGTCCTAAGTCTGCATCTATCATCAATGGGCATTGGGGCAATCTAACCCCGATCCCGGTCTCTTCTCAAGTTGTTATTAGACTGTTGTCTTCCCAATCTAACTTAGACTTCGAAGAATCATGCCTCATTCTAGAGGTGGTTCTGCAATTCAATCTATTTTGGTGTCTTGGCATCCTAACCTTAACTTCCAAGGGTTAAGCTCCATTCTGGGGATAATCCTGAAACCTCATCTGTCACATCAGACTATTCTTTGAATCAATGCGTTGTTTGCACATCAATTCAAAGATGGGAAAATGTAATACCCCAAAATTGGCATCTTATAATCTCAATCAATTTTGGTGGATTTTCTTCAATTTTACATCATTAAAGTCCTATGTTACTAGGAAATTTTCTCTCTCCTACCTAGCTTTATTTGACTTGATGTTAATTGCAAAAACGCTAAATTTCATTAATCTCACACTATAATTAATTCCTAAGTATTCAACTTTATTACCTAAATAATCCCTATGATAAATTGATTTAATTCTAAAGTCCTAAGTGCTTTAAATTAAATTAAACCCACCCCATTTGGCTAATACACATAAAAGGAATTAATATTACTTGGTTATTTGAATGGATTATCTTATTTGGATTTAATAATTCAAAATATTCGAAGGGTCACCCATATGTGGAAATAATTCATTCTTTTAATTAAGTAATTCCTCAATATTTGTCTCAATTGGGAATGAAGGGTCAACTATTTCATTTCAAGAAACTCTTCATTCCTTCTTTGGGCTTGTCTATATTATGAACCTTCTCCTTCATTCAAAAAAAAAGGGGCAATTTGAGAGCATATAAACTATAGCGAATTTTAGTCTCAATTATTCATATTTTCAAGCTTTTTATTGCATATTTAGATTAATTTCATTTTAGTATAATATTGCATTCTCATATTAATTAGTTTGTTTACCATGCTCATAGCTTAATTTTCAGATTTCTTTCAAGCTCTTTTAGATCAAATCTGCACTCTCATATTCCTTTCAAGTTTTTAACTTAAAATCTGCATTTTCATTTTAGATTAATTGCATCTCCATTGTAGTTCAATTTCTCATTTGTTTATCTTTCAATCTTTTGAAAATCCTCTATCTTAGTTTGGTCTTTTGGTTGTTGGCTCTTGTTCTAAGAGTAATTTAAACACCCTAGCTAATTAGGAGGCAACAGGTTGAATCGATAGACATTGTGAGTTGAGTAATTCATGCTCACCTTCGTAATTTCGATGATTGAGCAATGACTATGTTGTGTATATGGTTGGATTAGAGGTCCACGTTCAACTATAGATACCACCTTCATGTGGTTGGCCCTGTTAAGTAGAGAATATTAAAGTATTCTTGAAATAAGAAGAAGATCAATAAGGTAACACACTTTTCAATATTTCATTATGCTCCATTGTTAATATTATTGAATAATATGTATTGAATCGTAATTTTAGGATTTTTTTGAGAAAATAAGTGGTACCGATGCATTAGGAAATCTTGTGCTTGCAGATATAGGTGTTTATCTTCAATATTAGGTTTGATTCCCTAGAACACCATATGCAAGTTTCTTTATACATACATTTTGATTGCTTGAAATCAATAAATTCATGAGATTTTTTCTATGAGGATAGTAATACATTGGATTAACATGATGCATTCTTGATTTTTTACATGAATACCAAGTCAATATTATTTTGTATTCATAGTTGTCTCCCCTCATAAAATGTCAAAGTTTCTCATACAGGTCTTGTTTAGGTTCGGCTAGTTAAAACAATGTAAAATTGCCAAGGAAGGACATAAAGGATGTAAGTGATTTTATTTTTCCCATTTAAATATGTTAAGATATTTTCCAAGAAGTTTGTCAGTCGACTTTGTAAAAATCCAAAAAAGTTGCAAAAAGTGTAACTTTTACAAAATTGCATTTTGCAAAGTTGCACCAAAATTGACAAGTATTAGAAGAATCTTCTTAACTCCCACACAATGTCCTAATGAGTAAGTAAAAAATGTCTAATTGATTATGAGATACAACTTCTCACATAAAATTGTTCCTTCTCACTCACAAATCTACTTCTCACTAGGATCAATGTATAGATCCCTTACCTTGATCAAACAAACCTTCACCTTATTCCTCTTCAAGACCTATTAATTGTGAAGTAATTTTTGTCTCTCTATAAACTTTGATCACATCAAATTAACTAATCTTAGAACATAAAAACTATTCTCATAACTTACTGATCACTCATTCTCATTCATTTAATGACTTATCCTTCCCTTGACTATTTGTCATCCTTCTTCCAATACCTTGGGGAAACATACCCTTCTACTTATCCATCTTAGGATCCTTACACCCTATTAATCCACCAAACTCTTACCAATTCAATAATCCATACCGCAATGCTAATTATAATCACATTCTTCACTCTCCTATTCCTATGGACACCATTCATAAATTTCAACTTCTTCCCCAACCTTAACTATTGGGGTTTTAAACTTCACATAATCAAGGTTTTAGCCCACAAAACCTTCCAACTCTCAATAATCTGATCACTTTTTTATTTCACTTTAGGATGTGATTCTAAAATCCCACTGTCCTACTTTAGATAGACACCTACACTTCTACAACAAAGGCTCAAATACCCTTACCTTGGACCCATGGTGCCTTCCTACTTATTGGGTATTTTGTACAC
This sequence comes from Chamaecyparis obtusa, assembly GCA_027943335.1. Classification (NCBI taxonomy): domain Eukaryota; kingdom Viridiplantae; phylum Streptophyta; class Pinopsida; order Cupressales; family Cupressaceae; genus Chamaecyparis; species Chamaecyparis obtusa. The sequence goes on from BSBK01008132.1 coordinate 182,056, forward strand.
TCTTCAACACACTTCCCCTATCCCTGATAACACTTACCAATCTTAATATGTGTGGACTAATAACAACTTTGTGTTCCTTTACAAGACCACTTAATAGTCATATAATCTCAATTTCTATCTCTTTCCAAATCTATGTCTTCTCATGTCATGGTACCTTAAATGGTACCATGCCCTTATTAATTAAACAAAAGAATTAGTCACAAGCTCAGGATGATCCTAATCATGACAATGAATAAGACACCCTTAGAAACAAGGTTTGAAATTTTTTTGAATGACTTCCCATCATGTAGATGGTGGTATCTAACACAACATCCAACCTAGAGGATTCAAGGAACACAAATAAACAATGAACTTGTAAAGATAAATAATTCTGATTAAACTATGATCAAAGAATAGACAATGAACATGCAAGGGGGCCAATACTATCAAGGATTGGGTAAGGGTATGTAGACAAGTATGGATTGTAAAGGGAAAAAATATGAGTGTTCCAAACCATACACAACCTTATTAGAAGCAAAACATAACTTGTGATTATAACCAACCAGAAAATTGTACTATCACTTCTCCAATCAAATAGTTTAGCACTAATCAATTTTTTTTTACTTTGTTCTGGTGTCCATTGATTAAATTTGTATCCATATTGTACAAAGTTTAATATGTGTAATAGAAATCCACCTTTTGTTATGAATTTATTTTTATGAACTTTATCAAATGGTGAAAGTGATATACATAAATTGAAAAGGATCAAATCTACTTGTTTCATGTTTTGGATAAACATGTTGATTGGTTCTTGGTGTTGGACTACATGGTCATAGTCTTAATTGCTTCATATAGTGATAGGGATAGTCCAAGTCTTTTGAGGTTTTTAACTCCATAATATTGATGTCATATTTTTATTGAAATAATCATTCCAAGTTTTCATAAACATTTTTATTTATCCCTTAAGATTATCTATTGACTAGAAGCCACCAAGTAGTTCCATACTCATCCAAAGTGTTGATCACAATAATCACTATCCATTCTCATTTTGTTGCAGCCAAGTTTGGAATTGGTTTTTTCATTTCAAATCCATATAGAGGAGTCACTTGGAAATTTTATATGATTGATTTGATTCCATTATCAATGGTTGAGGGATCAAAGGCTATTTTTTTCATGTTGGATCAACATTACCCTTCCTTATTGTTATGACTAGGACAATCACCTTATTAGGACATTCCATTTGTCCAAGACTATTGTCCCAATAGGGGTATGGTGTTGATTTAGGTCTTCTTGAAATTATGATGGTGTTACTACAAAACAAAGAAGCCATATAGGATTTGATGGAACCAAGGGAGTTGGTGAGTGTTGTGATACAAGATGAGACATGTTGGTTAGTCCAAATGATCAAGTAGGTAATTTTATGTGTCAAGAGAATATTCCAAGAAAGAGAGGGTCTAGGGATGGTCAATCTATGTTGGTGAAACATTAAACCATAGTTTGATCCTTGTCTCTAGGAGGGAAAACAATTAATTTTTTTGGGGAGCTAGTGCTTCCTCTAGGTCAAACTTCTATTGGCTTCTTCTTCCTCTTGACCAACTTCTTCCTTGATAATGATTACAATCAACTATCCACACTCAGATATGAAGAGATTTTGATTTTTTACTCCATATTTGTTCTCCAACATATTTATATTTTCCAATAATTCTCCTATATCCTTACATCTTATTGCACTTACAATTTCTTCCTATTTCAAAACTTCTTTTTTTCTCTTAAATGTTGCACCCCTATATCCTTTTAGTAGACAACTTCCCTATGCAAAATTCACCTTGGAAAGGTAGAGACATTTTAAAGACTTCATCAATTTCTTTGTGACATGCTCAATTATAGTTTGAGGACAAAAACAATCTTATATGTTATGCTACATTTCAATATACATTTCATTTAAATGTAATTATTTTTTTTATAAATTTTTTTTAAAATTCGGTGTTCGTCGTAATTTCAATGAACGGTTTGTAATGCCCAAAAGTTCGGGTCAAAACACAACCAACAATTTTTTTAAAGTTTCATTAGAACAAGTTTACGATCAATTCGACGAACATTAATATAATAATCATATAGGTTATCATGAGTAAAAGAATATTCCCAATATATATATATTCCTTAAATAATTTCCTTATAAATATAGATTAATAATTTTCTATATATAAATAAATGTCAAATTGATTATAATAATTAGATTGCCAATATAAAATGTTGTACATAAAAATAAGTAATCAAATAAATCAATAACCATAATTTAATAAACATGTATTAATTCAATTTACAATTATAATATACTAATTAATTAATATATTCATTAACTAATTAATATATTATAAACCATTAATTAATGGCAAAATGTAATTAATGATTAAAATTAAATAATATATAAATTAAATTAATTAATAATTATAATATATTAATTAATTAGTATAATTATTAATTAATTAATAAACTATAATATATTAATTAAATATATATACATACTAAATAAAGTAATAACTATCTATTGTTATTACACATAACATTATTACAACAAAATAAACTAACTTCCTAAACTAACTTAACAACCTACTAATCATACTAATAATCCTAAATACCCTACTCCCTTACTCCCTACCTAAACACTAGCACAAAAGATGAAGGGAAGTGCCTTTTGAAAGGCATGCGTTGGTTCCCATGTCTAAGGTGGGGTCCACCAAACAATCCCCTTTCTTAACATTCTCCCCAAGAACCCACGCAAGGGAAAGCAGTTGCAATAAAGAAGGGTGGAGTTAATGAAGACAACAAGGTGAATAAAGATATGCTTAGATCCACGTACCAATAGAAGAATTTCTTGCCAAAGGAAGATGTGACTAGGCTCTCATGTCAGACCAAGTACCATGTGGAAGTGAATGTCTTGTTTGTTTGGAAAGAATATAAATGCCAAGAAGACAATCCACGCAGGGCTGGGAGTTTAGTAAAAAGGTAGTCAAACAAATAAAGCAACCCATGAGACAAGGCAAGGGAACAACCATGGGAGCTTACCTCCCATCCTAGGCCTCTCATGAGGCCACCCCCAAGCTTGGGGAAACCACATCAAATGGGATACATACACTCAGACTCAAACACTCACAAGAAAACATTCATTAAACAAAACCCAAATTCCCTCAAGGTAATAACTAAGGAATTCCTAGAATTTCCTTTGTGGGTTGTGGGTGGACAACCCATGGAGATAACCATTGCATGAAAACAAGGCCACACATGGACCCAAATATGCTCAATATCAAAACAAGGCCACACATGGACCCAAATACGCACATTATCATAACAAGGCTCACATGGCCAATCTTCCCTCCTTATACCCCCAATGCCTCATGGGCTAAATGCAAGGTTACTTGGGGAAAATCACTCACCCAAGCTTCATCCTTCCCCACACATGGAGGAGACTCTACACATGGAGTTGCCTCCATTTCCCACACCCCCTCTTGATTGCTCTTCCCTCCCAAGGGTGAGTGAATCCAAGAGTAAACAACCCCAAATCCAATTACAAGAAAAACAAAATACATGCTTGCTCTCACCATGACCAACCATGGGGAGCTAAAACAAAACAAATAAGAAATGCAAGCTTCCTCCATGACCAACCATGGGGAGCCAAAGAACAATTACACAACACATACAACTACTACAACAAAAATGAGAGAAATGAAGAGCAAGATCCTCCAACCTATGATCCAATGCCAAATGATGAAGTTTTAAGCCTTCTCCTTCTTCTATCCTCAGCTTTTCCCTTCTCCAAGTTTAGTGGTCTCTAAAGGTAGAGAGTGGGTGAACAACCCAAACCCCTCTAAAAGTTCTACTAAAAAGGGACCCCCTACCAACTCTCCACAACCCTCATAAAGATGGTCCTAGGAAGTACTTCTGGGTCCATGATGCAAGTTGCAAATTCGTTCAAGATTAAATGGGCACTATTGGAGGGGACAAAAAGGTCAAAATATGGCTTCTCCCATGCTTAAATTACCCCTAACCTATGGGTACAATGAATGGGCTACCTAAAAAGCGTGAAACTACCCCCTAGGGTCCCATTTAACCCTCCAAAAGCCATGGTTTAGTTAATGCACGAAAATGTAAGGTATGACTTCACTTAGGGGTCCTAAGACAAGAGGATGCACTTAGAATACCCCCTCTAGGAAGCTTCTAGGACTTGCTCTCGCACTCCAATCACACGACATACCTTAGTTAACAAATAACTCTAGTGTCAAGTGACACTCACATAATTAACATCACAATTAAGGTATGTCCAACATATTACAACACTTAACAATCCTACACATACATTCACATTACGGTTACAAAATAAAAAACTTCTCAACGAGGCCTTGGTCTCTTCAATAGACGGGGCCTTGGCTTTACCGATAGCACAAGCATTCAATGTGGTTTCCCTGAATATTTCCATGGTCCTTCCACCTGCAAAACCTTAATGCAGCATCAGTAATTCAAGGAAGAAAACCATCAAATATAAACATATAAGATGTAATATCCACACATTATTCATAACTCAATTGCATACATGAAATCACACAACAAGTAATGATCTTACACAATTCAATTGAACATTCAATCACATAGAATGAAATGTCATAATTCAATTGTCTGCACGTAATCATATAGGATTCAATAATCACATCAAATAAATTCAATTTGCATAACTCAATTCATACTTCAATTGCATATATAATTCATAATTTAATTTGCATAATTCAATTCATAGTTCAATTGAAATCAAGGTCATCCATAATCTATCATCATTATAAGATAATCTTCAGGTTCTCAAAACATGAAGATAATAATAAAGTCTAACATGATCAAATCCAAATCCACTAATCATGGATCCACATACAAAGTCGACAAAATGTATAGTCTAACATGTCCATCATAACATAACAGTAAATTGAATGAGTCCAAGTAACTCAATTTTCCTTAGTATAATATTTAAGATAAATCGATGGTTCAACATTGGTAAGGGTTAACCATAACAGTCGGGTCCTATAAAATTCTTATCACAAGTATGATTAAATTTCCTAATCTAGGAAAATAAAATGCAGAATAATCCTATTAGTCTAGGATCTAACAAATCCTTGTTCAGGGTTCTAATAATATCACTAAGACATCACTATGGTATAGCCATATAATACATCATCAAAACATTACTCATCCTCGTCGTAGGAGTTACTAGAATCATCACATCAACTATTAATTAAATCCAAGATAAACTTAAGACTTAACACATAACTAATTTGGCATTTACATCTCAACTTCACGAATCAAATCCTTTCGACAAAAGTACTCAATGGAACCTTAATAGTCTAGCTAGATCTATGATCCGCAGGGTAACATACTGCATCCAAGATTCACTTACACAATTAATAACCTAGAGATATCACCTCTGTCATTGTGACACTTAGTTGATAGGTCCTGATATGAAGGTACAATATATAGGTCTATTCTGAGGCACAATTCCGTTAGGGATTTACCAATCATCTAGATACTACAACACCCTGTTTCCACCTTTTCCTTGACAGTTTGTCAAAATTATGATGAACAATTCATCGATATTCTGAAAAACCTCATAATAGCACTGATGAGGTTTCTATACCTGCAATTTTTCCTTTTGTCCTAGGTACAACAACCTTGTCGATGCTATGGTGGGTCTATGCTTGATCCTTTTGTCATAATTCTAATGAAAACATGAAATCGATTGTCTCTTTTCCGATGACCTAAAACCTTCCTTCCGTGGATCATTTTTGACACAAGGAGGATGGGATAAGAGGCAAAAGAAACACCCAAATCACAAACCTTCTATGAAATTAACACATAGAAGCAAACACAATAATAGAGAGAGAGAGAGAGAGAGAGAGACAAGATAACAAATAATTCACATGTTAATCATTGTAGAAGGATTCATACATGTCGGGCTGTAAGGTCTTCATGGTTACAACCAAATACAATTAAAATTCAATTACAATAGTCCTCCAAAATGTGAGGATTCCACTTTCAGATCCTTCATCCTATCCTTTCTAACTCCTTGTGATTGACTACCTAAGAACTACAACATACTACTTTATTTATACAAGAGCCTACCAAAACAATTTGGCCTAATATTTAACATTGGAAAAGGGAACACCCAAATCTAGGTCCATATGCTTCCCAATGATTGATGTAACCATTAACTTCGTGACCAAACTTAAATGCATGAGTTGGCATCCACAAAATTCAAAAATAAACCACTAAGTGAGAAATATTACCGAGCAACAAGAAATCAACTCGGTGAATTAATTGAGCCAACTCGATGAACGAAGGAACCGAGTAGAAACCAAGCCCTGTCGGTGGAAATAGGAATACATCACCAAGAGCCCAAGTTAGCTACCAAGCACAACTAACAACTCTAACTTGTTTTTGGTGATATGAGATTGCAAAGAACCCGAGATTCTCCTCCATCAAACACCTGGGGCTGTTTTGAGATGATTCTTTGAATCATTAAGTAGGTGCAACTTGAGATGAATCCAACTTAGATTGTGTTATCCATGAATTGTCTTCAATTCATTTATTCTTTCACTTACCAGATATTCCATGTACTCTTTTCCTCTTGTTCTTTTGCCAACTCTTTGTTCCAAAATCTACTCAACTTCTTCTGTCTACTTCTTAGGATAATCATTTAGTACTATCATTTCTTCATCAGGTTCATGATACTCATACAGGTCTTGAATGTTGAATATAGTTGATATATCAATGTCATCAAGTAACTCAATCTCATACACATTTCAACTGTCAAACTTTCTCAATATCTTACAGGGACCAAATTTCTTCATCTTCAATTTTGCATATGTTCCAATAGGAAATCTGTCTTTCTTCAAATGAACCATTACTTGATCACCAACTGAAAAAGTCTTATGTCTTCTTGATCTATCTTCTCTATCCTTGTATTTTTTATTACTATGTTCCAACTTATGTTATACTTCCTCATGCAATGTCTTCATGAATTCAGAAAATTCTTCTCCTTCAGTGCTTCTCTTTTCTTCGCCAGCAATGTTCTTAAGTATGATATACCTCTCGATTGTATGACATTAACAATCTCAAAATATATTTTCCTAGTACTCCTATTCATTGAATTATTGTACGCAAACTCTAGTTGTGCCAACATAGAATCCCAATTACTTGATTTATCTCCAACTAAGAATCTCAACAAATTACCCAAACTTCTATTTACAACCTCTGTCTATCCATCAATTTGTGGGTGAAATGTAGAAATATACCTCAACTCGGTACCCAAAATTTTCCATATTCTTCCAAAAGTTTCCAACAAAGTTATTATCTCGGCAAGAGATGATACTCCTTAGTAATCCATGCAATCTAAAAATTTCCTTAAAGAAAATATCTCCTATATGCAATGCATCTGATATTTTTCTAAAGGGTATAAAATGTGCCATTTTAGAAAATCTATCCACCACAACAAATATAGAATCATTAGCTCTTGTTGTCCTCGATAAGCCAAGAAAAAAATCTACAGTGATATCAATCCAAGGTTTCCCAGGAACATAGATCAGTGTATACAATCCAATATTCTGACTTACTCCCTTTGCGACTTGACAAACTCCACAAATTTTCACAAATTTCTGAACATCTTTATAAAAATGTGGCCAAAAGTATCTCTCCTTAAGAAAATTCAATATTTTATAAATGCCAAAATCTCTAGCCAAACCACTACTATGTTTCGCCTTTATCATATTAGCTCTCATTGATCCTTTCAGTATACACAAATGAATAAATTTAAATGACATACCTGCTTGAATGAAATATTTTTCCCACTTAGTACTCAGTTGATCTCGAATAGGTGCTCTGCACTTTCTCCATGGTATAGAAAAATTAGGGCTAGTTTCATACAAATCTTTCATGTCATCAAAACCAAGAACTTCAAATCTCATCTGAGTCATCAAAGATCTTCTTCTACTCAATGCATTAGCAACTCAGTTAGTGACTCCACTCTTATGTTTTATCACAAATCTATAACTCTGCAAATATTCAATCCATTTCATATGTCTCTAATTCAACTTATTTTGGGTACCCAAATACTATAAATTTTTATGATCAATATACAACACAAATTCACTTGGTATCAGATAATGTCTCCATTTATTTAGAGCTTGAACAATAGCTTAGAATTCTTGATCACACAGAGAATATATCCTTTTAGCATCATTCGATTTCTCACTAAAGAAAGCAATAGGCTTAGCTTCTTGAATTAACAAAACTCCTATCTCACTACCACTTGTATCACATTCAACTTGAAATGCCTTATTGAAATCTAGTAAAACTAACATAGGAAATTCAACAATTTTTTCCTTCAAAATATCAAAACTTTTATATTATCTCCATGTGTCCACTTGAATTCTCTTTTATCTCCTCTCATAGTCTCAGTCATAGCATTACAAATTGAACTAAAATTTATGATGAACTTTCAGTAAAAACTTGCTAAACCATGAAATGATCTTACCTCACTAGAATTTTTAGGTGTAGGCCAATTAAAAATAGCTACAACTTTCTTAGGATCCATTTTCAAATAATCAGCTGAAATCACAAATCTTTCAATTTCTATGATACTTGTTTAATGTGCAACAAATATTCTTCTATGGTCTGAAAAATATCGAAATGTCATCTAGGTATACAATCACAAATTTACCAAAAAATTTCTTCAAAACCTCATTCATCAATCTCATAAAAGTACTCGGTGCATTAGTTAAACCAAAAGGCATAACCAACCACTCATACAAACCTTCTCTTGTCTTGAAAGAAGTCTTCTATTCATCACCTTCTCTAATTCTGATATGATGTTTTCCACTTTTCAAATCAATTTTGGTAAAATACTTTTCTCCACTCAAGTTGTCCATTATTGTATCCATTCTCGGTATAGGAAATCGATATTTCATTGTTATCTTGTTGATTTCTCTGGAATTAGTACAGATTCACCACTCTCCATTCTTCTTAGGTGAAAATATAGATGCTACTACACATGGACTCAAAATTTCTTGGATCAAACCTTTCTGAAATAATTCTTGTATTTATCAATTGAGTTCCTCATTCTCAGTAGGTGTTAACTGATGTGGTGCTTTTTTCAGTAAACTAGCTCTAGGAATAAGATCCATACAATGATCAATGATTCTTTTCGGTGGTAAACCATTAGGTACATTATCAAATATGAGCTCTTTGTGCTTGGTGAGTTTCTTATCAATATCTTTATGGATACCATCCACTATTTTTATCACTCACTTGGTTAGGAATCACAACAAAACATACATCATTCTTATTTAAATCCTTAACAAAATTTATTCCTTCCATCAAAAAACCTTTCATAGATGTGCAAACATTATCAATAGATTCTTCAATCAAAGGTAACAAGATTTGTCTTCTCCCATCAACTTAAATAGTATATTTATGAAATTTTCCATCATATATAGCATGTCTATCATATTTCCAAGGTCTACCCAATAAAATATGTCAACATTCCATAGGCACATGGATATCACATAATACCTTATCATAATACTTTCCAATTTTAAAATTAACATAAAATTGTTCACTTACCAATAGTGTATGTTCATCCTTGATCCATGAAATTTGATAAGGATTCAGGTGTTTCAACCTTTCCAACTACAAATTTGCAACCATTTCCTCAGATGCTAAATTCTCCAAGCTTCCACTATCAATGATTACCTTCCATACTTTATGATTAGAAACTCTGCATCTGGCCTTGAACAAACTTTTCCTTATCGGATCTTCCTTATTACTTTCACTCCATAGTGCTCTTTTGACCATCAAGTTCTTTTCCATCTCTAGTTCATTCAACGAGTCTTCTTGCACCAAAACATTTCTACTATTATCGACCTTCTTTCTTGCATGTGTACACTCAAATGACCTATGTCCTCCACAATTGTAACAAGTTCCTCAAAATCCACCTTTTCTATAGCCACCTCGGTAGTTATTGCCTCTTCCTCTAGAATAAATTTCACCTTTCCACTCAGTCTTGCCTTTATCCTAATTTGTTTTGTCTTGATCATATCTATTATTTTCACCATAAGATCTATCGCTTCCTCTCAAGAATCTACCACCTCTTCCTTTTTGTATTTTCTCATTTCTTTTGTTCAATTTCTCCTCGGCTTTTAGGAAAAATTGATAAGCTTCTTCAATACTTTCCAACTTGACCAAGCTGATTTCCTCTTGAATAGAAACTCTTAACCCATTCAAGTATCTAGAAATTCTTTCCACCTCATCCTCAATATGTCCAGATTTGATGTCTAATCTATATACTTCCTCAGTATAGTCTTTTACTGAGCTATCTTTCTACCTCAAACTTTGTATTCTCCTAACTAGGTTAATCTGATAATCACAAGGTAGAAACTTGCCTTTCAACTTATTCATCATATTATTTCATACCTTGATTTTTTCTTTGTCTTTGCTCTTTCTGTCTAATTGTAGATCCTCCCACCATAAGGATGCATGACGTTTCAATTTTGTACTTGAAATTTTCACCTTCTTTTCCTTAGGGACATTTTCATATTCAAAATACTTTTCCATCTTAGTTATCTAATCCATGAACTCATATGAATCCATCCTACCACTATATTCAGGGGGATTGGAGTGTGGTGTAGATTTCAAGTTTTCCAATGCCTTCAAAAGTCTTTCTTCACCTTGATCCATTATTGGTGTAGGTTCTACTTCACTTTTTCCATCTTTGACTTCTTCATCACTAACATCCTCAAGATGTCTTCCTCGACGCTAGGCTATCTCAACAACTTCTAACCTAGCAAAAAATTGTCTTAGCATGTCAACTAATCTTGGATCTACATCTTGCCTCCCATGAACCATATTCAAACCCTCTATAATTGTACGCCTAATCACAATTTTTCATCCCACAACAAATAAAAAGTAGGGCTTACAAGAAGGAACCCTCAACCAAATACCTAAATTCGTAAATATATATCAAGATCCATCCTTGCTCTGTGGTGCTGGGCACCCTAGAAAAAGCCTAAACAAAGAGTCATTTAGACTCATGGATGGTTTAATGATCCAAGATGTGAATGTAATGGGACCTATCATCCATTTTATGTTTAAACATGTTTGATGTAACAAGCCTTAATTATAAAGGCAATGTAATAGAGGTTAGGGCACTATAAGATCAAAATGTACCTAGGAGGCTCATGAGGGGTCAATTTGTTAATCCTAGTTTAGTTTGGGGATCTAAAGGCCTATAAGGTCTAAAACAAATGTAATATGGTCTCTAAGACCAATTAAAAGTTGTAAAAGCACCAAGAGTGCTCAAAAGTTGTAGTTTGCCCATATTGGCAATTTAGGCCTAGTAAGGCTTGTAAGGGTTTTAGGTGTCTTTAGAAGGGTTAGGGAAGTCATAAAACCTTTGAAAATGTTAGGACTATGATGTATACACTTTAATTGTTATAGATTGTCGAAGTTGACACTTTTAGTGTCGACTAGACAACAACTTTTAGTTTGTAACTAACTGGTAACAGTCAGATAACTGACTGTTACAGTTAGACAGGGTATATCAGTCTCGTTTGGCTATTTAGGAGGGAGGTTTTTTCAAGTTTTAAAGCATGTGGAGTTGGTGTTTGGTGGAAGAAGAAATGTAATAAACCCAAAGAAATTTAAAAAACAGATCTTTTTGCAATTTTCTTACTGGTTCACGGTTACAGTCAAGAAACTGCCTCTTTTGGGATGTCTAACACAGGATCTTGAACAGTGTTGAGCATAGAAGTTCTCATTTGTTTATTTTTTATCATTATACAATCTATTTCCATTATCCTATTGTGTTTAAAGAACTAGAACTTTGATTGAAACACTCAAAGAACTGCGACTGCCAAAGTACAGTCGGGTTAGGACTTGAAGTCTTCAACCATGTGGCAATTCTCCCATCCTCTGTGATCACTGTGTTTGATGGGAGAGTGCCAAAATGTTGTACATACATGTATATTATTTGTCTTATGCAGGAGATTGAAGGATATTCTTGAAGAACCACAAATGGTGGTAGTAGTTTGCTGACAGAGAACGCTGATTGAATGGTTTAACTGTCCAGAAACATACAGTCCAGTGCGGGGAACATATCTCCCAAGTGAACCGTTAGATCTTGCTAAATTTTATATATGTTTTATAAAACCTAGTTATGCACATCTCCACCAGAGGGATTGCAAAAATAATTTTTCCTTCAAAAGTTATAGACACCTGTATATGGGTCTATATAGAGGACAGTGATAGGGCAGTTTTTCATGGATTTCATTCAGGAATATGTTTTGGGGTTTTATAAAGGGATTAGGAGTTGTGTGGGTCTGTGGAAAATATTATAAAAAGGGTATTATAACATGTAATGTGTTTGAAAAGTTGTTTGGGAAAATTTTGGAAGAGTATTGAAAAAAAAACACTCACTGCTGTACTGGCAGGACTGTACCAGACTAGCTAGTTTGGAGAAGAAGGCTAGAATGGATGCAAGAAAGAGGTTGGAACTTGGCATGTGGATGAATTAAGTATGTTGGGATCCTTAGGGAGTTAGGATCACCACTGTAAACAATATTCAAGGGTTTGGTTGATGAGACTTATTGGTTGGAGGGTGTGCTAGTATGGGGCATGAAGTATGATTGAATGGTTTGGTTTGAAGTGGTAGGTGTAAACAAGGTGTGGAGTCTAGTGGAGTTCAATATGATTGGTGTTAATCTATAATAGGAAGCTAGAGTGGGATGGGTCTTTGAGTGGTCATTTGAATGAAGATGAAAGATTTGTTACCAAGAAAAGAAGGAATGAGTTATTGTTCTTTGAAGAAATTGTTATTCACCATTAGCCTCTGCATCACTCTGATAACACCTGATGCAAGCAGGACAGGATAAGAGGCCAAAGGCACACCCAGATCACCAACTCCTATGAAATCAATACACAGAAGAAAACACAATACCAAAGAGAGAGAAAATAGAAGATTATTTATATGTTAATCACTATAGAAGGAATCATAGATGTCAGGCTATAAGGCCTTCCTGATTACGACCAAATACAGTCAGAATTCAATTACAACAGTCCTCCAACATGCGAGGATTCCACTTTCAGATCCTTGCTCCTATCCTTTCTAACTCCCTCTGAATGTTCGCCTAAGAACTACAACATACTACTTTATTTATACAAGAGGCTACCAAAACAAGTCGACCTAAGATCCAACATTGGAGAAGGGAATGCCCAAATCTAGGTCCATACGCTTCCCAATGATCAATGTAACCATTAACTCCATGACCAAACTTAAATGCATGAGTTGGCCTCCACAGAAATCCAAACTAAACCATTCGATGACCATGATTACCGAGCAATAGGAAATCAACTAAGTGAATTAACCGAGCCAACTCGGTGAATAAAGAAACCGAGTAGCAACTGAGCCCCGTCGGTGGAAATAGGAATACATCACCGAGAGCCCAAAAGAAGCTATCGAGCACAACTAACAACTCTAACTTTTTTTTGGTGATATAGAATAGCCAAGAACCCAAGATGCTCCTGCATCAATTTTGGATGTAGACATCATCAAAATTGTGACATCTATGTATTTGTTAGGACTTCTGCTGAAAAATAGCGATGAGCAACTTTTCTAACATTTGTCAAAAGTCTGACATTTTCTTGTCAAAATTCTAATGATCTATCATCAAAAAATGACCCCAAATATATCAGTGAACCTTATCCTAAACCTACATTTTATCCTATGAGAGGATAAGTATCTAGTTGACTACCCTTTCCAAATTTTTCAAGGTTACATGAATTCATGAACCCTATTGGAGTATGTCAATGATCATTGCACATTTGTTGCATTGTGATTAGTCAGTTTCGATGTGCATGAATCCATTTAGGTCAATGTTGTATTTTGTCATGATGTCAATAAATGGATTGATTAAGGGATAATTATTAAGGTTAATAATTATACCTTCTAAATGTTATTAAATTAAATATAAGGTTATTTAATTATAAAGTATTAATTAAATACCTATATTTAATTAAAGATTTAATTATTAATTTTGAAAAATAATAAGTGAAGATTTAATTAATATTAAATAAAAAATTGATCAATATTAATTATATGGTGATTTAATTATAAAGTCCAAATATAAAAATTCAAGATTTAATTAATATTAAATCCAAAATTCATATTTTATGCCCAATTAAGTAATGAGTTACTTTAACATTTACTTTCAATTTCAAATTTACATGTTTGAAGATGATACTTCAATTAGTTATTTAAATTAAATCAGGCAATTTTGAAGGCATAAGTTTTTGATAAAAACAAAGTTAAACTCAAATTAAGAGTTTAGTTGTGCAAAATTTAGTCAAATTAGAAATTAAATTAAGTGATTTAATTAATTTTAGATTTGAGTTCTATTTCTTGATTAGGGTTGCACTTTTCAAACTCTAGCTTTCTAGGTTTTATATATTATAGATCTAGGTCATTTTTAAGATTATTCAATCAAGTTGAAGGAGTCTCTCTCGCAAATTTTGGGGTTAAATATTTTGTTTCAAGCTTTGGAGTTTTGGGATTGAATTTGGTTCTCTTCATCTTTGTATTCAATTTGATGATTCAAGGTAGGGTTGTTAGCATGAATGTTGAATATGTCCTATGGGATAGTATTCTATAATTTTTGGAGTAGTTGCATTCTGCATTCATGATTGTGTTTGTCATTGATGTCAACACACTAATAACTCAAGATTAGTAGAATAGAAGACAAAGTTTGGATTAGCGCAAATAGTATATTGCATATGAGGTTATGCAGAGTTGAGGACATGTTGTGTATGGTACTGTCCTAATATCATGGTTAAGAGCACGTAGAGAAATTCAAGTATTTGTGTCAGTTATGAGTAATCTAGTGGAAATTGTATTCTGACAGTGTTCCTGAGAAGTAGTTTGTGATAATCAGATTATATCTCATAAAAGGGATAGAATCTGGTCAAGAGAAGTTAGATAGAGGTTGAAGACATTACAGAGGTGACCTAGATGATTCAACATAGTCAATGGTTTCTCGTGTGATGATTTATTAAGTTTGTGAGCTGACATTTTTATGTAATTATGCAAATATTGTGTAAAGTGTAATGTTTCATATTTTGTAATTGGTTAAGCTTAATTGGCTGACTCAATTATGAAATATTGTGCACAGTATAAATGAAGGATTGTTTTCCTTGATTGATATAGATGTTTGATGTAGTGAAGGTGAAATAATGTGAATAAGTGATCTAAGGGATTGATTTGTGATGCAAAGTAAGAAGATCTGGTGAAGCATTTGGTGCGGTTTTGGCATAGTCAAAGAGGAGAAGAGAAGTTTATAAGATAACTTATACTTGTTATTATTCTATTTGGATAATACAGAGATCAGTTGGACAGTGTGTTTGGTGATCTTGCCCTTGAAGCTATTTGGATAGTGGGTCCTTATGTCTTCCTTAAACTCCTAACATGGTTAGAATCTCCTAAGAAGGATTCAAAGTCTCCTAACAGGGACTGATATGTACTGAATGTATTTCATAAGAGTCCTAATAGATTCCATCCTATCACAAGGAATTTTCATATTAGTACATTATTTTTTGGGTAGCACCCCCACCAGGTTTTACTCTCCGATCAAGAAGTTTCCTAGTTAACAAATCTAGTGTCATTGCATATGATTATCTTTCTATGGTTGTTTGTTATGTTGATTACATGTTTCAAATATAATAAGGTTAATAAAAAAAAATTTTATTAGATAACTGATTCACCCCCCTCTCTCAGTTATCTTGGTGGACTTTACTTTCTAACAATTGGTATCAGAGTGATAGGGCCTTGAAGGAAAATTTTAATAGCTTAAGGAGATCCATGGTGATTCACTTCAGAAAAGAAAGTCCTAAGTTTGATGGAGTTAACTATGACATCTAAAAAGATAAGATGAAGACACATTTTCTATGTTTAAGACCAGGATATTGGTTGATCACAAAGAATGAGAAATGTATCATTGGAGAAGAAAAGCTTGAGGATTGTACTAAGAAAGAAAGAGATCTATTTATGTGTAACATACTTGCCAGAGAAACACTTTTGTTAGCTATTCTTGAGAATGAATATAGTTAGGTGAAAACTCCAAAGACATTTCATGAAATTTGGTTAGCTTTGGAATCTACTTTTGAAGGTGATAAACATGCTAAGAGAATCAGATTAGAAAGTTGGATATGTTTATTTCAAGAGGCTAAAATGATGGAAGATGAATCTGTTAGAAGCTATATTGGTAGAATATCAGAGGTTGTTGCAGGTATCAAATCTTGTGAAGGAAATAAGAATGAAGATGAAATCATTTGGAAGATATTGAAAACCTTGACCCCGGTGTTTAAGGAGACAAAACACATGATTGAATGAGTCATACCTTTTACTAGAAAAAAATTACTAGAGAGACTCTTCTTGGAATATTCGAAGTAGTGGAGATAAGTCTAAGACAATTTGGAGATTTGCCTAGGATTGAAACTGCATTCAGCGCACTTAGTGTTCACCCTACTTTGTCAAGCATTACAAGTGTCAGTGAATATTATGCTAGTAGCAGTAGATATAATACTAAAGAAGATAGAAAGATTGAATAAGGAATTGCTTTGCTTGTGAAAAGAGAATCAGAAGGTAAGAAAATCTTTAAATGTTGGACATGTCAAGAATATGGTCATCTTGCATCTAAATGTCCTAAGAGATTGAATAAATATAAGAATAATTTTAAGCCTAGAAGACCTAAAGAATGTTATTATGCTAATGATGAAGAATTTGAAGCTAGTATTGAGAAATTCTTAAGTGAAAGTGATAATGAAAGTGATGATATAGGATTTGTTTCTATAAAAGAAGAAAACTCTGAAATAGAAGTCAAAGAAGAAAAAGCTTTAGTATCACAAGATGAAAAAGAAAATTGATTGGATCATAGATAGTGCCTGTTCACATCATATGACTGGTGATATGAATAAGTTTATAAAGTTTAACAATTTTATGATGGAGGAATTATTAGAGTTGAAAATAATGTACCTTTCCAAATAAAAGGAATAGGATCTATTACTCTTAATGGAAAGACTAAAAATGATGATGTTTCCTTTATGGGTGGATTGAAACATAATCTTTTAAGTTTTGGACAGTTAGTTAACAAGGGATACCAATTTTGGTTTACTGAAAAGACTTGTATGCTCAAGGATAAGAATGGTAAGATGATTGGAATAAAAGCAAGAACCAGAGGTAATGTATTTCAAACGTTGAATCCTACTGAGATGACATGTTTGATTGCTAAAATTGATGACAGTTGGTTACGACACAAAAGGTTTTTTCACATAAACTTTGATAACATTGTGAAAGAAAGTACCACATTTGGAGTATGAGATTTTCCTAAAATTGTGAAACCTACTAACATGGTATGCAAGGAATGTGTTATGGCAAAACAAAAAGAAGTTCTTTTCCCAGCAAGAAGTTCATCACAGTAGAAAACTTGGAGATTGTTTATACAGATCTGAGTGGTCCCATAAGAACACGAGGATTCTATGGTGAAATTTATTTTATGGTTCTTTTTTATGATTTTACTAGGATGGTGTGGGTAGCATTTCTTAAAGAAAAGTCAAAAGCATTTGATACTTGTTTAGATTTCTTAAGAATAAAGTTGAGAATGAGAATGAATTAGGAATGAAGATTAATTTTTTAAGATATGATAGAGGTGGAGAATTTACTTCAAAATAATTTAATACTTTTTGTGAAGTGAATGGCATTAAGAGACAAATTTCAGCCCCTAAAACACCCAAGAAAAATGGTATTGTTGATAGAAGGAACATATCAGTAACTGACACAGCAAGAGTTGTGTTGTTTGATAATGATGTAGCAAAGATATTTTTGGGAGAAGAAATAAAAATAGAAGTGTATACAATGAACAAAGTATAGATCAGAGAAGATATAGACAAGACTCCTTATCAATTATGGTTTGGACATGGACCATCAGTAAAATATTCTAGAATCTTTAGAAGTAAGTGATACATAATGAGAGATGATGATATTGGTGAGTTTGATCTGAGAAGTGATGAAGTTATGTTCCTTGGTTATTCATTGAAAAGAAAATCTTATATATGTTTTAATAAGAGAACTAAGACTATTGTTGAGAGTGCAAATGTTAACATTGATGAGAAGTTCAAAATTTATGAAAGAGTAATTGATTATGATTCAAATGAAGAAGTCTATCTTGAAACCAATCAAGAAAATGTTGAATTGTTTTATGAAACTAACAATGATTTGTAGAATGAGACTCATGATGAAGAACAAAGAGAAGAACCAAGATCTAAACCTAGAGTAGAAGCAAGAGTTGAGACAGTAACACCTAAGAATAATTTGATAAGGAATCATCCTTCTTATCAGATTATTGGGAGAAAAAATAGAGGATTTATGACAAGAAATAAGGTACAAGAAGAATTTTGTTTGATTTCTCAAATTGAACCTAAAACTGTTGATGAATCTTGTAAAGATAACAATTGGATTCAAGCAATGAAGGAACAAGATGAATGAATGAGGTGAATTTTTAAGAAACAAAGAAAGACTGGTATGTAAAGGATACTCACAACAAGGTGTTGATTATGAAGAAAAATTTGCACCTATTGCAAGAATTGAAGTAGTAAGGTATCTTATACCATGGATTATCCTTATCTTTTGGATAGTTAGTTGACAAGGGATACCAATTTTGGCTTACTGAAAAGACTTGTATGATCAAGGATAAGAATGGTAAGATGATTGGAACAGAAGCAAGAACCAGAGGTAATGTATTTTAGACATTGAATCCTACTGAGATGACATGTTTGATTGCTAAAATTGATGATAGTTGGTTATGACACAAAAAGGTTTTGTCACATAAACTTTGATAACATTGTGAAAGAAAGTACCACATTTGTAGTATGAGATTTACCTAAAATTGTGAAACCTACTAACGTGGTATGAAAGGAATGTGTTATGGAAAAACAAAAAGGAGTTCTTTCATCATAGTAGAAAAATTAGATATTATTTATACAGATTTGAGTGGTCCCATAAGAACAAGAGGATTCTATGGTGAAATCTATTTTATGATTCTTTTTGATGATTTTACTAGGATGGTGTGGGTAGCATTTCTTAAAGAAAAGTCAAAAGCATTTGATACTTGTTTAGATTTCTTAAGAATAAAGTTGAGAATGAATCAGGAATAAAGATTAAATTTTTAAGATATGATAGAGGTGGAGAATTTATTTTAAAAGAATTTAATAATTTTTGTGAAGTGAATGGCATTAAGAGACAACTTTCAGTCCCTAAAACACCCAAGAAAAATGCTATTGTTGAAAGAACGAACAAATGAATAACTGACACAACAAGAGTTGTGTTGTTTGAGAATGATGTAGCAAAGATATTTTGGAGAGAAGAAATAAAAATAGAAGTGTATACAATGAAAAAAGTACAGATCAGAGAAGATACAGACAAGGCTCCTTATCAATTATGGTTTGGACATGGACCATTAGTAAAATATTTTAGAATCTTTAGAAGTAAGTGATACATAATGAGAGATGATGAGATTGGTGAGCTTGATCCGAGAAGTGATGATGTTATGTTCCTTAGTTATTCGTTGAAAAGAAATTTTAATAAGAGAACTAAGACTATTGTTGAGAGTGCAAATGTTAAAGTCAATGAGAAGTTCAAAATTTAGGAAACAGTACTTGATTATAATTCAAATGAAGAAGTCTATCTTAAAACCAATCAAGAAAATGTTGAATTGTTTTATGAAACTAACAATGATTTGTAGAATGAGACTCATGATGAAGAACAAAGAGAATAACAAAGATGTAAACCTAGAGTTGAAGCAAGAGTTAAGACAGTAACACCTAAGAATAATTTGATAAGGAATCATCCTATTGATTAGATTATTGGGAGAAAAAATAGAGGAGTTATGACAAGAAATAAGGTACAAGAAGAATTTTTTTTTATTTCTCAAATTGAACCTAAAACTATTTTTGAAGCCTGTAAAGATAACAGTTGGATTCAAGCAATGAAGGAAGAATTAGATCAAATTGAAAAAAATGATACTTGGGAATTAGTTCCTAGACCTAAGGACAAAAATATTATTGGAAATAAATGGGATTTTAGAAACAAGATGAATGAATGAGGTGAAGTTGTAAGAAACAAAGAAAGACTGGTATGTAAAGGATACTCACAACAAGAAGGTATTAATTATGAAGAAACATTTTCACCTATTGCAATAATTGAAGTAGTAAGAATGTTTTTGGCCTATGCAGCTTATAAGAAATTCAAAGTGTATCAGATGGATGTGAAGTCAACATTTCTAAATGGTGAATTAGAAGAAGAAATCTACATTGAGCAGCTAGACAGTTTTCCTTTGACCCAAGAAGGAGACATGGCATTTAAATTGAAAAAAACATTATATGGACTAAAGGAGGCACCTAGAACCTGGTATGAAAGATTGGATAAATATTTGGCAAAATTGGGATTTTCTAAAGGTACCGCATATAGTAATTTGTATCTAAAAGAAATAGAGAATGGCCTATTAATTGTAGTTTTTTTTTTTATGATATAATCTTTGGAGGATAAGATGAGGTGAGTGATAAATTTGCTAATGAAATGAAGACAAAATTTGAGATGAGCATGATTGGAGAAATGAAATTTTTCTTAGGTTTACAGATTGTGCAGAATAGTGATGGTATTTTCTTATCTCGAACTAAGTATCTGGAAGACCTATTGCAGAGATTTGGTTTGGAAAGTTGTAAGCCTCTCGGTACACCTATGGTAACTGGCCATAAGTTATCTAGCACAGATGAGACTCCCGCAGTTGAACAAAGGAAGTACAAATCTATAATTGTAGGTTTGCAATATCTAACTCACACATTACCAGATATAGCACATGTAGCTAGAATTGTTGAAAGATTTCAAGCTGATCCTAAGGAATCACATTATGCAATAGTAAAGAGGATATTCATATATTTGAAAGGCACAACTAATTATGGGTTGTGGTATGATAAATAAAATGACTTTACCCGGTGTGCATATATAGATACGAATTGGGGAGGTAGTGTGAATGATAAAAAGAGTACAAGTGGTGGAGAATTTTTTCTTAGAGGAAGATTGGTTTCTTGGCTAAGTAAGAAACATAATTGTATCTCACAGAGTAAAGCAGAAGAAGAATATGTAGTAGAAGCAAATGATTGTAATCCGAAAATATAGATGAAACAAATGTTGAAGGATATTGGAATCAAGTTTAATGAGCCTACTATCATACATTGTCATAACACAAGTATAGTAAGTATGTCTAAGAATCATGTGTTACATTCTAAAACAAAACATATAGAGATCAAGTATCATGTTGTAAGAGAGAAAGTTGTAGAGAAAGAAGTCATACTTGAGTATATCAGTACAAAGGAGTAGATTGCAGATATATTTAAAAAGCCTTTACCTAAAGATACATTTGATTATTTGAGAGGTATGCTTTGGGTTATGCCACAACCAAATTTTGAGTAGTGATGTGGAAACTTGCATCAGTCTAGTGGTATAGAGAACTATCTTTTTGGATTGTATGTTGATTCTTCCTCTATGGTGGAGTATCTATATTTTTGAGCCGAGTCATGAAGGACTCTTGGTAAAAGCTTTATTCAAACAATGTCTTTGAACACTAGAGATTGTATTGGATTGACATAGTGATGCTTACTTTGTCATTGATGTCAATGGGGGAGATGGATTGATGCAAGAGAAGATAGGAGGGGCCAGAAATAACACACCCTAACCTGATCCACCTTGCTCAACAACACACAGAAGAAACAACATACAACAATGAGAGAGAGAATATAGAACTTTCATATATTATCTTCAAATTGATTCATACATGCCAGACTATAAGGCCTTCCCCAGTTTTGGCCAGATATTACAATCAAGTACGAAAGTCCTCAAACATGCAAGGATTTGCAAATAATCTCTAATGTTCTATCTTCTATCTGCTATCAAAAAACTTCCTCCAAAACTCTATCCAAGCAACTACCTTTATATAAGAGGCTACCGAAACAAGTCAGCCTTGAGATCCACAATCAATGGAAGGAATGACCAAATCTAGGTCCACATGCTTCCCAATGAAGGATACCAACATTAAATCCATGACCCAAATTAAATGCACAAGTCAACCTCAAAATAAATCCAAATAAAACAACTCGGTAAGAATGGAAACTGAGTGTCAGACAAGCATCACCAAGTGCCAAGGAAATTCACCAAGCGCTAGAGAGATAATTGACCAACACCGACAAACAAAGGAAACCAAGCAACACCGAACCAACTCGGTTAAAGAAGGAACCGAGCAACACAAACAAACTCAAGTATGTTTTTGGTGACATAGATTTCCAAGGACCCAAGATGCTCCTACATCAAGGATACATGAAAAACATTTGATTGATGAAGAGAATTTGATGATTGATGAAGAGGATTTGAAAATTTAAAGCAAGAGCAATAGTATTGCATTTTGGTATTCATGGAACTTGGATGTTTTTTATCTATGTTTCCATCAATGCCAATGGGGGATATTTTTAGCATGAATATTGAATATGTCCTACGAGGGAGTATTCTATCATTTCTGGAGCACTCACATGTTGCATTCATGACTATGTTTGTCATTGATGTCAACACACTAATTACTAAATATTAGCATAATAGTAGACGGAGTTTGGATTAGTGCACATAGTATATTGTAGAAGAGGTTATGTAGAGTTGAGGACATGTTTTGTATGGTGGTCCTGATATCATGGTTAAGAGAACTATGGAAATTCAAGTATTTGCGTTAGTTATGAGTAATCTTGTGGAAACTATATTCTGACCGTGTTCCTAAGTAGCAATTTATGA
>BSBK01008133.1:0-171509 GCA_027943335.1 Chamaecyparis obtusa
TATATATATATATATATATATATATATATATATATATATATATATATATATATATATATATATGTATGTATTTATATACATATATACATATATATACATATATATATACATATATATATACATATGTAGATATACATATATATATATATACATATATATATATGTATCTAGATACATATATACATATATATATATATATGTACATACATACATACATACATACATACATACATACATACATACATACATATATATATATATATATATATATATATATATATATATATATATGTATGTATGTATGTATATATGTATATAGATATATATACATATATATATATATATATATATATATATATGTATGTATTTATATATATATACATATATATATATATATACATATATATATGTATATATACATGTACATATATATATAGATATATATATATGTATGTATATATATGTATATATATATAGATTGATGCAGGAGCATCCTGGGTGTAAGAGCAATCTTGCATCACCCAAAAATATTTATGTTTTTGTATTCAATAAGGGCTATTTGTGCAGAGTTGCTATTTATGGAAGGTTACTATTTTTGGTAATTTTTGTATGTGCTTAGAATGATCTGATTTCTTTCTTGGAGGTTCATTTTGGTCATATAAGCCTGCCAGTAAAGTTTCATTGCCAGATCAAGTGTATATTGGAAGATATTGAAGATTTTCGGTATTGGCAGCAGGGTACAGAAACTTTGAACTCAGTTTTGAAGGCTTTAGAGGCCCCGGATGAGGTCAAAAATTTGGGGTGACAGGCACTTGCGCAGGTCAAGCCTGTAGAGCGCTTTGTGGCGTTTCTGAAATGGGTTATAATAGCCGATCGGGTCAACTGGTGATGACTTATGGTCTTCGGAAGTTGGGCCACCCGAAATGGCAGAAAATAATTTTCTTCAAAATTTCTGTTCGGGTTTCAAAGGTTATCTTGAGCCGACTATGATGTAATAAAATGTAAAATAAAATAATTCTAAGTTTGGTCGGCCTTATTGGCTAAAATTCTGGAACCTTCCAGGCGGTGGAAAATTGCCTATATAAGGAAGGTTGTATTATTGTCTTAGGCAGTTCAGAATAGTTCTGGGTAGTAGATCTGGGTAATAGTTCGAGGCTTTGTCCTACAGAATATTGTAAGGGAATGCCCATGTGGCTTTGCATATTGTAATTCTGAAAGTTTGTAATTCCACATTTGTGGAGATAATAAGAAGCCAATTTTCTGTTCTTGCATATTGTTGTTGTTTCTCTATTTCTGGTATGTGTTTGTGGTATTAAGGGGAGCACCCTTCATCAGGTGGTATCAGAGCAGGAGTTCTTGAGTGTGTAAACAGATCGCCGACCGTGAGGCAGTTTGCACCAGGACCGTGGCTAGGGTTTCAGCACGCATCGTGAAAATGCCTCCACGAAGGGAACGTGGCGGAAGAGCTGGTGTTGTAACACCTGAGGTTAGAGAGCTGCAGAGACAAATGCGAGCATTGCAAGAAGAGATTCATAGAGGAATGAATCTTAATGTCAGAGATGAAAGCGAGGATGAAGCCGAAGAAGAATATCAAGAAGGAGAAGTCAAAATTGTGAACCAGGAGGAAGAAAGACTTTTTCGGGCCATTTCTAAGATTGGGAAAAGACCTAAGATTGAGGTTCCTACATTTTCTGGAAATCTTAACCCAGAAGAATTGATTGATTGGATCAATGAATGTGAGGAATATTTTGAGTATGAAGATGTTGAGGATCCTGATAGGGTCAAATTTGGGAAGGCCAGACTGAAAGGTCATGCGAAGATATGGTGGCAAGAGATTCAGTTGGAACGAAATAGAAGGGGAAAGGAGAAAATCACGAGATGGGATCAGATGGTGGATAAATTGAAGCGACAGTTCATTCCTATTGATTATGAGCTTGACCTACTGAAGAAAATGCAGAGTTTGAAGCAAGCAGGAAGATCTATTCAGGAGTATACAGAGGAGTTCTATCGACTTCTCATCAGAACAGGCCACGCAGAAGCTGATAAGGAGAAAGTTGCCTGATACCTTAATGGGTTAAGGCCAAGCATTCAGGAGGAGCTGAATCTGGTTCGAATGAACAGTATTGAAGAGGTATACAAGTTTGCCCTAAAAGTAGAGGAAAAGCTGAACAAGAAGTTTGAGAGCAGACAAAACGGAAGAGGTCGCGGTGGACGATCTGGTGGATGGTCATATGGTGGCCGAAATGAGGATCCGAAAAAGAAGGAGGAGGCCAGTAGTAGTTAGAATCAGGAAGGAAATAATTCCAATCGCTTCCAGGATCAGAATAATAGAGATCAGAGAGGAAGAGGAAGAGGACAAGGATCTGGAAGAGGTGGCTTCCGTGGAACATGTTTTCACTGTGGAGAAGAAGGTCATAGGGCATTTGAATGTCCTCAGTGCCAAGGCAGAATAGACAGGAGAAATGAAAGCCAGGCCAGAGTTGCACATGTAGATGAAGATGCCAGATCATCAAATTCTGAAGATGCTGAAAGAGGAGAAACGTTGATTAACAGAAGAGTCCTGTTGAGTGGTAAGAATGAACCTGAGCAAAGGAGGAGCCTGTTTCGCACCAGGTGCAAGTGTGAAGGTAAATGTTGTGATGTGATTATTGATAGTGGAAGCACTGACAATTTGGTGTCAGAAGAGATGGTGACAAAGTTGAAGCTCAAGAGACAGAAACACCCACATCCATATCAGATTGCCTAGGTACAGGATGACCACAAGGTCATGGTCAATGAACAATGCCTGGTGAAGTTCAAGATTGGTGGATACCAAGATGAGGTATTGTGTGATATCATATCTATGGATGCATGTCATATGTTGTTGGGTAGACCATGGCAGTTTGACAGATGTGTTGTACATGATGGTCGTGCGAATACCTATTCCCTGACAAAGGATGGAGTGCGACATAAGCTAAAACCATTGAAGGAGACTGAAGAAAAGGTATGTGGTAATGCAAGGATAACTTTTGTTGATGGAAGAAATTTCCTAGATGGTATGAGGCATGAGCATGTATGTTTTGCTTTAATTCCAAAAGCTGGTAAAGAGGAAGTAGAAGATGTTCCTGTAGAAGTTGCAGATTTGTTGAATGAGTTTCAGGATATTGTATCCGATAACGTGCCTGATGGATTACCACCAGTCAAGAAGATCAGTCATCAGATGGACTTGATTCCAGGAGCGAGTTTTCCGAATAAGGCAGCACACAGAATGACACCTGCAGAAAGTGAGGAGTTGAACAGACAAGTATATGAACTATTACAGAAAGGATTGATCCGTGAGAGTCTGAGTCCCTGTGCTGTACCAGTGGTATTAGCACCAAAGAAGAATGGAGAATGGAGGATGTGTACAGATTCTAGGGCAATAAACAAGATCATAATCAAGTACAGGTTTCCATTGCCATGAATGGATGATATTATGGACTGTTTGAGTGGAGCTATGTATTTCTCAAAGATAGATCTGAAAAGTGGATATCATCAGATTCGGATCAGAGAAAGAGATGAATGGAAGACTGCCTTCAAGACAAAGGAACGACTGTATGAGTGGTTAGTCATGCCTTTTGGGCTAACCAATGCACCGAGCACTTTCATGCGGCTCATGAACGAGGTTCTGAAAGAATTTCTGGGTAAGTTTGTCATTGTTTACCTAGATGATATTCTGATCTTTAGTAAGACATTGGAGGAGCATATGATGCATATTCGTATGGTATTTGAGAAGCTGAGAGGAGAAATTGTTGATTAATTTGAAGAAGTGTAGTTTTGTGAAGAAAGAGTTAGTGTATTTGGGATTTGTAGTTTCAGCAGAAGGTCTAAAACTGGACCCAGAGAAGGTACAGGCTATCCTTGAATGGCCTACTCCAAGGAGTGCTATTGAGGTAAGATCTTTTCATGGTCTAGCTAGCTTTTACAGAAATTTTATCAAAAATTTTAGCAGTATTTGTGGACCCTTGACTGAAACAATGAGAGGGGATAGAAAAGAGTTTAAGTGGACTAATGGGGCAGAAAATAGTTTTCAGTTGTTGAAACAAAAAGTTACAGAACAACCCGTTTTAGCACTTCCAAATTTTAATAAGGTGTTTCAAGTAGATTGTGATGCTAGTAGTACTGCAATAGGAGCTGTTATGAGCCAAGAAGGTAAACCTATTGCTTATTTCAGTGAGAAGTTAAATGATGCCAAGAGGAAATATTCTGTTTATGATCAGGAATTTTATGCTATAGTTCAGGCATTAAAGAAGTGGAGACATTATCTGCTTCCTAAGGAGTTTGTTTTGTATAGTTCAGGCATTAAAGAAGTGGAGACATTACCTGGGACCAGTAACCCAAAATATTTAACTCTTCTGAAGTTAGGTTGGTTAGGAGCCAACCCTATTAAAGGTTACAATGCACACTATTAGGTGTGACTTGGTTAGAGGATTTATCACTAATAGTCAACTATTGACCAACATTCACTATGGAGTCAACAAGATAACAATTAACATTCATTGAATGTAATATGAAAATACAATAATACTGTTAAGTTCACTCGTTTAAGAGATTTTGATAAATCAATGGTTAAACTGATACAATTTTAATCTATTCAAATACAACTCAATTGCAAATATTCAGATATACTATGCTCATAAAAGTTATCTGATTATTAATCAATTCACTTCCTCAATATTTCCCAAATTACTTCACTTGGTAAATAGTTCTCGGACGCTCGATAACATCTGCAGCTCCATTCTTTTTGTAACCAGTTTGATCAGGAATGCATGAATAATGTCTTCATGCGAAATCTTTGTAGTCTCTATTTGTCTGGCTGGCATGTTTCAACAATTAAACTCATGTCTCTTAAATAGACAAGTATACCATTTTCATATCAGTCATCAGATTTTGCCTCTTAATCTCCTTTGTCCATTTTGGCACTTAAACCTTCCTCAAAAAATGTGTCCATAACACATTTCAATCTCATCCTTTAGATCATCTCTGACTTATGTCAGCCGTGGATCTTATAACTAACTTCATCCTTTACCTCAGAATCATAACAATTTCGAGCTCATCAACTTTAGTCAATTGTTCTTAATATTTAATGTTTTCATCCATACTCGGTTAATACTGAACATGTCAGTGATAACTAACTTGGTTATTACTGTCACTTGGTATACATTACACGGGCTTGGTGTATATACATAAGTCTTTAATTACCGACCACATTAACTTGTTCCATTCAATCTTTTCTTCATAATAGATTAATGTAACATGCTCAAGTCAACAATATAAAGCCATAGACTCATCAATAAGTTACCCAATGTATGCCTTATCCCTATTTGTCATATCCATCTTTTCCTTATTTAGATATCTCATTTCTTCATCTTTTCCTCCTACAGATGTTCAGATGTTTGTAACTGTTACCCAAATTTTCCTGTCTTATACAAATTTGGCTAAATCTATCTCAAGGTCTCTGTTTTTACCCTACCAAGCATCCCTAAAAATTTCATGGCTTTATCTATTCCCCCTGGTCTCAGTGACTATTTTTAGGTCTCTGGCTAGGTGAAAAGTCCTTAAAAAATTCATAAAACTAGCCGTTATAGGCCAATCCCTAAAAACCCTAAGCCTTGTTATAATTCACTGTTTCTTTATTGGCCACTTAAGTCCCTCAATACCCATGTGTGCTAAATTCTTATTGGTCGGTCACCTATTCTCTTATTTTCCCTGGTGGTTACCTTTTTCATTTGGTGATTCGGCGACCACAGTGATTCTCTTAGTTGCTTAATGTTTCACAGTGACCGCTAAATAGCTAGTGACTCAGTGAGCCATTAACATTTCCTTTGGTCACGTGGTCGCTAAATTGATTCAGTGGTCTCAGATTTGTGGGGTCCTAATCCCAAAGGATCAACGACCGTTCTAAGTTCACGAAGGGTTTGTTAGAGGCTTGTGATCTTGCAACAACTATTGATTCTTCCAAGTGTGCTATGCTTCAAACTTGTGTGGGTCCAGCCACGTTGTCCAAGCTGTACACCTCTAATTGGTTTAAAGACTTGTGATTCGATGCCATGTCAGCTTGGGCCCGGCGGTTGTCAGTCAATGATGATCCAACTATTGGCACATGATCTGAAGGAGCTTTTCTGACACATGAGATCATGCGCCTGCCATTGATCTTACTTTATCTTTGGGCTTTGTCAGGTGGGTCCTCAGTTTCTGATGTGCTTGTTCATTAATGGTTGGCTAGTTGATAGCTAGGATGTGTCAGTGGGACTGTGTCAGAAGGTTTGTGGATGTGTTACAAAGGCTTAGATCTATGGTGGTCATATGATCTCATAGAATCTTCTGACCCTATGAGATC
Organism: Chamaecyparis obtusa; assembly: GCA_027943335.1. Classification (NCBI taxonomy): domain Eukaryota; kingdom Viridiplantae; phylum Streptophyta; class Pinopsida; order Cupressales; family Cupressaceae; genus Chamaecyparis; species Chamaecyparis obtusa. The sequence continues at coordinate 6,359 of BSBK01008133.1, forward strand.
ATCCGACAACCATCCAATGAGAATCTTTGGGTCATGGGTCGAATGTGCTACCTAGCACTGAGGTGCTCGCACTTGATTGGCTATTGTGTGATGACTGGGATTTGTCAAAGGATCTGATGTGCCATGGGGTCCTAGTTCTAAAGGGATCAGCAGCTGGTGCATGATCTGAAAGAATATTTAGGGGCCATGAGATCATGTGCCCACCATTAGATTGGAATCTAGTTCTTAGTTGGACCGTGTCAGAACTTGCCAAGGTGTATGCCTATAGAGCAGTCAAGGGCAAATAAAAGAATGATATGTGGCGGTTCTAGGCCCAGGGGTTAAGAGTATTCCGTGAATCTACGACTAAAGATTTTTTCATGTTCGCCAGACTTAACCAGGGTCAGCTAAAGTATTAAATGATTCTACGACTAAAGGAAATTGGAACTCGAGGTAAATGTCGAGTTAGTTTTCCAGTCAAGTACTAAGCCCAGGTAAAAAGGAGGATCTGACGATTGCATTTTATAGAGAAATTAAGTTTCAAATGCCAACCGTCGATAGGGAATTTTAGTGCCACCTGTGATAGTTTTATCATTTTTTAAATTCAAATATCTCAAAATATCAGATTTCAATAGTTATGCTGAGACCGAGTTGTAGGTAGGTAGTTGGATCATGGCGACTGGATTTTTCTAGGTATAAACATGAAATGGACATGCAAACATAGATATATGATCAGCTAGGATATTTTCATGTGCATTTATGGCTGAATTTGACAGAATTAGGGTTTGATTATTATATAAAAAATTATGTAACCCTAATTAGATATTTTTTGGCTCCTACCTGTGTGCATTGGAGGAGATGATTATAATGTTTTTTAGAGAGCTTTAGAGCTCAGAATGGACTTTTTGTAAAAGAAGAGTTGGACAATTATAAAGAGAAAAATATATCTTTTCTTAGAAATCTATTTGTGGCATTCTTCTTGCCCTCTGGTTTCTACAGTTGTAAATTCCCATTGATTATTTAGATATTGTAAGGTATTTTTTGATTTTCTTCATGTCCCTATGCTTCTTGTATGAATTATCTCTTACTAAATTCAATATTTATATGTTTCTCAGTGATATCTTAGGGTTCTTGATCCCTCCTCCTTTCTACAATTTTGTGTATCATTGTGGATGAGTTGATGGGAATGCTTTTGTGTGTATACTTCAACCCCTTAACTATCTTGTGTCATTTCTATACTGAGTTGCAGAGGTGACTGTTTGTTTGCAGGTCATAGATTGTTGTCTAACTCCAAAGAGTGTCATTGTTTGTGAAAGAATCCCTCTCTTTCCCTGAATACCCTCTTTGTTTGCAGACCCTCCTATGAAATATTTATGAAAACCTATTCAATAAGTTGTGATCTCCTAGACCTAAATTTGTGCATTGAGTCCATCTTTTATACTGCAATTCATAACCTAATTTTGGTGTATCACCTAGTAGGTAGTTTGCTTTCAGTCATTTCCCTTTCCAAGCATTCCTTTTATCCCTTTCCCTCAAAAGATTACTTTTCATGTCTAGAAGCGAATTAAGGTGATTATCCAAGAGGAACTAGCCTAGAACCTGGAGGTCTCATCTCAATTAGCTTAGGTCCCACAACTTGGAGATGATTCCCATGTTATACCAGGTTATCAAGACTATGAGAGCTTGGAACAAGGGTGCAAACTTAGTGTATAACTTTTTTGGCATGCCCGCTAGGACCAAAGTTCAGATTCATGTTCAAGATATGCTATCTCTGATATGATGATAGCATGCTATAGACCTAGAAGAGGTCATTTTGGTGCATATTTGGTGACTTTGGAAAGTCTACTGGTTTCAAGGATCAAGTGCTGGTATGTTTTAGATCTTTCATATTCAAATTCCAGCTAATTGCATCAGTAGACATGTCAAGTTATTATGAACAGTCAGGTTACTCACCATCCTATTATGAGAATAATGCTCAATGGGCTAGTTTTCAGCCTTATCAAAGCCACCCAAAGCTTGCTTTTACCCCATGCTTTCATACTATACAAGGCCATCAATATATTCAACATGCCCCAAATGATTTTGCCCTTATGCAAGATTATGAAAGAGCCCTCTGCCAAGAAGGATCATGGGCATAAATGGCACAAAAAAAGTTGCAGGGCCAGTACCCCTATCATGCTTACCACCCACCTGCCCCTTCTCAGTCTAATTGGCAACAGACTCTAAGCTCAGACTTCATGAAAGAGGAAGAGAAGACAAAGAATGTGTTGCTTGATTTGATTAAGCAAGTGTCTGGGATCAGAGAGTAGCAAGAAATGGAGGCTCAAGGTTATGAGCAAGGGTTCATTCCTTACCAAGCGATAGAGACTCTTGTTGATGAGCAACAAATAAAATAGTTCTAAGAGGAGATCAGATACTGAGCTAACAATGAGACAGCAAGGTTGAGATCACAAATTGCTCAACAAGAGGCTCCTAGACCTAAAATTCCAAGTTGGAGGACCCATTTGCCTCAAGAGCCTACACATGAGGAGCTTACAAAGAATTCATTTCCAAGTTTTAGGAGCACCCTTCAAGAATTTGAGCCTATTTTGGAGGAGTTGCAACCTTATTGTGGTCTACAATAGCCTAGAGACTCTATTAAGGCAGAGCCAGCTACAAGAAACCAACACCAAGATGATAGGGCCTTCAGTTTTGAAAGCTTCAAGATGGGTATGCCTTCTATGTCTCCCTTTGAGCCCCCTCAATTTCATATCCCAAGTTTTAAGGAAAATAATTCCTTCCAAGAGCCTATACTCGAGATGCACCCTACCACTCTGCAAGAGTAGCCTGTTCAAGAAAAGTTTTTATCCCAAGAGGCCCCTCTGGTCTCTTAGGATGATGAAGTGTCATGGATACCCCAATGGACTCTGCCTCCTGGCTGTCAGATGCCAGATCTTTTCAAAGATATTAGTCTGGTGTCTGAGCAAGGACCTGTGGTAAGTAAGCTTTCATTTGAAGAGGATGAGAGAAAATCTAAGGTATCAGTGCAGAGTGATGACTGTGGTGAAGTGGGACAACAAGGTGAGGAGGTGAGGATTGATGCTCAACCTGAGCTCTTGGTTGGTTTGTTTGATGAGCTACCCCTCTTTTTTGATGATGAAAAGGAGACCATGCCATTACCTATGGCTAAAGATCAATCAAAACAAAAGGTTCACCATCAACAAGAGGTTGATATAGAAGAGGATGTTGTGCTTTTATTAGATGAGCTGCCTAGTTTTGTTGAGCAGAATGATAAAGTTATGGAAGAGCTTTTCCAAGAAAAGAACATAGACAAAAGCCTTGAAGAGTATGATTTTTCCAATATCATAGAGGTCTTTTGTAACAAATTTAATGATGAATCCCTATTCCTTGGAGTGGAGGTTAAAAGTTATGTGCCTATAGAAGGAGGCCTAGTTTTGGATTGCTCTCTTTCTAAGGGACTGCTACATGAGCAAGAGTTGGAGCTAGTTCCAGAACTTCAGGGTATTGACAACTTTGATCAGCTCTTGGCTTGTTTAAAATTTGAGGAGGGTGACAGTCCCCTGTCCACAGAGGAGGAGTTGACATGGCTATCCATGATGGAGGGAAGCCATGAAGATAAAGAAGAGGCTATCAAGGAAAGTCCTACTTTTAGACTTTCAAGAGGCTGCCTTATCAGATACTTGGCACAGAAGGGGTTTACCGAGGCCCCTCCATATGATCAATTAGAGGAAGGTAAACTTGATCCTATTCTTACAGAGGTAGTTGATAATTATTTGACAAATTTTTGTGTGCCTCATATCTTTGTAGCTATCCTCATGTATCGAATGCAAAATATCCTAATAAGGAAAGGTAGCTATTTTTCACAACTAGTGAATGGTTTTGTTTGACCAGGTTTCTGTAACTGGTTAGTTTAGGATAGGTTAGGTTTTCCTGCTTTCTATCCCTATTTTTTAGCTTAGTTTCCTTCTTTCCAAGAAGTGCTTGTGTGCAAGGTTGTCTTTCTGGTTTTTAGTTTTGTCTCTCTGTCAATTTTTGTGTTCCTGAAAATGACCCCATGCCCAATGGATTGTTTATAGGCCACTGATCAATGTCTATTAGGCTGACATCCAGCAGAAGTCACCAAAATGTTACCCAAATTTTCTTGTCTTATACAAATTTGGCTAAATCTATCCCAAGGTCTCTATTTTTACCCTACCAAGCATCCCTAAAAATTTCATGGCTTTATCTATTCCCTCTGGTCTCTGTGACTATTTTTAGGTCCCTGGCTAGGTGAAAAGTCCTCAAAAAATTCATAAAACTAGCTATTATAGGCCAAGCCCTGAAAACCCTAAGCCTTGTTATAATTCACTATTGCTTTATCAGCCACTTAAGTCCCTCAATACCCATGTTCCCTAAATTGATGAAGGGTGCTCCCCTTAATACCACAAACACATAACAAAAATAGAGAAACAACAACAATAATATGCAAGAACAGAAAATTGGCTTCTTATTATCTCCACAAATGTGAAATTACAAACTTTCAGAATTATAATATGCCAAGCCACATGGGCATTCCCTTACAATATTCTATAGGATAAAGCCTCGAATCAATACCCAGATCTACTACCCAGAACTGCCCTAGACAACACTATGGGCCTTCTTTATATAGGCAATTTCCACCGCCCGAGAAGGTTCTAGAAATTTAGCCCTTAGGGCCGACCAAACTTAGAATTATTTTATTTTACAATTTATTACATCAAAGTCAGCTCAAAATGAGTTTTGAAACCCAAATAGAAATTTTGAAGAAAAATTATTTTCTGCCATTTCAGGTGACCCAACTTCCGAAGACCATAAGTCATCACCCGTTGTCCCGATTGGCTATTATAACCCCATTTTGGAAATGCCACGAAGTGCTCTACAAGCTTAACTTGCACAAAGCACCCATCACCCAAATTTTCAACCTCATCCGGGGCATCTAAAGCCTTCAAAACTGAGTTCAAAGTTTTTGTACCCTGCTGCCAATACCGAAAACCTTCAATATCTTCAAAACTAGACCTTATCTAGCCATGAAACTTTGCTGGTAGGCTGATATGACTGAGATGAACCTCCATATGTAAAATTAGAACATTCCGAGATTGTAAGACCAACTTACTAATGATAGCAAGTTTCCATAAATAGCAACTCTGCACAAGATAACTCTTATTGAATACAAAAACATAAATATTTTTGGGTGATGCAAGATTGCTCTTACACCCAGGGTAATTTGAGAAGTGACCCTGTCACGACTCAAGTGTGCAGAGGAAAACCAAGATAGTTAACCTCCTCCTTTGTTAGCCATGATGAATCTTCAACGGGTCGTCCTTTCCATTTGACCAAATACTCTACATATGTCCTATTCCTTGTGCTTCTGCCAACATGACTATCTAGTATGTCTTCAATCTCCTTGAAATCTGAAATGGTTGCTGGAATACTCCACTATGTTGCTGCAACCTCATCTTCAACACCTCCTTCGTGATACTCTGTCAAATCTAAAATGTTAAACACTGGTGAAATATTTAGCTCACTAGGCAATTCTACCTCATATACATTTCCTGAATCATGCTTCTTCAATATCTTACATGGTCTAAACTTCTTCATTTTCAGCTTGTTATATGTACCAACCGGAAATCGCTCCTTCTGCAAATGAACCATGACTTCATCACCAACCTAAAATTCCTTATGCCTCCTTTTCTCATCTGCCTTAGCCTTATACTATGCATTCATCTTGGTAATATGCTTCCTCACCTCCTCATGGATGTTCTTCAAGTGTTCTGCAAAATCCTCAGCTTCAGCACTACTTATTTCTCCTTTATCTATCTTTCTCAATTCAGATGCATTTCTTGGACTACTTCCATATACAATCTGGAATGGTGATTTACCAGTGCTCCTACTGATAGAATTATTGTATGCAAATTCTGCTTGTGGTAAAATCAAATCCCATCCTGTTAGCTTATCTCCAACCAAACATCTCAGCAGATTTTCCAAACTTCTATTCACCACCTCTGTCTGTCCATCAGTCTGTGGATGATGTGATGAACTGAACTTCAAATCTGTCTTTAACTTCTTCCACAATGTCCGCCAGAAATATCCAACAAACCTAGTATCTTGATCTGACACTATGGTCTTTGGCAAACCATGTAGTCTCACCACTTCTCTGAAAAACAATTCTGCTACATGAACAACATCATTAGTCTTCTTGCAGGGAATGAAATGTGCCATCTTCAAAAATCTCTCAACTACTACAAAAATTAAATCATGTCCCCGCTGTGTCCTTGGTAAACCAAGAAGAAAGTCCATACTGATATCCTCCCAAGGCTTCTCTGGTATAGGCAATGGCTGATACAACCCTGTATTCTACTTCACTCCTTTCACCATCTAACATACTCTACAACTCTGTACAAACTTCTTCACATCTTGCTGTAATTGTGGCCAATAATAATTTTCACTAACCAAAGCAAGGGTTTTATCATGACCAAAATGTCCAGCCAATCCTCCACTATGCTTCTCCTTGATGAGATTCTCCCTCATTGAACTTCGTGGAATGCACAACTGACTCCCTCTGAATAGCATATCATCTTGGATGATAAAATCCAGCCATTTCATCCTGTCTAGAGTAACAGGTTCTGTACAAGCTTTCCAAGCTTCACCAAAATCAGGATCCTCTGGATATAAATTCTTGAGTTCCTTGAACCCAACCACCTCAATCTGCATCTCTATCAGCAATAGTTGCCTTCTACTAAGAGCATCTGCAACCCTGTTAGACTTTCCACTTCTGTGTTTCAAAACAAATGTATAACTCTGTAAAAACTCAACCTATTTCAAATGCCTCTGATTCAACTTTCTTTGACTATTCAAATATTGCAAAGCTTGATGATCAGTATAAAAAATAAACTCCTTAGGAAGAAGATAGTGCCTCCACTTTTTCAATGCCTGAACTACAGAATAAAATTCTTGATCACAAATAGAATATTTTCTCTTGGTATCATTTAACTTCTCACTGAAATAAGCAACAGGTTTACCTTCTCGGCTCATAACAGCTCCTATTGCAGTACCACTAGCATCACAATCTACTTGAAACACTTTATTAAAATTTGGAAGTGCTAAAATAGGTTGTTCTGTAACTTTGTGTTTCAACAATTGAAAACTCTTTTCTGCCCCATTAGTCCACTTAAACTCTTTTCTATCCCCTCTCATTATTTCAGTCAAGGGTCCACAAATACTACTAAAATTTTTGATAAACTTTCTGTAAAAGATAGCTAGACCATGAAAAGATCTTACCTCGGTAGCACTCCTTGGAGTAGGCCATTCAAGGATAGCCTGTACTTTCTCTGGGTCCATTTTTAGACCTTCTACTGAAACTAAAAATCCCAAATACACTAACTCTTTCTTCACAAAACTGCACTTCTTCAAATTAATCAACAATTTCTCATCTCTCAATTTCTCAAACACCATACGAATATGCATCATATGTTCCTCCAATGTCTTGCTAAAAATCAAAATATCATCTAGGTAAACAATGACAAACTTACCCAAAAATTCTTTTAGAACCTCGTTCATGAGCCTTATGAAAGTGCTCGGTGCATTGGTTAGCCCAAAAAGCATGACCAACCACTCATACAGTCCTTCCTTTATCTTGAAGCTAGTCTTCCATTCATCTCCTTCTCTGATCTAAATCTGGTGATATCCACTCTTCAGATCTATCTTTGAGAAATACACAGCTCCACTCAAACAATCCATAATATCATCCATTCGTGGCAATGGAAACCTATACTTGATTATGATCTTGTTTATTGCTCTAGAATCTATACACATCCTCCACTCTCCATTCTTCTTTGGTGCTAATACCGCTGGTATAGCACAGGGACTTAGACTCTCTCGAATCAACCCCTTCTGCACTAACTCATGTACTTGTCTATTCAACTCTTCACTTTCTGCTAGTGTCATTCTGTGTGCTACCTTGTTTGGCAAACTAGCTCCTGGAATCAAATCCATCTGATGATTGATCTTCCTTACCTGTGGTAATCCATCAAGTACATTATCAAATACAATATCCTAAAACTCATTCAACAAATTTGCAACCTCTACAGGTACATCCTCTACTTCTTCTTTACTAACTTTTGGAATTAAAGTAAAACACACATGCTCATGCCTCATACCATCTAGGAATTTTCTTCCATCAACAAATGTTATTCTTGCATTACCACATACCTTTTCTTTGGTCTCCTTCAATGGCTTTAGCTTATGTCACACTCCATCCTTTGTCAGGGAATAGGTATTCGCATGACCATCATGTACAACACATCTGTCAAACTACCACGGTCTACCCAATAACATATGACATGCATCCATAGAGATGATATCACATAGTACCTCATCTTGGTACCCGCCGATCTTGAACTTTACCAAGCACTGTTCATTGACCATGACCTTGTGGTCATCCTACACCTAGGCAATCCGATATGGATGTGGGTGTTTTTGTCTCTTGAGCTTCAACTTTGTCACCATCTCTTCCGACACCAAATTTTTAGTGCTTCCACTATCGATAATCACATCATAGCATTTACCCTCACACTTGCATCGAGTGCGAAACAAGCTCCTCCTTTGTTCAGGTTCATTCTCACCACTCAGCAAGACTCTTCTATTAATTAGTGTTTCTCCTCTTTCAGCATCTTCAGAATTTGATGATCTAGCATCTTCATCTACATGTGCAACTCTGGCCTGGCCTTCATTTCTCCTGTCTATTCTACCTTGGCACTGAGGACATTCAAATGCCCTATGACCTTCTTCTCCATAGTGAAAACATGTTCCACGGAAGCCTCCTCTTCTAGATCCTTGTCCTCTTCCTCTTCCTCTTTGATCTCTATTACTTTGATCCTGGAAATGATTGGAATTATTTCCTCTTTGATTCTGATTGCTACTGGCCTCATCCTTCTTTTTCGGATCTTCATTTCAGCCACCATATGACCATTCGCTAGATCTTCCACCTCGACCTCTTCTATTTTGTCTGCTCTCAAACTTCTTGTTTAGCTTTTCCTCTACTTTTAGGGCAAACTGGTATGCCTCCTCGGTACTATTCATTCAAATTAGATTCAACTCCTCCTGAATGCTTGGCCTTAACCCATTAAGGTATCGGGCAACTTTCTCCTTATCAGCTTCTGCATGGCTTGTTCTGATGAGGAGTCGATAGAACTCCTCTGTATACTCCTAAATAGATCTTCTTGCTTGCTTCAAACTTTGCATTTTCTTTAGTAGGTCAAGCTTCTAATCAACAGGAATGAATTGTCACTTTAATTTATCCACCATCTGATCCCATCTTGTGATTTTATCTTTCCCTCTTCTATTTCGCTCCAATTGAATTTCTTGCCACCAGATCTTCGCATGACCTTTCAATCTAGCCTTCGCAAATTTGACCCTATCAGGATCCTCAACATCTTCATACTCAAAATATTCCTCACATTCATTGATCGAGTTCATCAATTCCTCTGGGTTAAGATTTCCATAAAATGTAGGAACCTCAATCTTAGGTCTTTTCCCAATTTTGGAAATCGCCCGAAAAAGTTTTTCTTCCTCCTGGTTCACAATTTCAGCTTCTCCTTCTTGATATTCTTCTTCGGCTTCATCCTCACTTTCATCTCTGACATTAAGATTTATTCCTCTATGAATCTCTTCTTGCAATTCTCACACTTGTCTCTGGAGCTCTCTAACCTCAGGTGTCACAGCACCAGCTCTTTCACCACGTTCTCTTCGTGGAGGCATTTTCGCGATTCGCACTGAAACCCTAACCACGGTCTTGGTGCAAACTACCTCACAGTCGGTGATCTGTTTACACACTCAAGAACTCCTACTCTGATACCACTTGATGAAGGGTGCTCCCCTTAATACCACAAACACATAACAGAAATAGAGAAACAACAACAATAATATGCAAGAATAGAAAATTGGCTTCTTATTATCTCCACAAATGTGGAATTACAAACTTTCAGAATTACAATATGCCAAGCCACATGGGCATTCCCTTACAATATTTTGTAGGATAAAGCCTCGAATCAATACCCAGATTTACTACCCAGAACTGCCTTAGACAACACTATGGGCCTTCTTTATATAGGCAATTTCCACTGCCTAAGAAGGTTCTAAAAATTTAGCCCTTAGGGCAGACCAAACTTAGAATTATTTTATTTTACAATTTATTACATCAAAGTTAGCTCAAAATGAGTTTTGAAACCCAAACAAAAATTTTGAAGAAAAATTATTTTCCACCATTTCAGGTGACCCAACTTCCGAAGACCATAAGTCATCACCCGTTGACCCGATTGGCTATTATAACCCCATTCTGGAAATGCCACGAAGTGCTCTACAGGCTTGACCCGAGAAAAAGCACCCATCACCCAAATTTTCAACCTTATTTGGGGCCTCTAAAGCCTTCAAAATTGAGTTCAAAGTTTTTGTACCCTGCTGCCAATACCGAAAATCTTCAATATCTTTAAAACTAGACCTGATCTAGCCATGAAACTTTGCTGGCAGGCTGATATGACTGAGATGAACCTCCATATGTAAAATTAGAACATTTCAAGATCATAAGACCAACTTACTAATGATAGAAAATTTCCATAAATAGAAACTCTGCACAAGATAGCCCTTATTGAATACAAAAACATAAATATTTTGGGGTGATGCAAGATTGCTCTTACACCCAAGATGCTCCTACATCATAAATTCTTATTGGTCAGTCACCTATTCTCTTATTTTCCCCGGCGGTTACCTTTTTCATTTGGTGATTTGGTGACCACAGTGATTCTCTCAGTCGTTTAATGTTTCACAGTGACCTCTAAATGGCTAGCGACTCAGTGAGTGGTTAACATTTCCTTTGGTCGCGTGGTCACTAAATTGATTCAGTGGTCTCAGATTTGTGGGGTCCTAATCCCGAAGGATCAATAGTCATCATAAGTTCATGAAGGGTCTCTCAGAGGCTTGCGATCTTGTGACAACCGTTGATTCTTCCAAGTGTGATGCGCTTCAAACTTGTGTGGGTCTGGCCATGTTGTCCAAGCTATACACCTTTGATTGGTTAAAGACTTGTGATTCGACACCATGTCAGCGCAGGCCCAGTAGTTTTCAGTCAATGATGATCTAATGGTTGGCGCATGATCTGAAGGAGCTTTTCTGACACATGAGATCATGCACCCACTGTTGATCTTACTTTATCTCCAGGCTTTGTCAGGTGGGTCCTTGGTTTCTAATGTGCTTGTTCATTATTGGTTGGCTAGTTGACAGCTAGGATGTGTCAGTGGGACCATGTTAGAAGGTCTGCAGATGTGTTAGAAAGGCTTAGATCTATGGTGGTCTTATGATCTCATAGAATCTTCTGACCCTATGAGATCATGCGACAACCATCCGATGAGAATCTCTAGGTCATGGGTCCGATGTGCTACCTGGCGCTGAGGTGCTTGCACTTGATTGGCTGCTGGGTGATGACTGAGATTTGTTAGAGCATTTGATGTGTCATGGGGTCCCAGTTCTAAAGGGATTAGTGGCTGGTGCATGATCTGAAAGAATATTCAGGGGCCATGAGATCATGCACCCACCGTTAGATTGGAATATAGTTCTCAGTGGGACCATGTCAGAACTTGCCGAGGTGTATGCCTACAGAGCAGACAAGGGTGAATAAAAGAATGACATGTGGCAGTTTTGGGCCCAGGGTTAAGATTATTCCTTGAATCTGTGACTAAAGAGTTTTTGGTGTTCACCAGACTTAACCAGGGTCAGCTAAAGTATTAAACGATTCTCTGACTAAAGGAAATTGGAACCCGAGGTAAATGCCGAGTTAGTTTTCTAGTCAAGTGTGGAGCTCAGGTAAAAAGGAGGATCTGACGATCGCATTTTAAAGACAGATTGAGTTTCAAATGTTGACCGTCGATAGGGAATTTTAGCACCACCTGTGACCATTTTATCATTTTTTAAATTCAAATATCTCAAAATATCAGATTTCAACAGTTATGGTGAGACCGAGTTACAGGTAGGTAGATGGATCATGGCGACTAGATTTTTGCAGGTATAAACATGAAATGGACATGCAAACACAGATATCTGATCAACTGGGATATTTTCATGTGCATTTATGGCCGAATTTGATAGAATTAGTGTTTGATTATTATATAAAAAATTATGTAACCCTAATTAGATATTTTTTGGCTCCTGCCTGTGTGCATTGGAGGAGATGTATATAATATTTTGTAGAGAGCTTTAGAGCTCAGAATGGACTTTTTGTAGAGGAAGAGTTGGACAATTGTAAAGAGAAAAATATATCTTTTCTTAGAAATCTATTTGTGGCATTCTTCTTGCCCTCTGGTTTTCTATAGTTGTAAATTCCCATTGATTATTCAGATATTGTAAATCATTTTGTGATATTCTTCATGTCCCTATGCTTCTTGTCTAAATTATCTCTTAATGAATTCATTATTTATATGTTTCCCAGTGATATCTTAGGGTTCTTGATCCCTCCTTTCTGCAATTTTGTGTATCATTGTGGATGATTTGATGGGAATGCTTTTGTGGGTATACTTCAACCCCTTAACTATCTTGTCTCATTCCTGTACCGAGTTGCAGAGGTGAATGTTTGTTTGTAGGTCATAGATTGTTGTCTAACTCCAAAGAGTGTCATTGTTTGTGAAAGAATCCCTCTCTTTCCCTAAATACCCTCTTTTTTTGCAGACCCTCCTATGAAATATTTATGCAAGCCTATTCAGTAAGTTGTGATCTCCTAGACCTAAGTTTGTTCATTGAGTCCATCTTTTATACTGCAATTCATAGGCTAATTTTGGTGTATCACCTAGTAGGTAGTTTGCTTTCAGTCATTTCCCTTTCCAAGCTTTCCTCCTATCCCTTTCACTCAAAAGTTTACTTTTCATGTCTAGAAGCAAATTAAGGTGATTATCCAAGAGGAACGAACCTAGAACCTAGAGGTCTCATCTTAGTTAGCATAGGTCGCACAACCTGGAGATGATTCCCATGTTATACTAGGTTATCAAGACTATGAGATCTTGGAACAAGGGTGCAAACTTAGTGTATAACAGTAACTATCATGATAAGTATAGTCAAAACTAGTTCACATCAATAGAAACATATTGACTGATTGAATCATCTTACATATCACTTTACTAGCTCAGTGATCTCTAATCATTATTCCTTTAGTTCATCTAGATATTCAATCAGTTGTAGATCATCAATATCTCCCTTTGGCATTGATGGAAAAAAAAACAATATGAAATATGTCGTACACACACCAAACATGTATTCTATAACTATGTAGGTAAATGTTGTAGCATAGTAAGCTCTCCCTAGCTTGATATTTTATATGTTTAATCACTACAAAACAACATTCCATGGAGATTCTCCCTACGGATTTGATCTTTTTTAGCTCTTTCATTCTTCCTCCCATATATGTTCTCAGCAACAAATATTTCATATGAAGTTCCCCTCCCTTTGACAACAATGCCAAAGAAAATAAATAGCTCTACAGTAGCCAAATTATTCTGTATTGTTCAGTCTAGATCAAGTATCTTCATGTACTGATATACAATTCACTGTTCCAGCTTCTATAATCTTTCACAACCTTATAAAACCTAAAGTGTGAGCTACGTGCATCAACATGAATGATTTTTTAATAAAGTATAGGTTGATGCAACCTCTTGATCACCTTAGTGACCGATAGACAGGGGACAAACCCATAGTCTAGTCCTCAAATACTCAAATATGTCCTTTGTTAAGGGCTTGGTAAAAATATCAGCAAGTTTTTCTTTAGATTTCACAAATTCTAGTTTCACCTACTTCTCTTGAACTTATTCCCTTATGTAGTGATACTTAATGGATATATGCTTTGTTTTTTAATGCATCACCAGATTCTTGGAAATATTTATAGCACTAGTGTTGTCACAATATATAATCACTAGGTCAGTGATTACCTCATTCATTCCTTCCAGCACTTGTTTTATCCAAGCAATATTTGAACAATTTGCAGCAACATCATCATAGTCTGCTTCAGTAGTAGACTGAGAAATGCATGCTTGTTTCTTGCTTATTCAAGTCACAAGTGTGTCTCCTAAAAAGAATACTCCACCAGTTGTGCTCTTCTGGTCATCATTCTTTCCACTCCAATCTACATTAGTGTAAACTCAAAGTTAAAATTTTCCTTCCCCTATGTACCATAAACCATAGTCTTTAGTCTTCTTCAAGTATCTCAAAATTCTTATAACATTAACCATATGGGAATCTTTAGGATTGGCAAAAAATCTTGCCACAATCCCAACTACATGTACTATATCAGGCCTACTATGGACAACATACATCAGTTTTCCAATCATTGATCTCTATAGTGTCTGATTTACCTATGTAGATTCATCATCCTTTTTCAACTTACATCCTGGTACCATCGGTGCTCCTACGAGTTTTGAATCTTCCATGCCCAAATTCTTTAATACTTCTTTAATGTATTTTTATTGAGTGACGAAAATCCCATCATTCTATTGTATAATCATTCTCTTATTGCTTTCTTTAGGCCATACAAATATTTGTGCAGTCTAGATACCATGTTCTTCTGATTCGGGTCAACAAAACCTTGTGGTTGTTCTATGTAGACCTCCTCCTCAAGAATTCCATTCAGAAATGTTGATTTCACATCCATTTGATATACTTTGAATCCCGTATGTGCAACATATGGAAGTAATATATGGAATCCTTCAAGTCTAGCTACTAGTGCAAAAGTTTCACCATAATCTATACCTTCTTCTTGTGCATATCTCTTGCAAACAACTCTTTCCTTATTTCTAGTGACCTCACGATTATCATTTAACTTCTTTCTAAAAATCCACATAGTACAAATTAATTTTTTATCTTTTGGTCTTGGTACTAATGTGCATGTCTTATTCTTCTCAATCTGTTCAATTTCCTCATTCATAGCCTTAATCTATTCCTCATTTTCAAGTCCATCCCTAACATTCTTAGGCTCAAATTCACAAACTAAGCATGTGTTTTGTCTTAACTTACTTCGGGTCATCATGCCAACTTTCTTGTCTCCAATGATTTTGTTCTATGGATGGTGCCTTCTAACAAATCTTGCCAGGACTTGTTCTCTTCTTTGATCATCATTCGGTTCAGGTTCATTCTCTTGCTTGGTAGCTTCTTCTTGGTTCTCGGTTTGCATTTTCTGATTCTCGGTAGCATTTTCCTGATGCTTAGTAGATTCATTCCCTGACTTTGATAAATAATCTGGATGCTCAACATATGTAAAATTACTTTAGTCCTTTGGTTCCTTCTTTCTTCATCACTCTTTTCAGAAAACTCATCAACTTTTACAGTGGCACTTTCTACCATTTTATTAGTTGCCTTGTTCAAACATTTATAAGATTTACTCTTATTAGAATATCATAAAAATATTCCTTCATCACCTTTAGATTCAAAGTTACCATTCCTATCATGTTTCAGAATATAACACCTACTTCCAAAGATTCTGAAATAATTTACATTCAGTATATAGAGAAACCATAACTCATAAGGTGTCTTGTTCGTGTCTTTCTTTAGTTGAACTCAATTCAAGGTGTATACAATAGTGCTAACTTCTTCTCTCGAGTACATTTGTGCAACATTTTTCTTAATCATCAATGTTCTGGCACAATCAACAATAGATCGGTTCCTCCTTTCAATAATTTCATTCCTCTATGGTGTCCTTAGTGCAAAAACCTATCTTTTGATTCCATGCTCATTACAAAAAATAGTTAATTCATCAGAAATAAACTCACCTCCTCTATTAGATCTTAAGCATTTTAAGTCTTTCTCAATTTATTTTTCAACTTTAGCCTTATACCATTTAAACAATTTGAAAGCCTCAGATTTCTCTTTTAAGAACATGATTGTCATCATCCTAGGGTAGTCATCAACAAATTAAATAAATTATTTGTCACCATAGTAGCTTTGAGTTCTCATAGGAACACATAAGTCGGTATGTACCAACTCCAAAATACCTTTAGATGAATAGTCTTTACTTTTAGAACTAGATTTGGTCATCTTTCCTTTCTGACATTGATTGCATATTACATGATCAGGCTTGGTGAGACTCAGTCAACCTCTAACTCTTCTCTTTTTACTAATCTTAATCATGTTCTCAAAGCTATCATGACACAATCTCTTATGCCATAACCATATATCTTCATCATTCACTTGCAAAAAAGAAGTTTCAGCATTGTCAAGATAGAATAAACTACCTTTTGATTGTCCTTCAATATTGAAAACCTTTCTGGTTTCATCAAAGATTTTCACTTTCTTACTTTCAAATGTAACTCGATGACCTGAGTTATTTAGCTATGCTACACTCAAGAAATTGTAGTTAAGTCCTTTACCCAATATGCATGATCACATCTAATCCTATCATTCAATAAGATAGACCCTTTTCCTTTCACTTGACAAGGTGTATAATTTCCCATTTTCACTAATCCTCCATTATAGTGCTCAAGATGTTTAAATTTATCTTCATCACTGGTCATGTGATGTGTACAACCACTAGCAATGATTAAAGTATCATTCTTACTAACTTTAGAAATAAGGGTTGTTTCTACATACCTTTCCTCTTCTTCTGAATCATCTTTCATTGCAACAAATACCACTTCAATTTAATCATCAGTGTCTGTGTTAGTGTCATTCTCATTTTCTCCAACAAGTTAACATGCCTTCTTGCCTTTGTCTTTGTAATCTTGGTTGTCTATGTTGTAGTATCGATTTCCTCTATTATTTCTTCTACCAAACTTTCCATCACCAGATCAATCATTGTCTTTATCTTCTTCTTTCATGTTAGGACATCTAGCAGCAATATGGAAAATCTCTTTAGAATTAAAAAATCTAAAGGTAACTTTCCCGTATACCTTCCTTTACCTTTTTGAAGTCTTTGGTCCATAAGTGCTTCAAGCTCATCTTCATTTTCACTGTCACTTTCATTCTTTATATTATTCTTAGTGCTAGATTTACCAATATTTAGAGATGACATAAAAGAAGACTCAATATTTGGTACAACACTATTGTCATAATTATTCATCTCAAAAGTAGTTAACTTTCTAATCAGAATATCAAGGGTAAGAGTCCTATTAGGTGCAGACCTCATTTCATGAATTACAGATCTATTCTAATTGAATAGATAGGAAACAAGGTTCTCACTATCTTACTTACCACAATATCTTCATAAATAATACCTCCTACTCCTTGGATAGCATTGACTACCTCTTTGATTCAGTTAGAGTATTGTGTGATGTTCTCTCCTTCTTTCATCTTCATGTCATCAGATCTGCCTCTTAAGATTTTAGCTCTAGCTCTCATTACATTTACATCACCACCATAGACCAGTGCAAGTTTATACCACATTTCCTTCACTATAGCGCATGCTATGACATCTTCCAACTCAGCATCAGATAGAGTAGCAACAATCTCTATCATAGTAATATTATGTGCATGTCTATCTCTCAACTGATCAACTGTCAAAGGTCCAATAGTCAGTTGCAAGTAGCCATTGTCTAGTAGATGTAGAGAAAATTCTCTAATTCCAGATATATGAAGCCTCATCCTTCTTTTCCATGTGGAGAAGTTATCTTTGTTCAGCTTAGGAACTTCCCTCTTATACATCTTGTGGTCTTTTTCTTAAGTCCTTGAAACTTTCCTCTAAGCAACCAATATGATCTAATACCAATTGTTAGAATAACTATGAGGGTGGGGGGGTGGGTGTGAATTAGTTAAATTGATTATCCTACAGTCCCAAACTCTTAGATGTACTTTTGAAACCTATTTCGATAATTTATGCAACTCAGTAAGAAAAAATATCATTCTATCTATTCATTCACCGAATACTAGTAATTATCCAAATCGTGATTACTGATTAAATCAACTATGCAATATGTAAAGTATGATAGCAAAAAAATAATATAAAATAAAACATAACATAATGATTTAATGTGGAAACCCTACTAAGGGAAAAACCACCTAGGACCGGTAAACCAAAATATTTCACTCTTCTAAAGTGAGCTCCGTTAGGAGCCAACTCTGTTAAAGGTTACAATGCACACTGTTAGGTGTGACCTGGTTAGAGGATTTATCACTAATAGTTAACTCTTGACCAGAATTCACTATGGGGTCAATAAGATAACAATTAACATTCATTTAATGTCATATGAAAATACAATAAGACTGTTAAGTCCACTTGGTTAAGAGTTTTTTTGAATTAATGGTTAAACTTATACAATTATGATCTAATTCAAATACAACTCAATTTCAAATATTCAAATCTATGTTATGCTCATAAAACTCATATGATCATTAATCAATTCACTTCCTCAATATTTTCAACTTACTTCACTTGGTAAATAGTTCTCTGATGCTTAGTAATGTCTATAGCTTGGTTCTTTCTGTAACCATTTTGATCAGGAATACATGAATAAAATCTTCACACAAAATCTATGCAATCTCTATTTGTCTAGCATGTTTCAACAATGAAACTCATATCTCTTAAATAGATATGTAAACCATTTTCATATCATGCATCATTATTTGCCTCTTAATCTCCTTCATCCATTTTTCCACTTTAACCTTCCTCTGTAGATGTGTTCATAATAGATTTCAATCTCATTCTTTAGATCATCTCTGAATTATGTCAGCCATGGATCTTATAACTAACTTAATACTTTACCCCAAAATCATTACAATTTCCATCTCATAAACTTTAGTTGGTTGTTCTTAGAATTTAATGTTTTTATCCATAATTTATTAATACTGAATGTGTCATTGATAACTAACTTGGTTATTACTATCACTCGGTATACACTACATGGGCTTGGTCTATATAGAAAAGTCTTCAATTACCGACCACATTAACTTGATCAATTCAAATCTCTTCTTCATAATAAATTAATATAACATGCTCAACTCAACAATATAAAGCCATAGACTCGTCAATAAGTTACCCAATGTATACCTTATCCTTATTTGTGACATCCATCTTTTCTTTATGTAGATATCTCATTTCTTCATCTTTTCTTCCTTCTACAGATGTTCAGATGTTCATAACTATCATGTAAGTATAGTCAAAACTACTTGACATCAATCACAATATATTTACTGATTTAATCATCTCACATATCAATTTAGTAGCTCGGTGATCCCTAATCACTATTCCTTCATTTCATTTAGATATTCAATCACTTGTAGATCATCAACAACACGTTTTACAGATTTTTTAAATGTGGTAGCAAGTTAAGTGGGCTTAACCTTGGAGGAAACCTTGGAGAAATATTGATGGTTATGTGTGTTGGAAAGTTGACTATACTATTGTATATGACTATGATTTAGTGTTTTCATTATGTGCAACAAAGTCATATGAAGTTTTTGATTCAATGCATTGCTTAGAAGATCATGAAAATGGCTAAGTATGGAAGATTGGACAGTTAGTGAAGCACCAGATGAACAGAGCATGGATGCATGTGTGTATGACCAAGTTTTAGTATGCACCCTTGAAGATAATCTTTTGAATATGTTATTGAGCTATGGTTAAGAGTGCAACATTAGATGAGTTAGTATGACGAAGATACAATGAGTTGAAGTGTCATAGATAGTGAGTGACAGAACAAAATAGAGTATGGAGCTGACTGTTAGTATTTTGATTAGCGGTTATAATATTATTTTGTAAAGGCTATGCACCTATTGTATTTGTGTTGTAAACATGTTAATATCATTGTATGTAAACATGCTCAAGCCAATTCATTTGGAAGCATTTTTATGTAATTAGTTATAGGCTGACTTAGTGAATAATTTTTGGTTGCACCTATATATAAGATATGCACTTTTGTATTAGAGGATGTGATAAAGAGAAAAGATGAAATAAGAAGAGTAGAAGTATGCAAAGAGTAGTAAGAATGAGATAGAGATTTACTAGAGGCTAAAGCATCAGCGCACATAAAGAACTCATTAGACAAGCAGTGTCATAGCAACAGTTCATCATTACAGATACAGTGTGTATCTGATACTCAGAAGGTTGTAGTCTTCACCACTTGAGTAGTGAGCTCTAGGATAGTGCATCCTCACCCATAACAAGTTTAATTGTAAAAGACTCCTAACAGGGTCTGACCCTTGACAAGGTCATTGTACTTAAGCATTGTAATGAGAGCTCCTAACAAGGCTAAGGAACATTGACATGTTCATAATACACAAGTACAATTATTAGTGGGTATTAATTCCCACCAGGGTTTTTCCTTTGGTTAAGGTTTCCCCATAACCATATCTGGTGTTATGTGTTGTGATTGATTATCTTACTTGCATTGTTATTCAATTCAGTATATAAGAAATTGAGTTAAGTTTCAAGAGATCTGAAATTAATATTGTAGAACACTAATTCACCCGCCTCTTAGTGTTACCATTCATAACAATGTGTTCTTGTGTTGGAGTAATGATAGGATGGGTGACCTTTCAACAACAACCAATTCTTAACCTATATAAGGATAACCTAGATGTAACAGTTTTTTAGTGGACCATCAATTCTCATAAAAAATGGGTTCTTGTAAACCACTTGTCATGAAGCATAGGTCAATAGAAAATCTACATAGTTCAATCGACTGATAACAATATCATAATTTAACTTAGGATAAAAAATATCTCCTCCTTATTAATTAAACATATTTATAAGATGAAAATATAATTAAAGTAAGAAATTCTACAAAAAAATGATACTACAATTATCTTGATATTATTTATTACTCATTATTTAATGACATTATTTTGAATGAACCTTGCAATATTTTACCCCTATCATTGACAAGACCTATCATAACATCTAATATCCCTCTTACCAAACTTTTTGTTGAAGTCAAAACTCTAGGTATCAACATCAAAAGTAAAACTCTCAAGTATCAATATCAATGTTTGAAAGATCCTTGATGATAAACCTGACAAAATGGCTTACAAGAATGAAAAAATTTCCACATATTCCTACAATTCCCATTAATTATTAACTCAACAGATCATACAACCATATATTACCATTATCATATTTCTTAGGAATGGGAACACTAAGATTGGGGGGGGGGGGGGGGGGGGTGAATCGATGTTCTATAATATTAACTTTTGATACTTGAAACTTAATTGAATAACTTACTTGCTAAACTGAATGTTAAAGAAAGTAACTTAAACAACCATAACACATAACACCAGATATGATTATGGGGAAACATTTTCCAAAGGAAAAATCTCAATGGGAATTAATACCCACTAATAATTGTACTTGTGTTATGAACTTGTTAATGTTCCTTTTCCCTGTTAGGAGCAATCATTACAATGCTTTCATACAATGACCTTGTCAAGGGTCAGACCGTGTTAGGAGCCTTGAAGTAAAAAACCCTGTTAGGGTTGGAAGGCTCACTGCTAGAGCTCACCGCTCAATAAGGAAGGCTACAACCACCTGGATATACGATACACACTATAACTACAATGGTGAACTACTTCTATGACACTTCTTGTTTGATTAGTTCCTTTTGTGCGCTGATGGTTTAACCTCTTGTAGAGCTCTATAACATTCTTATTGTTCTTAACACATACTTCTCATACTTATGCTCTGCTATTTCTTCTTCTTTATCCATCTCATACTCTAATAGAAAAGAACGTGTCTTATATATAGGCACAACCAAAACTATTTACTAAGTCAGCCTATAACCTATTGTTAGGAATAGGAACACTAAGAGGGTGGGTGAATCAGTGTTCACTATATTAAATATTTCTAGTTTTCTCTTTAAACTTAATTTGAATGCTTAAGTACTGAAACAAACATTAACATAAGCAAGATAGATGAACATAACACATAACACCAATATGGTTATGGGGAAACCCAAATAGGTAAAAACCCCAGTGGGAATTGACACCCACTAATAATATGTAATAGTGTCTTATGATCCTTGTTCTAGAAGATTTTTAACCTTGTTAGGAGTTTCTTTACAATGTATTTAGTACAGTGACTTGGTCAGGGGTAGGACCCTATTAGGAGTTTTTTACAATAACCCTACTAAGGGTGTGGACACACTGTCCTAGAGCTCACTGCTCAAGTGGTGAAGGCTACAACCTTCTCATCTTAGATACACACTATATCTGCTGGATGAATTGGCACTGTGACACTATTTTTCTGATCATTTCCTTTGATGCGCTGATGCTTTGACCTCTTCCAAAGCTTTAAGACATATTATTAACTCTTCACACACCTCTTCTCTACTTCTCTTGACTTTATATCCACATCCATTCTTAATTATAATGGTGCATCTAATATTTATATGCACATACAAAACAATTAACTAAGTTGACCCTTTAACCGATTACATACAACTCTTCCAATTGAATTGGCTCAAGCGTGTTTACAAACAAACATAGTTATATGTCTAAAACCTAATTAGAATAGGCGCATAGCCCTTACACAACAATATTATAGTCCCTAATTAATTTACCTCAGTTGATTGCATACACTATTTTGTTCTGGCATTCACTGGCTCTGTAACTTCAACTATTTGTAACTTTGTCATACTTGCATTTTTGATTATGCGTTCTATTGGTGTTCTTTTTCCCAAAAGGTCAGCTTGGCATCAAGATTGATAGGGCTAGTGTCACATTCACTCAACACTCCAAATCTGATAGGAAAAAGGGCCAACTAACAAGGCTAAAAAAGAGATCCTTCTACACTTTGAGCTCCACATCACTCAAGTGGGTATACCTCATCTGCACACACATATTACCTTGTGTCACACTACAAGCCTACAATTAATTGATTGTGGAATGATTTTCAAACTCTTCTAGGTATCCTGTACCTCAATGAATCCAATATCTCATGCAATAGCCCAACTTGAATGGAGAGAGTATGAAAACCACAGACCTAACCTATCAACAAGAAAGGGAAAGGTAGAACTAAATGGAATTGATTTGAATGGATTGAAAGGACCCCTAAGATGCCCTAAGTCCCTGATAGACCAGTGCCTTATCCAATGGGCCACAGAGTCAAATACCTTACTGCAAGAGATAGCTATGAAACAAGAAAACAATATGCTCAATGTGTTGATGCCTGACATCAATCACACACCATGACCAAGCCTCAACTTAACACCTACCTATGCATTCAAGCATGCTATTATCCATCAAAGGATTTTGACCCTCCCGTTAGAAGAGACCTATGAAAGGACAATACATTAACTAGCATCCACTGGAAGACAAGCATGATCTATCCTTGATATCTTAGCTCATACATGCATAAACACTAACCCTGAACCAGTTACCTCTGTGAAGATAACTCCACTTGAAAACATGTAGGAAATGCAAATAGACAAATCAAACACCCCTAATGTATGATTAATGCATTTAGAATTCAAATGGAGATAGCTTGATGACAGTAAGAATAAATTGAGTCCTCATACATAAGACAAATCTGCTGCAGCATGCATTGTATTCTCTAAACCAACAATGGAAACAGAACACCCTATATGCAGAGAGAAGGGGAAATCTATAGAAATAGAGCCTTCACTTGGAACTGACAAAATTCAAAACCTGTTCTAAGTCAAAAATTCAACTACATATACCCCTAGCTGCCTTGGAATTCTCAGAGAGAATGCAATAAGCTACGGACAGCTAGGGCTAGGCTTTCACCCACCCAACCTGCTAGAAATGGTCACAAAAATTATTGAAAATACATCTCAAGCCAAGACTATCCTTCACCAGGTATAAAACCTCCTTTGCAATTAACCGCATAGCCCCTGGACCACTTCACAACAACCAAACAAATCCAATCAGACCGCTAAAACATTTAAGACTAGTCCTTCCTGTCGCAAAAAACACTCTGCAAGTTTGAAATTGAAAAGCAATGGTCACTTTACACTTCACGGGTTTATGCTTCTTCAACCTATTCACCCTTAGTCGTGCAACCATGCAGTCATTCAATTTGACCACCACAGGAAATCAGGCCTCAAATTATGCTTGGTCACATGATCACAAGGCACCAAACTAACCTCTATGATCATGCGACCGCAGTCTCCAAGCCACAGTCAATGGTTAGAGACCCTGCAGGAAAAGTCCCTGGCAATGTCACGGCATAAGTCCACAACCGCGACCATAGATGGTCAGTTGCATGACCATATAGCCCGGGGGATGGGCTATCCAAACATGTGACAACCTGCAAACTTAACCGTTAGCACTCACCACCGAAGAAACCATGCTCGGTCACTGCAAACCCCCTGCCACTTGGCACAACGGCAACCAATTGAAACATAGCATGGGGACCGCCGACCCATCCGCAAACAAGCCTGGAAATGAATGACAAGTGCATGATCACATGGGCTTGAAACCTCCCATGAGATCATGCACCAACCACAAGATCTACCATGTCACCCTCGTGTACGCCATACTACCACCTCTACCAGCGGGAACAAGGACACGTGTCAACCAGTCGCATGATCGCATAGCCAAGGAATGGGCTATGCGATCATGCGATAGCCAACCAAAGGCCACCACATGACCACCTTGCTACAAATGGGTCCACTGGGAAATCTCCTCATAAACTAAAATCGACGGCTATCGCTATACCATGATGTTCAAAAGCTAGCACCTCTACTCAGTGGTATAACGACAACTACTAGATCTGTCCATGCTTTAACCTCCTCAGAAGATTGTGGACCCACCGATGCTATCCAACCTGTCACTCCGATAACCAATCAGAAGATGCCAAATCACTCCACCCTGATAATGGACCCACTGACAAAAGCCAAGTCACCACCTTAGACCAGCCGAAAGACACCACATCACCACTCACCGGCCAATCAAGAACGTCCATGTCACTAGAAACATCAGCCCCACCAACTAACTGCCTAGCATTCAGCAAATACATGACTAACTATCACTGAGTCACTAGATGTTAGCGGATAACTACCAACCTTTCAGAGATCACGTGACTAATAGTCACTGAGTCATTGGATGCTAGCCGCTTAACCACCAGAATTGGGAGATCAATAGATAATTGCCAGTTGCTAGGTCACTGAATGAAGAACCAACTGCCAGATAGCTAAACAATGCAAAGAGATGAGACCACACAGACATGTGGCAAGCGGTCGCATGATCACATGTCAGAAAAGTCTAACATGTAGCCATGTGATAGCCAATCAAGAAAAGCTTGGACCCACCACCCATGTCAGACTTGCGCAGTTAGGAAATGCTGGAAAATAGGAAACTATGCAAGGTCGAAAACACATAATGTTTTTGACACAGCGGAAGACTGAAAACACACAAAGTTTTTGATGCCAAAGGATAAGCGCACAAAAGCAAGAAGCACAAGGTCAAAAACAACGAAGGCCAAAAACACACAAATTGAAAATATCATGGATTTTTTTAAAACACTGTGGGTTTTCGACACTGTGGCAAATTTTGAAATAATTCCCATGGACCTTCAAATTTTAATAACTTTCTGGGCTTTGCAAATTTGGAGATGTAGTTTGGACCAGACCAAGGTGACAACAAATAAAGAGCATGAAGTAGGACAATTAACAAAAACATTGCAGGGAACAGGCCAATCTCATAAAAATTTTGCTATGACAGAAAATTGGCCTAACAGTGGCTCTATCTGGGGACGATGGGTAACTTGTGCCCATGGGAGAATTTAGGATTTTTGGGAGAGCAGACCACCTCAGGACAAAAAGGTAGGGACCACAAAAAATGCAAGGAACATGAAAGCACACAACAAGAAGGGGAAATAATATTTACAAAAATTTACAGATATATACAACCAGGCTCAATGCCTCAAAAGAAAACTAGTGACCGTCTTGCATCAAAAATTTGGTTTTCATCCACATATGTGACCCCAAGTCTGAAAAATTCTTTACCATTCTTCTACACACATATGTGAGTAACCATGGGCTGAAGAATGAAAACACAGTGATCATTACCCATGCTTTTCCAGTCATGACTGTTGCATTTATGTTCAGACTCCAAGAAGTAGGGAGCATCATCTACTTCTTGATGACTGGAAAAAGTAAAAAGCTCACCTCGCAATGCATCAGAAAATAAAACACATTGAGCATCATACATTACATAAAAAATACCTAGCTGAGAAGGACTAGGATCGTTAGATTGACCTTCATGCATTGCTTCAGCCACTAAGCAACCTGGTTCATCCATGGTGTCTTCACTAATTGCATCATGAACGAAGTGAAGGTCTTCTTCACTATCATATCTAGCAAAAGAAGGAAAAGAACCTAAACAAAAGACTTGTTCATCACTGCAATCTTGATGATAGGGAAACACACTGTCATGTCCTTCAACCTCTTCTTCTACAGGGTCATTACATGAGTATATCTCTGATGAAAAAGGAGCATTAAAAATAAGAGCATCCTAGATGCCATCTAGTAATGTGGGGGCAGAAAAAGAATCAAAGACACACATGTCAAAGTCAAAACCTTTTGACTCATGCTCTTGGTCAAAATCAATGTGTGCTAGATGTAGGGACTCAGAGCCATCACCCCCTGAATATCTAAGATACTCACAAGATAATAAATCTAAAATTTGTTCACTGTGAAGTGAACAACTATCCACAAGAACACCCTCCTCTGACATACAATCATCAGCAACATATTCATCAATCCCATCCTCTTCTTCATCTAATTGACTGCACAAACTCTTTGCCCCATATTGAGAAAAGGCATCACTCTCATGACTGCAAGAAAGAGTGTCAACACCTGACACATCTCCTTCATAAATTTAATCACTCTCAATATTAGCATTACTGAGCAAAGCCCCAAGTGCATCCTCAAGTTCAAGGCTATCATCACCAAGTATCCAATCCCTAACACATATGTAATGCTCTTCCCACAAGGCATCTAACCAACTGGTTGACTCATGAAAATAGAGCTCAAAGAATAAACCAATGAAATCAGATTCAGGAAACTCAACATTCTTAGGAAGCTCATCATACATCTCATAAAATCTATCATAAAAAAAGGAAATGGATAGATCCTTTCTACTTCCCACCTTTAGCCTTACTAATCTTATGTAATCCCTAAGGATTCCCTCCTCAAGGAAAGCTAGCTCCTCATTCAACTTATCCATTAAACTTACTACAATACTTTCATATAATTTTGCCAAACTGCAACTAAAAACTTGAACTATGCTAACCTTTGCTTATAGTTTATCCTTCTTTTAGTGCTTGACCACTTTATAAGGAACATTTAAAATTTGAAAAATACCTGGAAAAATCTTGCAAGAGAAGACCTTGCTTGTTGATTGGAAGGCAGGGTAGATCTAGAGCTCACCTTGAAGCTGCATCAGGTTACTTTGTCATGTAGAGCCGCCACCTCCTTGAGAGGAAAATATATTCTTTATTTCTACTCCCAACCAACACAAAACTCACTAGGATAACACTATTTATCAGGAAACACACTGATCAAACAAAGAACTTAGAGTCACCACTCAACACATAGTGAGAAGATATAGTCAATGCTTTTTGTTTATCTGACTCTGTTCTAGACTCTCCCCTGCAGAGTCACCATTTTATTGGTGTTCTTTTTTCCCAAAAGTCAACTTGGCATTAGGATTGATAGGGATAGTGTCACATTCACTCAACACTCCAAATCTGATAGGAAAAAGGGTCAACTAACAAGGATCAAAAAGAGATCCTTCTACACTTTGAGCTCAACATCACTCAAGCGGGTATACCTTATTTGCACACACATATTACCTTGTGTCACACTAGGCCTGCAAGTAACTGACTGTGGAATGATTTTCAAACTCTTCTAGGTATCATGTACCTCAATGAAGCCAATATCTCATGCAATAGCCCAACTTGAATGGAGTGAGTATGAAAACTAGAGACCTAACCTATCAACAAGAAAGGGAAAGCTAGAACTAAATGGAATTGATTTGAATGGATTGAAAGGACCTCTGAGATGCCCTAAGTCCCTGATAGACTAGTGCCTTATCCAATGGTCCACAGAGTCAAATACCTCACTACAAGAGATAGCTATGTAACAAGAAAACAATATGCTCAATGTGTTGATGCCTAACACCAATCACACACCATGACCAAGCCTCAACTTAACACCCACCTGTGCATTCAAGCATGCTATTATCCATCAAAGGATTTTGACCCTCCCCTTAGAAGAGACCTATGAAAGGACAATACATTAACTAGCATCCACTGGAAGACAAGCATGATCTATCCTTGATATCTCAGCTCATACATGCATAAACACTAACCCTGAACTAGTTACCTTTGTGAAGATAACTCCACTTGCAAACACGTAGGCAATGCAAATAGAAAAATCAAACACCCTTGATGTATGATTAATGCATTTAGAATTCAAATGGAGATAGCTTGATGATAGTAAGAATAAATTGAGTCCTCATACATAAGACAAATCTGCTACAGCATGCATTGTATTCTCTGAACCAATAATGGAAATATAACACCCTATATGCAGAGAGAAGGGGAAAATCTATAGAAACAGAGCCTTCACTTGGAACTGACAAAATTTAGAATGTGTTCTAAGTCAAAAATTTGACTACTTATAGCCCTAGCTGCCTTGGAATTCACAAAGAGAATGCAACAAGCTACAAACAGCTAGAGCTAGGGTTTCACCCACCCAACCTGCTAGAAATGGTCACAAAAATTATTGCAAATACATCTTGAGCCAAGACTATCCTTGACCAGGTACAAAACCTCCTTTGTAATTAATTGCATAGCCCCTAGACCACTTCGCAACAACCAAACCAATCCAATCAGACTGCTAAAACATTTAAGACTAGTCCTTCCTGTCGCAAAAAACACTTTGCAGGTTTGAAATTGAAAAGCAACGGTCACTTTACACTTCATGGGTTTATGCTTCTTCAACCTATTCACCGTTAGTCACGCAACTAGGCAGTCATTCAATTTGACCACCACAAGAAATTGGGCCTCAAATTATGCTTGGTCGCATGATCGCAAGGCACCAAACTAACCTCTGTGATCATGCAACCATGGTCTCCAAGCCACAGTCAATGGTCAGAGACCCCGCAGGAAAGGTCCTTGGCAATGTCACCACATAACTCCACAACCGCAACCACAGACGGTCAGTCACATGATTGCATAGCCTGGGGGATGGGCTATGCAAACATGTGACAACCCGTAAGCTTAACCCTATCGCAACTGCCACTGCTAAGCCCTAACACAAATGTTAGTTGCATGATCGCATAGCCTTGAAAAAGGCCATGCGAACATGCGAGTAACTGTTAGCACTCACCACCGAATAAACCATGCTCGCTCACCGCAAACCCCCTGCCACCTAGCACACTGGCAACTAATCAGAACACAGCATGGGGACCACCGACCCATCAACAAATAAGCCTAGAAATGAATGGCGGGTGCATGATCACATGGGCTTGAAACCTCCCATGAGATCATGGGCCAACCGTAGGATCTACCACGTCACCCCCGCGTATGTCATACTACCACCTCTGTAAGCGGGAACAAGGACATGCGTCGACTGGTTGCATGATCACATAGACAAGGAATGGGCTATGCGATCATGTGACAGCCAACCAAAGGCCACCACACAACCACCTTATTGCAAATGGGTCCATTGAGAAATCTCCTCATAAACTAGAATCGACAGCTGTCACTATACCATGATGTTAAAAAGCTAGCACCTCTGCTCAGTGGTATAATGACAACCACCAGATCTATCCATGCTTTAACCTCCGTAGAAGATTATGGACCCACCGACGCTATCCAACTTGTCACTCTGATAACCAATCAGAAGATGCCAACTCACTCCACCCTGACAATGGACCCATTGACAAAAGCCAAGTCACCACCTCAGACCAGCCGGAAGACACCACATCACCACTCGTCGGCCAATCAGGAACATCCATGTCACTGGAAACACTGGTCCCAACAACTAACTGCTCAACATTCAACGACTACGTGACTAACCATTGCCGAGTCACTAGATGTTAGTGGATAACTGCCAACCTTTCAGAGATTACGTGACTAATAGTCACCGAGTCACTAGATGCTAGCCGCTTAACCGCCAGAATCGGGAGATCAATAGATAACTACTAGTCGCTAGGTCGCTGAAAGAAGAACCAACCGCTAGACAGCCGAACAATGCAAAGAGCTGGGACCACATGGATAGGTGGTAGGTGGTCGCATGATCCCATGTCAGAAAAGACTGACATGTGGCCATGCGATAGCCAATCAGGAAAAGCTTGGACCCACCACCCACGTTGGACTTGTGTGGTTAGGAAATGATGGAAAATAGGAAACCGTGCGAGGTCAAAAATACACAATATTTTTGACATAGTGGAAGACTGAAAACACATAGAGTTTTCAATGCCAAAGGATAAGCGCACAAAAGTAGGAAGTACAGGGTTGAAAACAATGAAGGTCGAAAACACACAGATTGAAAACATCATAGATTTTTTGAAAACACTGTGGGTTTTTGACACTGTGGCAAATTTTGAAATACTTCCCACGGACCTTCAAATTTTAATAACTTTCTAGGCTTTGCGAATTGGGAGATGCAGTTTGGACCAAAGCAAGGCGATAACAAATAAAGAGCATAAGGTAGGACAATTAACAAAAACATTGCAGGGAACAGGCCAATCTCATAAGATTTTTGCTATGACAGAAAATTGGCCTAACATGCTCATAGACTAAGCATGAATACACTCTTAACATCTTATCTTCTAGGGCACATACCATAACTTAGTCATATGCACGTGCACTAATGCTCTGAACTATTAGTGCTCTGCTAAATATCCAGTCTTCTACACTTAGCCAATTTCTAATCTTCTCATCAAGTTCGCTGACTCCAAAACACTATATGACTTTGTTGCCATGATGAAAACACTATATTAAGTCATATAAAATAGTATAGTAAACTTTCCAAGTCCCCCTTTGTTATTGATGGCAACAAAGGAATATGACACAGTTACTAACTATTCTCTTATGCAAATTTTTTTGGGTTAACCCACAATAGTGGGTTACACCTTTTTGCCTGAACAGACACTGAACTCTACATTTTGAGAAAAACTTTCAGATTCAGATGCATATTATCATTGAACCATTCAAAATCGGAGGATGAAGTAAATTAGAGTCTTTTAGGATTTTTTGTCTAAATTCTAAATATTTTTTTTTTATTTTTTTTTAAAATTTATTTGAACACTATTTTCTTTCTCCCACGAAAACTGGTATGGTGTTGAAAACGTTATTTTCAAATAGTAACACAGTTTTCATAGAGCATAACTTTTTTTGTAAAATAGATATGAATGTGATTCTTTTGAATTTAGTTTTGTAACATCCATATGGAGGAAATGCAATTGGTTTGATGACATTATCACTAATATTGCATATTTTATTAACATTTGAAGTTGACTAAACCATAATTTTGACGTACCTTGACTACATAGCTTATAACTTATTGTGTATTTATCAAATTTTAATTTATTTTTTTAATAGAAAGTAGACTTGAATACGAAGTGCACTATTATTTTTCAAAATAAAAAATCTCTTTTTAACTATTTTTCATTGAACGTCAAACTCAGAGGTTTATATTTGATAAAAAAACCTACATTCATTTTGTTGGCTTTTAAACTTGTTCCCACATGGTGCCAGGTTTACACTATGATTGACAAACTGGTTAGTCTTCACTCCAAAGTCTGACAAGGGAAAAAGTCCCAATTGATGAGGATAAAGAACATCCTCCTTCTGCTTCGAGCTCCACATCACTCAGGCGGGTATTGCCTCATCTGCACACTCATGACTCTTCTTGAGTTGATGAACAAAAAGCCTGTAGATGTATTATTGTGGAATAGTTTCCATACCCCTATAGGTATCCTGTACCCCAATGAAACCAAATCTAATGCAATAACCTACTCTGCATGCAATGAGTCTGAAAACTAGATGGGACCTCTTACTACTACTACCAACATGAAGGGAAAGGATTTCATTTCAATGATTGATGTTGGGTTGAATGGAACCCTGAAGTATCCTAAGTCTCTCATAGACCAGTGCCTTATCCAATGGGTAGCAGATTCAAACACTTCACTGCAATAGAGCTATGAAACAAGAAGACAACACACTCACTTTGACCAGATCATACATTACCAAACTACCTGTGCACCCAAATATGTTATCACTTATCCAAAGGAAGACCTAGGAACAAGTAATACATTAACCAACATCCACTAGAAGATAAGCATGATGCATCTTTGATACCCTAGCCCATACATATCTGAACACCAGTCCTAGACTCAGTTGCTTCTATGAAAACAACTCTACTACAGACACTCATTGGAAATACAAGTAGAAAGAGTACACACCCTTGGTGTTGTAATCTATAAGTCTAAAACCCAAATGGAGACAATCTGATATAAGAACAAGTATGTTGCAATCTCATACATAAGACATCTATTATAATTTTATTATATTCCCATAGCTAGAAAGGACAGAGGGAACACCCTGTATGCAGAGAAGAAGGAAAATACATTACAGGAAGAACATTCATGGAACCAGTCCCCACAACTGTGGAAGAAAGGAACCAAGACAAAGTAAAAAATTCAACTACTTATACCACTAGTTACCTTGAAATCCTAAACCAGTAGCATGCAACAAGCTACGGGTAACTAGGGTAAAGGCTTTCACACACCCAACCAATCAGAACCAATCAAGAATTTACTGTAGGGGCAGGAAACCAAGCAACTTGCAAAAACCTCGAGCCACAAAATCTACCCATCACCGCAAGAAAAAACACCCCTACAAATACTCACGACATCCTAGACCACACCACAAATAGAAAACCAGTCACTTATCATTGAACAAGGTCTTTTCTCCAATGAATTCCATAAATTTGGTACCTGCTGGCGCTGGAAGCTCTTAGAAATTCAAATTTGAAATGCAACAGTCATCATGCAATTCACAGGTTTTATATTCCTTAACTATTCACCTCCAGTCACACATTTGCGCAGTCACAACTCATCGCCATAGGAAACAGGCCTCAACTTCATGCTTGGTTGCATGATCGCATAGCCCATAAATGGGCTATGCAAACATGCGACACCATTTACCTTTTCCTTCTACATAACTGCCGATGCCAGACCACTAGCACAAAAAGGCATGTCGTATGTTCACAAGCCAGAAAACTAGCTCACAGGAACATGTGACAAGCCGCTACCATGTACCCCACCGGTCATCAAATCACCACCAAAAAATCCTGACCTGGGCCCACATTCAAATCAACCATCCCACCAGCACAGAACAACTAGAGACTGCCATGACCTCACCTACCACTGAGCCAACTAAATAGCCACAAATGGGCCCTAGGACACGTGGTGTGTTACATGATCGCATAGCTTGAAAATGGGCTATGTAAACATGCGGCAATATGCAAACCGCTACTATAACCAACACCACAACCACCATCGCATGGACACATGTTAACCGGTCGCATGATCGCATAGCCAAAAATTGGGCTATACGATCATGCGACAGCCAACCCAAAGCTGCCACATCACCACCACATGTCACGCTATCAAACTACAACCAGCACCACCTTGCCTATTGGCTCTTTTCCTTGTAGGACTAAGCTTGAATCAAATATTTGGGCTTAAAACACTGGTTAGGCACTCAAGCTTGACAAGAAAAATAAACCAATTGATGAGGATAAAGAGAAATCCTCCTTCTTTGAGCTCCACATTCACTCAGGTAGGTATTGCCTTATCTGCACATTCAAGACACCTCATGACAAACCAAAGGCTTACAGATAGATTAATATGGAATAGCAATCAATCTCCTATAGGTATCCTATACCCCAATGATACAAAGTCTCATGCAATAGCCCTACTTGCATGGAATGAGATTGAAAGCTAGAAACTTATCCTAACAACATGAAAGGGAAAGGGTGGAACTGAAAGGAAATGATTTTAAAATGATTGAAAGGTCCCCTGAGATGCCCTAAGTCTTTGATAGACCAGTGCCTTATCCAATGGACCACAGAGTCAAATATAATACCACAAGGGACAGCTATAAAATAAGAAAACAATATGCTCAATGTGTTGATGCTTGACATCATCAAACACCATGACCAAACCTCAACTTAACACCCACCTGTGTATTCAAGCATGGTATTATCCATAAAAGGATTTTGACCCTCCCCTTAGAAGAGACCTATGAAAGGACAATACATTAACCAACATCCACTAGAAGACAAGCATGACCTATCCTTGATATTTTAGCTCATACATACAAGAATACTAACCCTGAACCAGTTATCTCTGCGAAGACAACTCCACTTGCAAACACTTAGGCAATGCAAACAGAAAAAATCAAACACCCTTGATGTATCATTAATGGACTCAAAATTCAAATGGAGATAGCTCGGTAACAATAAGAATATATTCACTTCTCATTCATAAGACAAATCTATTACAACATGCATTATATTCTCTGAACTACCAAGGAGAGAAGAACACTCTATATGCAGAGAGAAGGAGAAATCTACAGGAAAAAGACCCTTCACTTGGAACCAATTCTCCTCAAAAATTTGTAGAAGAAGGAACCCTTACAAAGTTAAAAACTTGACTACTTATACCACTAGCTGCCTTGGAATTCTCCAAGAGAATGCAACAAGCTTAGGGACAGCTAGGGCTAGGGTTTCAACAAAATTTTGAAAACACTGCTGGAGGGAAAACTAGCACCAATCTGTCAGCAACAAGAATGATCTTTGCACTTGAGAAGAATCTTTGAGAAGGATAAGAAGATCATAAATTTACCACGCAAACCATACTGATCAGACCAAAAAAACACCTCAAGCCAACAAAAATTGCCCACCACCACATGGCACAAATCCCTGCAATCACTCAAAGCACCCTGGACCACACTGGAATGGTGGAGAAGTTTAATTTCACCAACTCTGGCCCCCTTTGTCATCAATTTTAATCCTTACTGGTCGCTGGAAACATCTCTGAGATTTGAATTTGAACTCCAAAGGCTAAGTCTTGGTGCCAGCAGCACATCGGCGGTCTTGATTTGATCGAAGATCAACAATAAGTCCTGACCATTAGATCTCTCATCTTCCCAAGCTTGAGATCCTCTAACTCATCAAGCACCACGAGTTAATCCTCAACAAATTGGTGACAAGGCAAAAACCGAGTTGTGGGATGAAATACTTAACTCTAGTTGAACTCTGTGAACACACGACTGCACGTGTTGAAATAGCCCACCTAAGTCATCTAGTGAACTGGAAACAAAGGAACCTTTGCCAATTCATGAAATACTTCCTGCCTCCGCTAAAAACTCTAGCGACCCCGCGACCACTCATCGCCAAGTCACCAGACCAACTAGCGAACTACCAAATTATCTCACGAATGTCTGACAAGACCACATTTTATCAGCACCACCACCTTATTATCGGGATGACCAAACACTAGACTCTAACTGGGCCCACTTGAAGCCACATGTCACCTTGTCACTTGTTGATCCACACCTAGTAACTCAGTTATGCGATCATGCAACAGCCAATCACAAACTACCACATCATCACCTCCGGGACCACTGCCTAAGAAGCCTTACCCTTTCAAAGGATTGGATGGTTGTTGTGAAAGTGCAAGAAATAAACCTCGTGCATCTTCACCATGTGAACTTGCGGCAACCATCGATCCTGTCCTAACTTTAATTGTGCTGGAAGCATGAGAAGAGATAAACCACCAAGCACTCAGTGACTACATGACTAACCGCCAACTAAGTTGCCAGATGTTAAGGGCTAAACGCCAGGCATGAAATGATCATGCGACTACATAGTCACCAGGTGGCTGGATAGAAAATGTAACCGCCTAGAGAGTTGGAGAATCAATGACAAGGAACTTTGAAGGACTAAGCTCCACCATCCATCACACCTGCGCACTAAAGCAAAGTAAACCGCTAGGCAACTAAATAGAAACTGGGACCCACACAGTTAGGTGGAAAATAGTCGCATGATCGCATGTCAGAAAAGTTTGGCATGTGGCCATGCGACAACCAATCAGGAAGAGCCTAGACCCACCACCCATGTCGGACTTGTTGGTGTTTTTTTCTCCAAAGGTCAGCTTGGCATCAGGATTGACAGGGCTAGTGTCACATTCACTCAACACTCCAAATCTGATAGGAGAAAGGGCCAACTCACAAGGATCAAAGAGAGATCCTTCTACACTTTGAGCTCCACATCACTCAGGTGAGTGTACCTCATCTGCACACTCATACAATTTGTGTCACACTACAGGCCTATAGGTGACTGACTGTGGAATGATTTTCAAACTCTTCTAGGTATCCTGTACCTTAATGAAGCCAATATCTCATGCAATAGCCCTACTTGCATGGAGTGAGTATGAAAACCAGAGACCTACATTAACAACAATAAAGGGAGAGGGTGGGACAGAAATGAAATGATTTTAAAATGATTGAAAGGTCCCCTGAGATGCCCTAAGTCCCTGATAGACCAGTGCCTTATCCAATGAGCCATAGAGTCAAATACCTTACTGCAAGAGACAACTATGAAATAAGAAAATAATATGCTCAATGTGTTGATGCCTGATATCAATCACACACCATGACCAAGCCTCAACTTAACACCCACCTGTGCATTCAAGCATGCTATTATCCATCAAAGGATTTTGACCCTCCCCTTAGAAGAGACCTATGAAAAGATAATACATTAACTAGCATCCACTAGAAGACAAGCATGATCTATCCTTGATATCTCAGGTCATACATGCATAAACACTAACCCTGAACTAGTTACCTTTATGAAGATAACTCCACTTGCAAACACGTAGGCAATGAAAATAGAAAAATCAAACACCCTTGATGTATGAATAATGCATTCAAAATTCAAATGGAGATAGCTTGATGACACTAAGAATAAATTGAGTCCTCATACATAAGACAAATCTGTTGCAGCATGCATTATATTCTCTGAACCAACAATGAAAATAGAACACCTTATATGTAGAGAGAAGGGGAAATCTATAGAGCAGAAATTTTCACTGGAATTGACAAAATTTAGAACCCATACATAGTCAAAAAATTGACACTTTATACCACTAGCTGCCATGGGAACCCAAAACGGGTTACAACAAGCTACAGATAGCTAGGGCATAGCCTTTACCAACCAAGCCAATTGAAAATGGTCAAAAATTTATTGTAGGGGCAAGAAAGTAAACAACCTACAAAAGCCTCGAGCCAAGATTGTAATCATTCCTTACATGGCACAGATCTCTGCAAATAATCACCAAGCACCCTGGACCACACTGGAGCGGCAAGCAAACCAATCCAATCAGATTGCTAAAACATTTAAGACCAGTCCTTCATGTCACAAAAAACTCTTTGCAAGTTTGAATTTGAAAAGCAACAATCACTTTACACTTCGCGAGTTTTATGTTCTTAACCATTTTCCCCAGTCACACAATCGCACTGCCATAAACTTGACCACCACAGGAAATCAAGCCTCAAATTATGCTTCCTCACATGGTTGCAAGGCACAAAACTAACCCTTGCGATCATGCAACTGCAGTCTCCTTAACCACGCAATACCATCACAAACCTTCCAGAAAAGTCTTCGGCCACACTACTTTCACAACTTCCCAACTCCGCAATGACAACATCCGGTGGTTAGTCGCATGATCGCATAGCCCAAAGATGGGCTATGCAAACATGTGACAACTAGCAAACCGTAACCACTAACCAACCTTGTCACCACTCCCCACTAAAAAGGATGCACACCACCGATAACACAAGATAATGGGCCCACATCTCCAACTCTGCAATAGAGCAACTAGATCATTGTTGCATTATTGCATGCCATGGAAATGGCCCTTGTGATCATGTAACAAGGCCCCTAGACCACCATAGAAAAACTCACTGGCTGATAGAACACTACCATCTCAGCACCGTGGATGCCACATTACCACCTCTCACTGGGCCCTAGGGACACGTGTTGATTGGTTGAATGATCGCATAGCTAAAGATTGGGCTATGTGATCATGCGATAGCCAACCCCAAGCTGCCACATCACCACCTCAGACCATGGAACTACAACACCAACTGTGAAGAGTTAGAACCCACACAGACAAATGGCAAGCGGTCGCATGATCACATGTCAGAAAAGTCTGACATGCGGCCATGCGACAGCCAATAAGAACATGCCATCTACCACCCCTCTGACACTGGGCCCACAAGATAAATCGTTAGCATCAAATTAGATGGTGGGCACATGATTGCATGGGGTGAGAATATTCCATGCGATCACATGCCAATCATAGATCTCTTCCCTTTGCCACATGAAGAATCTGGGCCCACCAACCAACCGCCAAGCATTCAGCGGCAATGTGACTAACCACCCGCCAAGTCACTGGATGCTAGCCACTAACCGCTAGATATCCAGAGATAACAGGACAACATAGTTGCCAGGTCACTGGAGGTTTAGGCACCTAACTCCAAAAAATAGGAGACTACGCGATGACCGCCATACATTCCGTGATCACATGACTAACCACCTGCCAATTTGTTGAAGGTTAGGCACTGACCACCAAGCATGAAAAGATCATGTGACAACACAATCACCAGATCATTGAATAGGAGATGTAACTGCTAGAAAACTTGGAGAATTGGTGACAATGAACCTTAGAAAGACTGGGTCCCACCATCCATCGCACCTACGCAGTTAGGACCAAAGTCAAAAATACACAGTTTTTGACACAATGAAAGACCGAAAACACATAGAATTTTTGACACTAGAAGACAAGTGCACAAAACAAGAAGCATAGGGTCAAAAATAATGAATGTTTTCACACAGACTGAAAACATCATAGATTTTCAAAAATACTATGGATTTTCAACACTGTGGCAAATTTTGAAAATATTTCCAGCAGGCCTAAGAATTTGAATATCTTACTGGGTTTTGCACATTAGCAGATGTGACCTGGGCTGAAGTAAGGTGACACATTGAAGAACACAGGGCCAAGGGCACTCAAGAAAATTTGCAAGAAACTAGGCCATTTTCATAAGGTTTTGCAATGATAGGAAAATGGACTAACAGTGGCTCTATCTGGGGATGCATGTCTCTTGTAGGCATGGAAAGGACTTAGAATCACTGGTAGAAGTAGACCACACCCAGACAAAACAATTAGGACCTCTCCCCACCTTAAAACCCAAAAAATCATATACTGACCCCTCACAAAGACCTGGAACCACAACACAGGATATACAAAATATATACGAGCAACACCTGGATGCCAAAGGAGTGCCATCCTTTTCCTCTATCAAAAACTTGGTTTCTGCTTACAAAATCAAACAAAGGTTTGAAACCTTTTCCACATGCACAATGACAGAAAACATTGTCAAGCACCGACTGCAAAACAACCCTATCACCAATGCCTTCCTTCATATGTCCCCCCACAAACTCACTGCTTGAAAAATAGGCATCATCAAAATCATCATGGATTGAAACATAAGAACGGGGACAAGAAATCGATACCTTTTCTTCCTGGTTGCAATCATCTAGCTCATCTTCAATGCACTCTTGCATATCAAAAGAAAAGCAACTATACTCACTTTCACTTACCTCAACCAGGGCAACTGAAACATGCTCATATATCAAGTTACTCAAGTTTATCAAGACTGAATTCTCTTGATAAATCACAGCTTTATCCTCATAAGGATGATTCACATGATCAACATCATGAACTAGATTATCACCATTATTTTTACTGCTTGGTGGCAGAAGAAAAACACTATCCTAATGTAATGCATCTTCATCAACAAAGCAACATTTATCCTGCATTACCTTTCTTTCAATTGGCCTCATTTGTGAGGGAGACTCCAGATCAACTGTATGTGAAGCTTTAAGTGCAGAAGGTGAGTAATCCTCTACAAAATCCATCCTCTGAGCACACTCCTCAAATAGTGGGTTAGAAACAACATGAAATTATTTCTCATAGTAATTCAGACAAAGCTCCAACTGGTCCTCATCAAATAACTCATTGGCAATCACACTATATATGTCTCTATTTCCATCATCATACACATCTTCACAAGAAGAAGAGAATTTAGAATCAAAGCCAAAGCATGACTCACCATCACTACTATCAACATATGAACAATCAGTGTTGTACTCATCAGAAGAACCATCCCATGGATTTCGCCACAAGTCTTCAACCTCTAAGACTTTACAATCAGCATTACTACCACCCACTGGCATAGAATATTGTGAAGAAAATTCCTCTGCAACATGAGAGAAACCTTGTGACATATCATCAGAAAGAAAATCATTCTTAACCTCATCCATGCTCCCATAGTCAACACTCTTCTCAGCATCCGTATCAACATCACCATCATTACTTTCTTCTTCCCATATTATATCTAACTCATATGTAGAAAGCTCTCCATCACTGCCTTCATCACCCTCACTTGAATGACCACTTTCAGCATTATGTTCTTCTGACTGTGACTGATATGCAAATGAATCATATTCCTTACCTTGTGTAGCAACTTCAAACTCATCATTAGAGACATAACTTTCAGCCTCTTCATTTTCATACGACTGAGATATAGAAGAAATAATTTCATGTCTAGGAACATCAGTGGCATTATATTTATAATCAATATCACAAGGATCGACTATGGTAGCTAATTCACAACTCAAAACACCAGTGCATTGCTCAATCCTTTCAAGGTCTGAAATATATCTCACTGTTGTAGCATCCTGAATACATGTCTTATCAGTATCAAAAGACTCAACAACATTTATACACATATTCTGATTTGACATCTCAAACTGATTACAAACCACAACAGAAGCGTTGATATGCTGATTTGGGATTGTAGTATTAGTACTACATTTTTCTTTTCTTTCATATTCATTATACCGGCAGAAACTCATGGAAAAAAGACCTCTGGTCAATCCATATTTCAAATTATTTTCAATATCCATTGCAATTACAAATGCCTGATGTAATGTCCTAGGTTCTTTATCCCTCAACAAGTAATTCATTTTCTTATCAAATGTATCATAATAGACACTTACACACACTTGGTCATTGGGTCTATAACCTTCAGGGATTTCATTCAAAACTTTTGCAAATCTGATATTGAACTGAGGGACAAGTTCATCTTTCTCAATATAAATCTTTAAAAGCTTATCATAAGAATCAGATATGATTACCCTTTCTCCAAACTGCTCCATGAAGGCTGAATGCATCTCACTCTAGGATGAAATAGAACATGCTGGTAGGAAAGAAAACTAGTCTCTAGCATCACCCTCTAGAGTTTCAACAAACAATTTCATCCAAAGGTCTTCATGGAAAACTTCAAAATCATTCATCACATCAGTAAAATACTGAACATGTTTTCTTGCTGACTGATACTGGTTCCTATTAAACTTAGGCAAGTATCCCCTGATTTTATTAGGGATCTTATTAGGGAAACCAGGTATGCCATCATAACAAAATGACACATATCCTCTGACACAAGAAACCCTATGAACATCCATCACTGGCTACAACTGTTGCACACCTACTTGAAAATCTTCAAGACCAATGATAGGAAATCTATACTTGAATTGATCCTTCTTTTGTCATTGAATCTTTCCTACATACTTCATTCTTATATGTCCTTTCTTAATGACAAAACCATTTGATAAGGACCATGCAAATGCAATACATTGAATGGAGAATACCTGGATTTCCCTACTGAATGCTACTACCTTCTTCTCAACTAAATGAAGTCCCAACAAAACTTCACAACTCAGGTTCTT
The DNA here is from genome assembly GCA_027943335.1 of Chamaecyparis obtusa. Lineage (NCBI taxonomy): Eukaryota > Viridiplantae > Streptophyta > Pinopsida > Cupressales > Cupressaceae > Chamaecyparis > Chamaecyparis obtusa. Next base: position 48,205 of record BSBK01008133.1, read on the forward strand.
TCTAGCATAGAGTCACCACCTCTCTTTAGAGGACACAAATTTTACTGACCTTTCTTGAAACACTAGTAGACTCTGAGCACTCCCACAAAAAAGCCACACATAAATCAATCAGCAAATCTAGGTAGCACACTTGTAAATCTAAAAAAAATTCTCAGATTGGAAAACATATAAGACTCTTCCCCAAACTGAATACAACAAGACTCTGGGATACTTTTATTAGTAACTTATTTCATTTTCCCAGTAGAGTCACCATTTTGTTGGTATTCTTTTTCCCCAAAGGTTAGCTTGGCATCAGGACTAACAGCGCTAGTGTCACATTCACTCAACACTCCAAATCTGACAGGAAAAAGGGCCAACTCACAAGAATCAAAGAGAGATCCTTCTACACTTTGAGCTCCACATCACTTAGGCGGGTGTACCTCATCTCCACACTTATACAATTTGTGTCACACTATAGGCCTAGAGGTAACTGACTATGGAATGATTTTTAAACTCTTCTAGCTATCTTGTACCTCAATGAAGCCAATATCTCATGCAATAGCCCTACTTGCTTGGAGTGAGTATGAAAACCAGAGACCTACATTAACAGCAGTAAAGGGAAAGGGTGGGATAGAAATGTAATTATTTTAAAATGATTGAAAGGTCCCCTGAGATGTCTTAAGTCCCTGATAGACAAGTGCCTTATCTAATGAGCCACAGAGTCAAATATCTTACTGCAATAGACAACTATGAAACAAGAAAACAATATGCTCAATGTGTTGATGCCTCACATCAATCACACACTATGACCAAGCCTCAACTTAACATACATCTATGAATTCAAGCATGTTATTATCCATCAAAGAATTTTGACCCTCTCCTTAGAAGAGACCTATGAAAAGACAATACATTAACCAGCATCCACTAGAAGACAAGCATGATCTATCCTTGATATCTCAGCTCATACATGCATAAACACTAACCCTAAACCAGTTCCCTCTATAAAGATAACTCCACTTGCAAACACGTAGGCAATGCAAATAGATAAATCAAACACCTTTGATGTATGATTAATGCATTCATAATTCAAATGGAGATAGCTTGATGACAGTAAGAATAAATTGAGTTCTCATATATAAGACAAATCTACTGCAGCATGCATTATATTCTCTAAACCAACAATGGAAATAGAACACCCTATACGTAGAGAGAAGGAGAAATCTATAGAGCAGAAACTTTCACTGGAATTGACAAAATTTAGAACCCATACATAGTCAAAAAATTGACACTTTATACCACTAGCTGCCATGGGAACCCAAAATAGGTTGCAACAAGCTACAGATAGCTAGGGCATAGCCTTTACCAACCAAGCCAATAAGAAATGGTCAAAAATTTATTGCAGGGGAAAGAAACCAAGCAACCTGCAAAAGTCTCGAGCCAAGATTGTAATCATTCCTTACATGGTACAGATCTCTGCAAATAATCACCAAGCACCCTGGACCACACTAGAGTGGCAAGAAAACCAATTCAATCAGACCACTAAAACATTTAAGACCAGTCCTTCCTGTCGCAAAAAACTCTCTACAAGTTTGAATTTGAAAAGCAATGGTCACTTTACACTTCATGGGTTTTATGTTCTTAACCCTTTGCCCCAATTGTGCAATCACGCTGCCATCAACTTGACCACCACAAGAAATTGGGCCTCAAATTATGCTTGGTCGCATGGTCTCAAGGCACCAAACTAACCCTTGTGATCATGCGACCATGGTCTCCTTAACCACGCAATGCCATCACAAACCTTCCAGAAAAGTCTTCGTCTGCACTACTTTCACAACTCCACAACTCTACAATGACAACATCCAGTGGTTAGTCACATGATCGCATAGCCCAGAGATGGGCTATGTGAACATGCAACAACTAGCAAACTGTAACCGCTAACCAGACTTGTCACCACCGCGTCATCGCTCCCCACCAAAAAGGATGCACACCACCGGTAACACAAGACAATGGGCCCACATCTCTAGCTCTGAAATAGCACAACCAGATCATTGTCACATGATCGCATGCTTTGGAAATGACCCCTTGCAAACATGCAACAAGGCCCCTAGACTGCCACAGGAAAAATCATCGGCCGATAGAACACTGCCATCTCAGCACCGCAGATGCCACATTACCACCTCTCACTGGGCCCTAGGGACATGCGTTGATCAATCACATGATCACATAGCCAAAGACTGGGCTATACGATCATGCGACAGCCAACCCCAGGCTGTCACATCACCACCTTGAATAATGAAACTGCAACACCAACTACGAAGAGTTGAAACCCACACAAACAGATGGCAAGCGATCGCATGATCGCATGTTAGAAAAGTCTGACATGCGGCCATGTGATAGCCAATAAGAATGTGCCATCTACCACCCCTCTAACACTGGGCCCACAATACAAACTGACCGTGCGATCACATGTCAACCATAGATCTCTTCGCTCTATCGCATGAAGAATTTGGGCCCACCAACCAACCACCAAGTATTCAGTGACAATGCAACTAATTGCCCGCCTAGTCGCTGGATGCTAGCCACTGACCGCTAGATATCCAGAGAGAACATGACAATATAGTTGTCAGGTCACTAGAGGTTTAGGCACCTAACTGCCAAAAATAGGAGACTACGCAATGACCACCATACATTCTGTGATCATGCGACTAACCGCCCACCAAGTTGCTGAAGGTTAGGTGCTGACCGCCAAGCATGAAAAGATCACGCAACAACACAGTCACTAGATCACTGAATAGGAGATGTAATAGCTAGAAAACCTAGAGAATTAGTGACAACAAACCTTAGAAAGACTGGGCCCCACCATCCATCGCACCTGCGCAGTTAGGACCAAAGTAAAAAACACAGTTTTCGACACAGTGAAACACTGAAAACACATAGAGTTTTCGACACTAGAAGATAAGTGCACAAAACAAGAAGCACAGGGTAAAAAATAATGAAGGTTTTCACACAGACCAAAAATATCATAAATTTTCAAAAATACTATGGGTTTTCGACACTGTGGCAAATTTTGAAAATATTTACAGCAGGCCTAAGAATTTGAATATCTTACTGGGTTTTGCACATTAGTAGACGCAACCTAGGCTGAAGTAAGGTGACACACTAAAGAGCACATGGCCAAGGGCACTCAAAAAAATTTACAAGAAAATAGGCCATTTTCATAAGGTTTTAGAATCACAGGAAAATGGACTAACAGGACTTGCGTAGTTAGGAAATGTTGGCAAACAGGAAACTGTGCGAGGTTAAAAACACACAATATTTTCAACACAGCGGAAGACTGAAAACACACAAATTTTTTGATGCCAAAGGATAAGCGCACGAAAGTAGGAAGCACAGGGTCAAAAATAATGAAGGCCAAAAACACACAGACCGAAAACATCATAGATTTTTAAAAACACTATGGGTTTTTGACACTGTGGTAGATTTTGAAATATTTTCAGCAGACCCTAGAATTTGAATAACATTTTGGATATGGCGATTTAGGAGATATAGATTGGACCGAAGCAAGGCGACAAGAATAAAGAGCACGAGGCAGGACATTTAACAAAAACATTGCAGGGAATAAGCCAATTTCACAAGATTTTACTATGACAAAAAATTGGCCTAACACTGTCGATGGGCCCCAGGGACACATGGCAAGCGGTCGCATGATCGCATAGCCAAAAAACTAGGCTATGCAATCATGTGATCGCCAATTGCAGGCTGCCACATCACTGCCTCAGACTAACCAAACAACAACCACCAACTGCTAGGAATCAGGACCCACGCAGATAGATTGCAAGCAATCGCATGATCACATGTTAGAAAAGTCTAACATGTAGCCATGTGATAGCCAATAAGGACATGCCATCTATCACCCCCTCTAACACCTTTAAGGAACTAGCCCCACATCATCGCACTTGCACACTAAAGCAAAGTAAACCGCTAGGTAGCTGAACAGAAACTAGGACCCACACGGCCAGGTGGGAAGTAGTCGCATGATCGCATGTCAGAAAAGTTTGACATGCGGCCATGCGATAGCCAATCAAGAAGATCCTGGACCCACCATCCATGTCAAACTTGCGCAGTTAGAAAATGCTAGAAAATAGGGAACTAGTGCGAGGTCGAAAACACACAATGTTTTCGATGAAAGAGGATAAAAAACACACAAAGTTTCTGACATAACACAAAGGTAAACTAGGAAGCCAAAAATATTGAGGGTTTTTATGCAGCCAAAAGGGTCGAAAACATCATGGATTTTTTAAAACACTGTGAGTTTTCGACACTGTGGAAAATTTTAAAGTTTGCTTCCCGCGGAGTTTAGAACTTGAAAATCTTTCTGGACTTTGCGAATTAAGAGATGTTGTTTGGACCAGAGCTTTGTGACAACACAAGGAACACAGGGTAGGGCACAAACCATGAAACATTTGCAGGGAGGAGGCCATTTTCAAAAGATTTTTCTATGACAAAAAATTATCCTAACAGTGGCTCCAATTGGGGATGATGGGTAACCTGTGCCTATGCAATAATTTAGATCTCTGGGAGAGCAGACCACCAACTGGACAAAAACATAACCACATCCACTGCAAACATATGTAAACACCTATGGGCTGAAGAATGAAACTGGAGTTTCCACTACCCATGTTCATGCTTCACCAAAAATTTGCAGAACTACAACTCTTATTCATTGAAGCATGTTAACCTCTCTATCACACCATTTTCCTTGTCTTAGTGCTTAGATCACCTCATAAGGAAACATTTCTTATCATTGAAAATATCATACCTAGAAGCTCTCTAGTAAAAATCAACATGCTGGTTGGAGGGTAGGGCAGATCTAGAGCTCACCCTATAGCTCCATCAGGTTCTTGTAGTGTAGAGTCACCATCTCCTTGAAGAGGAAAATTTTGCACTGATTTGTATCTCTTCCAACCAACCAAAACTTCATCAAGCCACACTATTTATCAGGAACTGCACTGATCAAACAGAGAACTCAGAGTCACCACTCAGCATGCAATGAAAAAATTTCACTAATGTGTTTTTTTCTATTTGACTCTGTAACTTCAACCAGGACCTTGGGATGATCCAACCAAGCAAAGAAGCTTGCTATCTTTCACTTCTTCCTCAGTAGAGTCACCATATTGTTGGTGACTCGGATGGGCCAAACTAATCTGGTCAAAAGATTTTGACTACTTCAATATAGCAACAACCAGAGCTCCTTAATAGGTTTTCCTTATGTTCTCCCCAGTAGAGTCACCATTTTGTTGGTGACTCGGATGGGCCAAACCAATCTGGTCAAAAGATATCATATTGCAAAATTTTTAACCTTAACGAGAGCTCCTTAATAGGTTTTCCTTATGTTCTCCCCAGCAGAGTCACCATTTTGTTGGCTTTTAAACTTGTTCCTACACGGTGCCAGGTTTACACTATGATTGACAAACTGGTTAGTCACTCCAAAGTCTGACAAGGGAAAAAGTGTCAATTGATGAGGATTAAGAACATCCTCCTTCTTCTTTGAGCTCTACATCACTCAAGCAGGTATTGTCTCATCTGCACACTCATGACTCTTCTTGAGTTGATGAACAAAAGGCCTGCAAATGTATTATTATGGAATAGTTTCCAGACCCCTATAGGTATCCTATACCCCAATAAAACCAAATCTGATGCAATAACCTGCTCTACATGCAATGAGTCTGAAAACTAGATGGGACCTCCTACTACTACTACCAACATGAAGGGAAATGATTTCTTTTTAATGATTGATCTTGGGTTGAATGGACCCCTAAAGTATCCTAAGTCTCTCATAGACCAGTGCCCTATCCAATGGGTAGCAGAGTCAAACACTTCACTGCAGTAGAGCTATGAAACAAGAAGACAACATACTCACTTTGACTAGATCATACATTACCAAACCACCTGTGCACCCAAATATGTTATCACTTACCCAAAGGAAGACCTAGGAAGAAGTAATACATTAACTAGCATCCACTGGAAGACAAGCATGATGCATCTTTGATACCTCAGCCCATACATATCTGAACACCAATCCTAGACTCAGTTGCTTCTGCAAAAACAACTCTACTGCAGACACTCACTAGAAATGCAAGTAGAAAGAGTACACACCCTTGATGCTGTAATCTATAAGTCTAAAACCCAAATGGAGACAATCTATTACAAGAACAAGTATGCTGTAATCTCATACATAAGACATCTGTTACAATTTCATTATATTCTCATAGCCAGAAAGGACAGAGGGAACACCCTATATGCAGAGAAGAAGGAAAATACATTGCAGGAAGAACATTCATGGAATGCGTCCCCACAACTGTGGAAGAAAGGAACCTAGATAAAGTAAAAAATTCAACTACTTATACCACTGGTTACCTTGAAATCCTAAACCAGTAGGATGCAACAAGCTACGGGTAACCAGGGTAAAGGCTTTCACCCACCTAACCAATCAGAACCAATCAAGAATTTACTGTAGGGGCAGGAAACCAAGCAAACTGAAAAATCCTTGAGCCACAAAATCTTCCCATCATCGCATGACAAAACACCCCTACAAACACTCATGGCATCCTGGACCACATCGCAAATAGAAAACCCGTCACTTCTCACCGAACAGGGTCTTTTCTGTAATGAATTCCATAAATTTGGTACCTTAAGGTGCTGGAAGCTCTCAGAAATTCAAATTTGAAATGCAACAGTCATCATGCAATTCATGGGCTTCATATTCCTTAACCGTTCACCTCCAGTCACTTAATTACACAGTCACAACTCACCGCCATAGGAAACAGGCCTCAATTTTATGCTTGGTCACATGATCACATAGCCTAGAAATGGGCTATGTGAACATGCGACACCATTTACCTATGCCTACTGCATAATTGCTGACACTAGACCACTGCCACAAAAGGGCATGTCGCATGTTTGCAAGCTAGAAAACTGGCTCACACGAACATGCGACAAGCTGCTACCATGCACCCCACCGGCCGTCAAATCACTGCCAAAAAATCCTAACCCAGGCCCGTGTTCAAATCCACCATTTTGCCAGCATGGACCAATCGGAGATCGCCATGACCTCACCTGCCACCGAGCTCACCAAACAACCACAAACAAGCCCCAGGACACATGGTGCCTTGTCGCATGATCGCATAGCCCTAAAATGGGCTATGCAAACATGTGGCAACCCGCAAACTGCTACCATAACCACCACCGCAACTACCACCGCATGGACACATGTTAACCGGTCGCATGATCGCATAGCCAAAAATTGAGCTATGTGATCATGCAAGAGCCAACCCAAAGCCACCACATCACCGCCACATGTCACGCCATCAAACTACAACTAGTACCACCCTGTCGATGGGCCCCAGGGACATGTGGCAAGTGGTCGCATGATTGCATAGCCAAAAATTGGGCTATGTAATCATGCGACAGCCAATCGCAGGCTGCCAGATCACCACCTTGGACCACCAAATAGCAACCACCAACTACTAGGAACCGGGACCCTCACGGACAGATGGCAAGCAGTCGCATGATCATATGTTTAAAAATTTTGACATGCGGCCATGCAAAAGTCAATAAGGACATGCCATTTGTCACCCCCTTTGACACCTTGAAGGAATTGGCCCCACATCGTTGCACCTGCGCACTAAAGCAAAGTAAACCACTAGGTAGCTGAACAAAAATTGAGACCCGCACGGCCAGGTGGCAAGTGGTCGCATGACCGCATGTCAAAAAAATCTGACATGTAGCCATGCAATATCCAATCAAGAAGAGCCCAGACCCACCATCCATGTCAGACTTGCGCAGTTAGGAAATGCTGGCAAACAGGGAACTAGTGTGAGGTCGAAAACACACAATATTTTCGATGAAAGAGGATCGAAAACACACAAAGTTTCTAACATGACACAAAGGAAAACCAGGAAGTCAAAAACATCGAGGGTTTTTATGTAGGCCAAAAAGGTCAAAAATATCATGGATTTTCTAAAACACTGTGGGTTTTCGACACTGTGGCAAATTTTAAAGTTTCCTTCCCGCTGACCTTAGAACTTGAAAATCTTTCTGAGCTTTGCGAATTAGGAGATGTAGTTTGGACCAGAGCTTGGTGACAACACAAAGAACTTAGGGCAGGGCACAAACCATGAAACATTTGCAAGGAGGAGGCCATTTTCAAAAGATTTTGCTATGATAGAAAATTGGCCTAACACATTTAACATAAAAAACCATACACATAATAAATTGAAAAATAGTCAAATATATAATCGTTAGAAAGCTATTTTTGAGTACTTTTTGTATTTAAAAGGATGTCTTCTTATTCTTCCATTTAATCAGTGTGCTTGAGGTCTGAAGCCATGAAATTCTTAGAATTTCTTCAAAACTTGCAACCGTGGCCTAAACCAGGCACTTTCGACCGAAAATTTTAACTTTCAATCGAAAGCACTTTCCATCAAAAGTAATTTGCCCAAAAAAGTGATTTCTAGTCATTACTAAACTACTTTTGATAAAAATTCAGTTAGTTTCAATCCAAAGTTAACTTTGACTTTCGATAGAAACCTATGTCGGCCTTTTTGGTGTCATTTCCAGTTAATAAGGATTAGGTATAAATAAATGTATATTTTTTTCATTTCATAAATTTGAAAGCTATAAAATAATTTTCATTTAAGAGAAGGAAGACATTTTGGCATGGAATAATTTTCTAAGTTGTGATGGGAAATAAAAAGATAAGGCTAAACAAAATTACACGACATTATTCAGAAGAGACTGAACAAAGATTACGTGAAGAATCATGAAAAAGATATCATCGTTGGAAACAAGGTATGTCTAAGATGTTTCTCTCTAGATATTTTAAGTTGATGGTCAAGACTTGTCTTAATGTTCATGTAAATGTGATATTGTACCTATTAGACTTAACTAGACCTAACTGTAGACCTATTTGGACTAATTAGGACCTAATAGGACCTATTTGGACTAATTAAGACCTATGAGGACTAATAGGACCTATTAGGACCTAATTAGAATCAATTAGAACCAATTAACACCTAATTAGACTCAATTAGAACCAATTAAAACTAATTAGAACTAATTAGAACCAGTTAGAACTAATTAAAACCAATTAGAACGTAATAGGACCTATTTGGACTAATTAGGACCCAATAGGACATATTAGGACCTATCAGGACTAATTAGAACCTAATAGGACCTATTAGGGCTAATTAGGACCTAATAGGACCTATAAGTACTAATTAGGACTAATTAGGACCTATTAGGACTAATTAGAGCCTATTAGGACTCATTAGGACTAATTAGGACCTATTAGGACTATTGGTGTAATTAAGTATTTACTAATTACACTTTACTTAAGTTTACCTAGGATAATGCATTTGCATAATTAGTTGTCTTTGAGACACCTAGGAGTTTGCATTTCTTTTTAGCACATGGTTAGGAAAATCTCCACTTTAGGTGTCATCACATACCTCTTTGTATGTGAGATCCACCTTTAGTGCTCTTATCACATTATCATCCTCTCATTGTTGCACATGTTGCACATACTTTCACGTACAAGGGAGGATGATCAACCTTTGGTGGACATGTGATTCCACCTTGTGTAGGTGATATCTTATCATCTCCTTATCATATAGTCATATTGCATTGCCTATATATTTGGGCACTCCTACTTTGTAAATCAATTCAATTGGCTATAATCAATTATTTAATCATTTTGCCTATCTCTCTTGTGCTATCTCTTGAGCTTCTAGATCTTAGCTTTTATTCTTTGCCTTAGGAAAATTCTTACATGGTATCAAAGTGATATCAAAATTGTTACATGGCATCAGAGCCAAAGGAGTCTTCATTGCATAGTCATTGGAGAGAAATTGATTGCTTCAATTTTTGGAGGGCCATGAACCAAATCCAAGATTAGCATTTTGTGGGAGTATTTTGAGCAAGATCAGATGTCACCATTGCATCCGGGTGGCTGTTTTCATAAATTTTGACTATAAATTTGGCTACCTTCGGTAAAAGTCAAATCTGAGGTAAATTTTTTTTGCAAATCGAACCTTTAAGGCCCGATCTGCAAAATTGGGTAATTATTTTACCAATTTTTATTTCAGATCTGAATTTATATTTTCTATTTCCGTCAATTTTCAGATCTATGTATTTTTATATCTTTGGATATATATATATATATATATATATATATATATATATATATATATATATATATATATATATGGAAAAAATATTGGCCTTTAGGCCTGTTGTGTTGGATAGAAAGGCTAGAGCAGGCAAATCGGAGTCAGTGTACCAGCCCAAGTCAGATTGAGAGTCAAGCTAAGCCGAACAACAACCCTAAGACAACGCGAGAGGTCCATGGCCAAGCCCGGGCTTTTTTTGTATTAGCATTGGGTGTAGGGTAATATAAATTGCTAAATAACACATTCCATGGGCAATGTGGGACTAAAGTCCCACATCCCCTCTCCACCGCCAGTGGAACCTCAAACCCTCGCGCACACACCCTCCGCTCAACCTCCTCCAGTGCTGCTGCTTCCTTCGGTCGCTCCATAGCACCTCCGCACAGGCAAAGACTAGGGCCACTAGTCTCCACAGCGGGAAGACCTACGCTAGGCACCTCATGCCACAACATGCACGGGCACCTAGCCCCTCCACTCATGGGCATCCTCTGTAGTGACAAGCACCACTGTGCTACTTTGCAACACTCTTCCCAGGTAGACAAAAGTGTCACTCGACTCCTGCCCTCCGTCGGTAGCGCGCTCTCCCAATGCAGGCCACAGTCTCAGATCCCTGTCACTGGCACTGCTCTCACCACCCTCAACTCAGCTACTCACCCAAAATCCTCCACCGGCCATGGATAGGAAGACACCACCAAAGAACACCACCAAACACCAAACCACTTCTGCTCCACGCCAGCAGACATGGCAACCAATCCTTACTTGCCATGTGGCAGCAGATCAAAAGTCAGTATTTAATAAAAAAATTTGCATTTTTAGTAGATTTCTCTATGTTAAATTTGAGGCATGTTTGGATGTCAAACTGGGCAGTTTTTGCATTGAAATGATGCATCAAGATGTCAAATTTAATCATGTGGTTGCATTAGCATTTCAATAGCTTAATTTTGACGGCCATTTGACTATCAAAATTGGGCATTTTAACACTTCACCGACAGTCATTTGAATGTCAAATTTAACACTATAAGACCGGTGACATCAGTAGTTTTCAAAATTTTCCAGCCCTCACCATTTGCAATTTTGATTTGGCAGTCTGACTTTGGGAGGCCATAACTTGGTCATTCAAACTCCAAATTAGGTCCAATTTTTTTTGATTTTGGCTAAAATTTCCTAACCTTTTCAGTGGTGGTGTTATTTTTTGGTTTTGGATTTTGGAATTTTCATAAATTGTATTTTTTGGTGACTGTACCTGTCTAATCCCTATTTTTACAACTTTAAAGGCTTCGTATGGGTTCATACGGACATAATTTTATGTGCATTTTTTTTGAAAGTGCATGATTTTTTGTTTACTTTCCAGATCTGGTATCATTTTGGAGAAATATTGTGTAGACATAGTACTTTCAGAATGTGGTCTATTTTGGCCTATTGTGGCACTTGTAAGTGATTAAATCCTTGAGGGATCTTCTATCCTATCTTCTTGAGTCTGTTATAGCTTCATATTTTCAGTTGTAAATATCAAAATTAGAAGTCCACTTTGATCCATTTTGTCAAGTGGCAATTATACACGCACTAGCTATAAAGTGCCAAAATCATCTTTTTTGGGGGGTTCTTTGATTGAGTGAATTGGGGGGGGTGTCTTGTGTGCTAGTGTCTCTCTCTTTCTTGTGCTCTTTTCATTTTGCATCATGGGTTCTATTACAAAATTAACTCCACATAACTATGCTACATGGAAAAATAATGTATGGAGCAAGTTAATGGTCCAAGGTTTAAATCCTTATGCGGATGGTACAATTAAAAAACCCACTGATGATGATACTACAACAATAAATATATGGTCATGCAAAAATTATAAAGCTTTAGGAGTTTTAAGAGAGAATATTTCTCAAGCTGTCATGTATCACATCAAAACCATAACCAATGCTAGAGATGCTTGGGATAAACTTGTAGAATTGTTTAGTAAAGTGGATAAGGAAATGGGATTCACAATTGAGACTGATCTCCTCAAATTAGAGCCTAGGAACTTTGACACGATCCAAGATTATCTCAAGAAAGTCAATGATTATAGAGCACAACCTGATGATTGTGGTAATCCCATGAAGGATGCAAAGTTGGTTAGTCACTTGTTGAAACATCTTCCTCCTGATTATGGAGCTTTTGTTTCAAGTTATAATACTCACAAGTTGACCATGGGTAGTGCCTTTATTAAGCCTTCATTTGAGTCATTTTCAGAAATGTTGGTCTTAGAACAAGAAAAGTTGATAAGTATGGGGATTCTCAAGTCTTCAGCTTCCAAAGCATTGGTGGCTAATCATGAGAGTCAAGGCAATCAAAGTCAAAAGAAGAAGAAGAAGAATTAGAAGTCTAAGTCTCAACAAGAAGGCACAACATCAACTTCCACACAACATGACACTTCTACATCACCTTCAAAGGGTGAATCTTCAAAGAAGGAGAAGCAGTTTTGTGCATATTGCAAAAAGGATGGACATGAAGAACACTTTTGTTATAAGAAGGACATTGATGAATTGAAGAATCTTCTTGCCAAGAACAACATCAAATTCCCTTCCAGGATGTCTACCTCAACCTCTTCTTCACCAAATTTAGAAAAAGATAAAGGAAAGGGTCACGTATTTGTTACTCAAAAGGGACAAGCTTTATATGCTTCTTTAAGTCCCAATTCAGGTAGACGACTTCTAGATTCAGGGGCTTCTCATCATATGGCTTCTTCACAGTACATGTTTTCATCATTTGAGCCTTGTAAAGGTCCACCTATTTTGATGGGTAATCACACTTACATGAATGTGATTGGGAAAGGAAGTATTGATGTTAGGGAGGTACACTTCAATGATGTGTTGTGTGTTCCACACTTGAACAATAACCTTCTTTCTATCTATCAAATCACAAATGGCACTACAAAGAAGACTGTGGAATTTCACCTGATTCAATTTTCATCAAGGACTTGGAGAGTGGAGAAATTATTGCTACTGGGATATTGGATCACTCTTCTCGATTGTACTCCTTTGCAAATTTTGTTCCTCTTAATGACAGTGATTCTTCAGATAGCAAGTCTTCAGCATATGATGATTATAGTGATGATTCAGATTTTGAGGAGAGTTTTGGCTACCTGAACTTGGGTATTCTCACTCATGATCAAGCTCTTGAGCCTTTTATTTCATCCCCTCCTATTGAGACTACTTCTACTCTTTCTCCTGATGATGCTTACATTCACACAACCATGGATTCAAGTGCTTCAGTGCAGCAAGATATTCCTTGTCTTCCAGACTTGGTTCCATGGGATGCCTACTTGATAGACATTGCAGGTTTGTTTATGGAGTCCTACATTTCAGATTTGGGAGACTTCATTGATGATATTCATCTTCTCTTTGGTGAAGATGATCCTTCTTTAGTTATTGCGAGGGAACATGCTGACCCTCATACTCATTCTCTACTTGATCATTCTTTCAAGGGTGACATGATTGTGTATACTTTGATACAGTAGTTGGAGGAGCTCACTTTCTCTTTAGAGGAGATACTTGGGTCTTTGGTACATGTTCTACATTCATCATCAGTTGATCCTAATTTATCCTTTTCAGCAAAGTGGCTTAGTACACATAATTTGGAGGAGGTACCTTTCAGCTTTGGCATGAGGACACTTGAGAAAGTTTCAGAGACTCCATCTCTTTTGAGGTTTCATCCTATAGATTGGGGAGGAGGCTTCATATCTACACCTTTGGTCTTGTTTTTTCCTAAGGGGAGGATTGTTGTTCTACACTCATGGAGTAGTTTCTACATCGAGCCTGGAGCATCTACCATTGGTGTTCATTCTACATTGAGGGGTGGCTACTTGGTCTCTCTTCCACTACTTCTCTCTTATGGGGGGGATATTTTCCTCACATGAGGTCTTCTCTCTCATATTCTATTATTGTACTCATCTCTCTTTTTGGGGGAGGGTTTTTCCCATGTGGTTTTGCCACTTTCTCCACTTTATGAGAGATAGCATTGTTCTTGCATTTTGTACATGGGTACCAAACATGGCCTAGTAGTCAGGACCCATATTGCATTGTGAGCTTTAGTGCATTCCCCTAAGTTGCACTTAAGGGGGGGTGTTGGTGTAATTAAGTATTTACTAATTACACTTTACTTAAGTTTACTTAGGATAATGCATTTGCATAATTAGTTGTCTTTGAGACACCTAGGAGTTTGCATTTCTTTTTAGCACATGGTTAGGAGAATCTCCACTTTAGGTGTCATCACATACCTCTTTGTATGTGAGATCAACCTTAAGTGCTCTTATCACATTATCATCCTCTCATTGTTGTCATACTTTCATGTACAATGGATGATGATCCAGCTTTGGTGGACATGTGATTCCACCTTATGTGGGTGATATCTTATCATCTCCTTATCATGTAGTCTTATTGCATTGCCTATATATTTCAGCACTCCTACTTTTTAAATCAATTCAATTAGCTATAATCAATTATTTTATCATTTTGCCTATCTCTCTTGTGCTATCTCTTGAGCTTCTAGATCTTGGCTTTTATTCTTTTCCTTAGGAAAATTCTTACATGGTATCAGAGCAATATCAAAATTGTTACAAGGACCAATTAGACTCAATTAGAACCAATTAGGAGTAATTAGAACTAATTAGGACTAGTTAGAACCAATTAGAAAGTTAATTAGGACCTAGTTAGACTCAATTAGAACCAATTAGGACTTAATCACACAAAATTATAACCAATTAGATCCAATTAGGACCTAATATGACCTATTAGAACCAATTAGGACTTATTAGATCCAATTAGGACCTAATATGACCTATTAAAACCCAATTAGACTCAATTAGAATAAATTATCACCTAATTAGACTCAATTAGGACCAAATAGACTCAATTAGATCCAATTAGACTCAATTAGATCCTATTAGAACTAATTAGGACCTATTAGAACAAATTAGCACCTAATTAGACTCAATTAGAACCAATTAGGACCTAATATGACCTATTAGAACCAATTAGGACCTAATTAGACTCAATTAGATCCAATTAGACTCAATTATAACCAATTAGGACCTAATAGGACCTTTTAGGACTAATTAGGACCTATTATGACTAATTAGGACCTAATAGAACCTATTAGGACTAATTAGGACCTATTAAGTCTAATGAGGACTAATAGGACCTATTAGTCGACCCAATTAGAATCAATTAGAACCAATTAGCACCTAATTAGACTCAATTAGAACCAATTAGGACCTAATATGACCTATTAGAACTACTTAAGACCTAATTAGACTTAATTAGAACCAATTAGATCCAGTTAGACTCAATTAGATCCATGTAGACTCAATTAGAACCAATTAGGACCTAATAGGACCTATTAGGACTTATTGGGACTAATTGCGACTTATTAGGACTAATTAGGACCTATTACCTACTAATTAGTACTATTATGACCTATTAGTCCACCCATTTAGAATCAATTAGAACTAAATAGCACCTAATTAGACTTAGTTAGAACCAATTAGGACCTAATATGACCTATTAGAACCAATTAGGACCTAATTAGATGCAATTAGAACCAATTATATCCAATTAGACTCAATTAGATCTTATTAGAACTAATTAGGACCTATTAGATCCAATTAGGACCTAATATGACTTATTAGATCCAATTAGGACCTAATATGACCTATTAAAACCCAATTAGACTCAATTAGAATAAATTAGCACTAATTAGGACCAATATGACCTATTAGGACCAATAACATCCAATTAGATCCAATTAGGACTAATTAGGATCAATTAGGACCAATTAGAACTAATTAGAACCAATTATAATCAATTAGAACTAATTAGGACCAATATGACCTATGAGGACCAACTATGACCTAATTAGACTTATTTAGAACCAATTAGGACCTAATTAGACTCAATTATAATGAAATAGATCCAATTAGACTCAATTAGGACCAATTAGGACCTAATATGACCTATTAGACTCAATAAGGACCAATTGGGACCTAATATGACCTATTAGAACCCATTTAGACCCAATTAGGACCAATTAGGACTTGAAATTAGGACCAATGTGGATCAATTAGGATCAATTAGACTCAATTATACCTAATTAGACCCTATTAGACTCAATTAGGACAAATTAGGACCTAATATGACCTATTAGAACCCAGTTAGGCCCAATTAGGTCTAATTAGGACTTGAAATTAGGACCAATGTGGATCAATTAGACTTAATTAGACCTAATTAGACCCAATTAGGATGAATTAGGACCAATTAGGACCAATTAGACTTAATTAGGACCAATTAGGACCTAATATGACCTATTAGAACCCAATTAGACCCAATTAGGACCAATTATGACCAATTAGACCCAATTAGGACTAATTAGAACCAATTAGGACCTAATATGACCTATTAGAACCCAATTAGACTCAATTAGAACAAATTAGCACTTAATTAGACCCAATTAGGACTAATTAGGACCAATTATGACTCATTAGGACTAATTAGACCCAATTAGACTCAATTAGACCCAATTAGGACTAATTAGGACTTGAAATTAGGACCAATGTGGATCAATTAGGATCAATTAGACTCAATTATGATGGAGTTGATGAAAAATAACCCACAACTCCCAAGAACACCTGCACACAAACACCTGTTACAAAAAGAGAGAGAGAAGCAAACAGCTATGGAGGACTGAACGCATTGATCCATGAGAGAGGAGAAATCCTTGATGTGCAAAAACAAAAGTTGCAATCAATAATAAAATGTCAGAAAAGGGTTACAAAGTGTTATGAGATCCATCCTTATAAAAGGAGATTAGAAAACCTAAAAAGGTGAAACCTTAGGTTGCATAATAATAATTAATAAAGATAATTAATTATTATATGCCTAAAGTTTAGCTTAAGTCAAAAGAGGTAATAAGTGACTAAATAATTAAATCAATATGATTTAATTAATCAGTAAACACTTTATTACTCTAACACCCCCCCTTAAGATAAACTTTGGGAGAAGCTAAAAACCTAAAAAGAACAACTGAAAGCAAATGGGTCCCGACAACAAAGGCCTGATCAGGTACCCAAGTACAAAAGAGAGTCTCTACAAAGTGGAGAAATAGAGAAAACCACATAGGAAAAACTCTACTCCAAAAAGAGACAAAGCCTAGTCTGAAGGACTGAAGAGGCCTCCAAAACTAGGAATGTTCCAGAAAAAAGGAACAAAGATGAACATGTATAACATCACTGAAGCATGAAACTGCAAACTTTGTAAGAAAAAATTGATGATCTGAAGATCCTCTGTAGAAATATTACTAGGTAGAGAAGACATTAATCTGCATGAGTGCCCTCAAATAACACTGCTCAAATTAGGAGGCAAACAAAGGAAAGCACCTGAACTCAAAGATACAAATGGCATAAACACCAAAAGCCTAAAGAGCTGATCAATCAAAGTTGGAAGAGTGCATCCAAAAATAGGAAAGAAAAAAGTGTCCATATGGTAAATGATCCATCTCACCAGAATGTATAGGTACCCAGCCACTGCAACCGCCTAGTACATAGGATCAAATACTAAATACATGGCTCACACAATCGAACCAAGGAAGTAGTACAACCAATAGTAGAAACCCCCCCATACTGCTGACAAGGGAGTAATGACATGTACACTAAAAAGATCATCCAATATCAAATGCATGATGAAGATGAATTTGAAACATCGAATGTGCAGAGAGAGTACAAACACAAATAATGATACCTAAGGCTAATGTCTTTGGAGGAAAGCTCACATGATAAAAAAAGATGGAAAACAAAGGAAAAAATCAAAACCCCCCTGGCACTTTATAAGGGAGTGTGAGTACAAATAGCACGAACATGTGCAAGATCCCATCAAAACAATAGAATGGCACTTTATCTCAGTGCATGTGCATAAAAGAATGCTAAAAAAAAATGAAGTATACACTGCTCAAAGAAGATAAAAGGCTGCTAAAACAAAAGAACAACCTAAGACAAGCCATCCCTCAAATGGAAGAGATCCCAGGACCTGAAACATCCAATATATCCACCAGACTGCAAAAAAGAAAGAATATGAATAAAATGAACCTAGAGAAAAATCTAGAAAAATGACTCACAACATTGAAAATCTCTTTGAACAAGCTTTCCAATGATATATCATTTTCTAAAAATGGAGTCCAGATTTGCAGGATAGAGCTCTCGGAGTGCAGAACTGAAGATTTGGCTTTGACAAAAAAAAAAACCATTAGAAAAATATAACTAGAAAATATAACTGTTATACACTAAATTTGTGCCTCTGATCTCAGGCTCTCTTGGTCTTGATAATCTAGTATAACATGGGAATCATCTCAAGGTTGTGGGACCTTTTTCTAACTAAGATGAGACCTCCATATTCTAGGCTGGTTCCTCTTGGATAATCACCCTAATTTTCTCTTAGACAGGAAAGAAAAAAATTTTTGAGGGAAAGGGATAGAAGGAATGCATGAAAGGGAAATGACTGAAAGCAAAACTACCTACTAGGTGATGCACCAAAATTAGGGTATGAATCTCAGTATAGAGGAATGAAACTAGTGAAAGGATTAGGTCTAGGAGATCACAGCTCTTTGAATAGGCTTGCATAAATATTTCATAAGAAGGTCCAAAATAGAAAGAGGCTATTTCAGGAAAAGATGGTTTTCACAAACAATAGCATTACTGAAGATTCAGGCACAATTTATGACCTACAAAAAACATCCACTTCTACAACTAGGCATAGGAATGAGACATGATTGTTAAGGGGTTAAAGTATACCCATAGAGACATTCACATCCAATCACCCACAACAATGCATGAAATTGCAGAAAAAGAGGACCAAGAACCCTAAGCTATCACTAAGAAACATGTAAAAATACTAAAAACTATTAAGAGATAACTCACATAAGAAGACATGGAGATAGGAGAAATGTCATAAAATATCTTCAGTATCTGAACAATCAATGAAAATTATAATTGTAGAAAGCTAAAAGGGCAGGAAAATTGCCACCAATTGCTCTTTGAGAAAGAAACTTTCTTTTTACAACTGCTAGATTCTGAGCACTATAGGGTCCAAAAAAACATTATATACATCACTCAACTGCATGCAGGAAGGAGTCAAAATTAACCAGGGTTACATAAATCTACATAAAATAATCAACCCTAAAACTAGTCGCTTCTGATCATAAATGTTCATCTTGAAAATATCACAACGGATCATATATATCTTCTTTGCGTGCCCATGCATATACTGATCATGCCTGCAGACAAAAGACCTTGATCCATCATTCTTTCCTGCATAAAGTCACACCATGAATGCACATTGGTACCTTTCCAAGACAAAAAGATGACCCCTGACGGCCGCCCAGACCTCCTCATCATCTTCCCTTAATTGCGCATGTCCTAGCAACATAAATTATTTGAGCTACCATGCCGCTACAAACATCTTGCTAGAAGAAACCCTGTGAAAAAAATAGTCACACTACCTTGAAATAGTACTGGTCGCATGATTGCATGAACTCAAAAAGCCTCATGTGATCATGCGACAAGCCTCTTAGAACCTATCTCTGCTTCGCACACATCAATCAAATCCAACACTAGTGAACACCCCTGTAGAAGACTTCAAATTTGGGCCCCAACGATTACCAGTTCTTCATTTAAAACTTGGCTGTTGATCACATTTTCTTGGCAAATCAGATGATCTTGATCATCCCCAAAACAACACCTCAAGAAAGGCTCAAGAATCCAATGGTGGTCACATGATCGCATGCGGTTAGGAATCCGCATGTGAACATGCGACCAACATTGATGCTATCCGCTGATGGGTTGACTGCAAAAATAACCCTGGGTTCACATTTTCCTTAGTCATTGAACCGCTTGAGGCTTTTTAACCCCGGGTCACATCTAGCGACCACATGAAAACCTTAGCCACGCAACTGCAAACTTGCTTACCAACCCCCGGCCCACTCTACTTTAAAATAACATTGGTCGCATGATGACATGAGCCCAGAAGACTTCATGTGATCATGCGACAAGCTCCTTAGAAACTGCCCTCCACCACCACATAGACACTCAGGACCTGCAAGAAATCACATTTGTCAAACTTTTCCACATGGCCCAATAGGAGCCAATGACGCGGCTGGACCCACAACCATACCAACTGAAAAACTTAGAAAAATCGAATGGTTGTCGCATGATCGCATGGGATCAGAAGATCCCATGAGATCATGCACCAACCATTGATCTTGGATCAACTGGTACTTTCACTGACCATCTAACCCACCAATAGTCCTGACGCGTCACCACTAGAACCCACCGCAAACCCCTGTCATCACCCAGGGGGTGAATGGGAAGCAAACATGCCACCACCCAAGGTCCCACCATGGAGGCTGCCAAAGTCTCTGCTGACCATTGACCGCTTGTTGCATGATTGCATGCAGCTAGGGAGGCCTATGCAATCATGTGACCAACTGCATGATGTTAACTGCTCAAACTATTGATGGTTTGTCGCATGGTCGCATGGGTTCGGAAGAGCCCATGCAATCATGCAACCAACTGTAAGATGTTAGCCACCGACCGCCACCTTGGAGTTGACTGCCGACCCACCTTCAAATGTTCATCACTAGCCAGCCAACGAAACATGAACACATCACCAGCCAAGGGCCCACCGCCCAAACTGCAAGCTTCATCAACGCGGCTAATGCTTTGTTGCATGTTCGCATTGCCTAAAAAGGGGCTATGCGATCATGTGACAGACTGCTAGCATTCTTCAACAGGACCGTCAACAGTTAGTCATATGGTCGCATAAGGGGAAAAGGACTTATGTGATCAT
Source organism: Chamaecyparis obtusa (assembly GCA_027943335.1). Taxonomy (NCBI): domain Eukaryota; kingdom Viridiplantae; phylum Streptophyta; class Pinopsida; order Cupressales; family Cupressaceae; genus Chamaecyparis; species Chamaecyparis obtusa. Next base: position 69,272 of record BSBK01008133.1, read on the forward strand.
GTGACAACCCGCATAATCAGTTTTCCAAAAACCAACTTGACCCCACCTGTCAGAGTTGCGCACTTAGGGTTGAAAACACAAAGGGTTTTACTTGAAGGTTGAAAACATCTTGGGTTTTCGACACTTCTGAACAATTTTTGGAATAAACAGGACCGTGGCCAAAAATAAATGATAGGGAATTTTTGGGCAACAATAACCTCTAGATTTGGAAAGATCTTGGAATCAGCTTTCTGATGATATCTTGTTTGCCAAATTTTGACACCGTATGCTCAAGATATGAGAAAAAACCAACAGTTATGCTAGAGGGCCCAAAGAAGGTGTCTGCAAGGATTTGAGGATGGGTGACGTAAAAAAAAGATAAAAAACCACATGAAACCATTAGATTTGATAAAAGCTTATAAAGATCTTTTTAGCAATATCTTGTTTGCTGAAAACAGAGCCTGGATGCAAGAGAAACGGATCCCAGAAGGTAGGAGGTCTAAAACACCACAATCATAGAGAACATCTGACTTTGATAGAAAAAAGAGCATCAAAATGGCAAAATCACAAAACCATACTAGAAAATTTGGATCGGGCTCGAAAATAGCTTTCTGACAATATATCATATGCCCAATTACAATCCCATATACCTGAGATATGCACAAAAATGCCCTGGTACCCTTAAAAAGCTCAAAAAATGAGCAAAGACTTCTTACATCAGCAAACTCCTGAGCTTAAAATTGACGGCCAAATGGCCTTCACATCTCAAAAAGCCGCCAAGGGCTAGAAATTGATGCCCATAGGACCCTGGGTGTGGTAGAGGGGGCTAGGCACTGAACTAGGGTGAAGGTCACCTAGGTGACCGTGGGCTAACTGGAGGGAGCTGGTACTGAACGCGGGTGGTGGCACAGGTGGCGGAGGGAGCCGACGGTGCTAGTAGTAGCAAGGGTGGTGGCCATGGTGGGCAGAGCTAGCAAAGGCCGCAGTGGCCACTGAGTGCAGTGCTAGCGGTGGCTCTACAGAGGCCACAGGGTGACGCACAGGTGGCCGCTGGGCGGCGCCTGGGTGGCCGGCCCACAAAAGAATTTTTTAATTTTTTTGAAAAATCATACGCCTCGATGTGCATTGTAGGGCCATATGGCCCTAGTAACCAATTTTTTTTTGCCTTAGAAGCTAGCTTGTCCAAAATCGACAAGTTTTATATGGATTTTAACTATCTCAGGCCTTCTGAATGCAATCATGAGGTCTATTTGGGTGAAAAATGTTCCAAAAATATTGATCACCTCAGGATCCGTGCTAGGGCCGATTATAATTTTTTTTTCTCATAGATTCTAACTTTGTCCAAATTGGATAAATTTTATATGGATCTTGGGGTTCTTGGATGCTTTGAACACAACTATGAGGTCTGTTTGAAACCAAGATTACTAGAAAAATAGGTCCCCCCAGATCTAATAGGAAACCCTCTTTGAAAATTTAGATCTGATGAACACGGTTAAATCTCTCAAGAAGAAGATAGGGGCAAGTAGATCTAAAGCTCTAATACCATGATGGAGTTGATGAAAAACAACTCACAGCTCCCAAGAACATATACACACAAACACCTGTCACAAAAAGAGAGAGAAGCAAATGACTATGGAGGCCTGAACGCATTGATCCACGAGAGAGGAGAAATCCTTGATATGCAAAAACAAAAGTTGGAATCAATAATAAAATGTTAGAAAAAAGGATACAAAGTGTTATGAGATCCATCCTTATAAAAGGAGATCAGAAAACTTAAAAAGGTGAAACCCTAGGTTGCATAATAATAATTAATAAAGATAATTAATTATTATATGCCTAAAGTTTAGCTTAAGTCGAAAGAGGTAATAAGTGACTGAATAATTAAATCAATATGATTCAATTAATCAGTAAACACTTTATTAATCTAACAAATTAGACCTAATTAGACCCAATTAGACTCAATTAGGACCAATTAGGACCAATAAAGACCAATTATGACCAATTCGATGCAATTAGGACTAATTAGAACCAATTAGGACCTAATATGACCTATTAGAACCTATTTAGACTCAATTAGAATAAATTAGCACTTAATTAAACCCAATTGGGACTAATTAGGACCAATTGGGACTAATTAGGACCAATTATGACTCATTAGGACCAATTAGGACTAATTAGGACCAATTCTAACCAATTTTGATTCATTAGACTCAATTAGGACAAATTTTGACCAATTTTGACCAATTAGACCCAATTAGGACCTAATATGACCTATTAGAACCCAATATGACTCAATTAGAACATATTAGCACTTAATTAGACCCAATTAGGACTAATTAGGACCCATTATGACTCATTAGGACTAATTAGGACCAATTAGGACCAATTGGGACTAATTAAGACCAATTAGACTCAATTAGGACCAATTAGCACTTATTAGACTCAATTAGACTCAATTAGTACTTATTAGAACTCAATTAGGACCAAATAGCACTTATTAGAACCCAATTAAACTCAATTAAAGCAAATTAGCACTTAATTAGACCCAATTAGGACTAATTAGGACCAATTATGACTCATTAGGACCAATTAGGACCAATTAGGACCTAATTAGACTCAATTAGAACCAAATAGATCTAATTAGACTCAATTTGGACCAACTAGGACCTAATATGACCTATTAGACCCAATTAGGACCAATTAGGACCTAATATGACCTATTAGACTCAATTAGGAGCAATTAGATTCAATTAGGACCAATTAGGACCTAATATGACCTATTAGAACCTAGTTAAACCCAATTAGGAACAATTATGACCAATTAGAACCAATTAGGACCTAATATGACCTATTAGAATTCAATTAGACTCAATTAGAATAAATTAGCACTTAATTAGACCCAATTAGACTCAATTAGACCCAATTAGACTCAAAAGTTTTTGTTTAATAATTTATACTTCATACATGTAGGAAATGCTCAAGAATCACAAGCTTAACAAGCTACCCAACCTTCAGAAGTTGGAGAAGGGTCATCACAAGCTCAACAAGAAAAACTCTTAGAATATCAAACAAGTACACATCTCTCTCTCTCTCTCTCTCTCTCTCTCTCTCTCTCTCTCTCTCTCTCTCTCTCTCTCTATTTAGTATCTTATTGGTGAATATACATTTTGGGTCTTTCCCCTTAAGAAGTTATTGTTAGAAAGTAAAGTCCACCAAGATAACTGAGAGGGGGGGGGGGTGAATCAGTTATCAGATAATTATAACTTTTATCATCTTCAACAACATTAAATAATATAAGCAATATAATTACCAACCATAGAAAGATATTCATACACAACAACACAATGACACAAGATATGTTGACTAGGGAACCTCTTGATCAAAGAGTAAACCCTGGTGGGAATGATGCCCGAAAAAGATGCACTCATATGAATATTCCTTGTGAAAGGATGGAATCTGTTAGGAGTCTTATAAAATACATTCAGTACATATGAATCCCTGTTAGGAGATTTTGAATCCCTGTTAAAAGATTCTAAACCTGTTAAGAGTTATGGAAGATAGAAGAACCCACTACCCAAATAGTGTCAGGGTAAGATCATTGAACACACTCTCCAAATAATCTTTGCATTAATCAATAGAATAATATGTTACCTCTTCTTTGACTATGCCAAACTGCACTCACTGTTACATCAGATCTCAATTTCAGATCTCTGTACCTCGCATGTCTTCCTTCACAAATTTGCTTTCACACTTAGCTCTTTTCTTCACTTCATGCATACAAAATCACACACAACCACTACTTCCATATAATCACAACATCACAAAAATGAAATACATTCCTTCCTTTATACCACACAAATAATTACAAATGAGTCGGCATACAATTACAACATAAAAGTTTCCACACGCTACATAAAAATTACACAAAACTGTCAGCTTCCAAATACAATAAATATTTACTCATGTGACCTCAAAGTTTGCACTATCAGCCACATCACTATCAATGTGTCTTAAACTTCCCTTTAACTACACAAAACTAGATTCCATCCCGATAAGAAGATATCATCTGAATTCCACAAACCGTTACTCAAGAACACTGCCTAAATATTGCTTCCACCAAAATGCTTATAACTTCCATGAATAAATGAATTACTGTCTGCACTCTTAACCATAGAAATATAACATATAAAAGAGTATATCCTTAACATCACATATCTCCAACTACAATAATCCATGTGTGCTAATCCAAACTCTGTCTACTTCTCTGCAAGTCTTCGGTAAATCACTGTGTTTACATCAGTGACAATCATAGTCATGAATGCAACAAAAATTTCTATAGAATGGCTGCCAAACATTTAGCATTCACTCCTAACAATTTTATTTTTTTTGTGTACATGCAACCTTTGATGATGAAACTATTGGACAAGGGGAATCCCAAGTTGAATCAACCCAAGGTCAAACATGTATGTTTTTCTCTCATTAGTGTATAAATTATTATAGGTTTGACATGTTGAAGAGCTTGTAAATACTTATTTCATGAAGGTCACCTTAAGATTAGATATTAAGATATTTTTATTTTATTTTATTTGTAGTGGAAGGACAAGAAAAATATGTGAATGATAGTCCACTCCAATAGTTGAAGAGAAAAATTAATCATAAAAGCATAGATCATTTAATTGAAATGCATGTGGAAAAATTGAGAGATTATGCTAAACAACCCATAAATATTATGAAGAGGGAATTGAATAAAAACTATAAGAAAATAATGAAACAATTTGAGAATCTTGGTACAGTTGAAAAAACTCAACTATTATCAATTACATTTGTTAAAGATGAGTCAAAAGAGCCATTAAAATTGTTGGGTGTAGATGCAAGTTTGAAAAAGTTAAAATCAAGTAACGTACAAAAAAATATTGCTAATAGTGTTAAAGAAGGTTTGCATTCCATTCGAAAAACAACTAGATCTACAGATAGGTCCATTTCAAGAAGAGTGATACTGACATCTATTTTAAATAAAAACATGTCCGAAAGAAGACAAATTTCTTCACTTTCATCTCAGATTGGGTATAGTAGGAAGACAATGACACACTATTTGAAAAGAAGAATCAATTTAGATGCTACTACATTGGAAGGTAAATGGGCACTAATGTGTAGAGCTCCTCAGTCTGATAGAATTAATGAAATAGTTAGGAACTTAGTTACGTCATTTTGGACTGATCATACTCATCCTTAACCAAATACAAGAGACATTATCAAGAAGAGGACTGGGCCTAAGGAATATTTCCAACACACAAAACATTGGTTGGACACCACACAACATGAATTGTATCTCTCATTTTGTAACTCAAATCCTAACATTAAGATTGGACAAACAATGTTTGAAAGATTAAAGCCATTTTTTGTAAAGATAAATAAATCTTTTGAAACTTGTTTTTTTTGATATCATATTGAATTCAATCTCTACTACCAAGGGTTTAGAAAGATGATAGAAGAAAGTGGTGGTTCTCAAAATGATTTTCCTAAACATCCAAGTTAATTCATAACATCAATCTTATGTAACAAATCAATTGATCATTGAATACCTGAAATAGATTGCATAAGAGGAACTTGTCAAACATGTGAGGATTTGGCTAAATTTCCTTTGAGACTAGAAGATACTGATATGACGAGGATGATAAAATGTAAGAGATACAAGTACATAAAGTTTGAAACAAAAGTCAGGAAAGAATCAATAAGGTTGGAATATGTAGAAGATGAGATACCTATTGCAACATTTATGGAGAATTTTTGTAAATTGATTCAACCATACATACGTCATGTTTTGTTTGCTAAATGGTAGGCAGAACAATTCCAAATACAAAAATAATCTTTTCCAGTTGGAACAATTTTATCAGTTGTTGATTTTGCAGAGAACTACTCCTTTGTTTCTCAAAAACTTCAAGTAGAATACTACTATACAGAGCAGGTGACTATCATGGTACATGTGTCTTATCGACATGCACAATTAGATATGGATGGTGTTGAAAGTACATATGAAGTATGAGTCATAAAGAAATAATATCACTTTTACATTAGTGATGATAAAGAGCATGACATACATTTTTTCGAGCATTGCTTTAAGACATTTTTTGGATATTTGGAAAACAAAGGAATCAAAATTGAAAAGCATTTTGTTTGGTCAGATTGATGTGCAACACAATTTAAATCAGCAAGGCCATTTTACACACTATGTAGATATCATCAATACCAAAAGATACCACATATTTGGAGTTTCTTTGAGAGTGGACATGGAAAGGGAGAGCGTGATGGTGCAGGAGCTTGTATCAAATGTGCTTTAAGAAAGTATCAACTAGACTATCAGGTATATCAACTAAATAATGCTCATGATGTAGTTGAGTGGTGCAAGATGCATTTTATGGTGCCAAATCATGGTAACGCATCATCACAATCAGATTGAGTCATACCCTTCTGAGTATTTTGGGAGATAACATGTATTAATTTTAAATTTATTGATCATTATTTGAGTTAACTTATATATGTCTTTAATTTTTACATATGACCTCTCTATTGTTTAGGTGTTGACAGAAGATCAATCCATGGATGCAAGAGAGTAGACAAAACAAGATCCCTATATTTAGTTATGAGTATGGATAGTAATGTGTGGTAATTGTACACTAGAGATTATTCATGCTTTTGTTATGACTGCATTTCTGAAAACTATGACGAATGTATCAACCAAAAATGTGGATATGTTAGTGAATGGAATTTGGTTCCACCAGATGTTACAAACACAAATGATGTTCAGGATGAAAGCTTTGACAACATTCCATTGATTTCTATAGATTATGACCATATTTCAAGTTTGATCAAAATTGGTACATGTGTGTTTATGTACATGTTTAAAAAGGATTCATAAACTCAATTCATAAATAAATTTAGTTTAATTTATATTTACAAGTTCCTAAATTTAAAAGTTCACTTTAAATGCAGGACACATTTTTGTAGTAGTAGCAGAGCTTGGAAATGTGGAAGGTGCTAGTTACTATTTATTACATTGCTGCTATTATACACTAAGTTTGCATGCTTCTTTCAGGCTCTCATAGTCTTGATAACCTAGTATAACATGGGAATCATCTCCATGTTGTGGGACCTATGCTAACTAAGATGAGACCTCCAGGTTCTAGGCTGGTTCCTCTTGGATAATCACCTTAATTTGCTTCTAGACATGAAAAGTAAACTTTTGAGGGAAAGGGAAATGACTAAAAGAAAACTACCTACTAGGTGATGCACCGAAATGAAGGTATGAATTGAATTATAGAAGATGAAATCAATGAATAGACTTAGGTCTAGGAGATCACAACTCACTTAATAGGTTTGCATAAGTACTTCATAGAAGGGCCTGCAAGTAAAAAGAGCTATTCAGGAAAAAAGAGATTCTTTCACAAACAATAACACTCTTTGGATTAGACAAACAATCTATGACCTGCAAACAAACATTCACCTCTACAACTAGGTATAGGAATGAGACAATATTTTTAAGGGGTTGTAGTATACCCACAAAAGCATTGACATCAAATCATCCACAAGAATACACATGAATTGCAAAAAGAAAGAAGGATCAAGAACCCTCGGATATCACTAAGAAACATATAAATACTGAATTCATTAAGAGATAATTCAGACAAGAAGCATAAGGACATGAAGAATATCACAAAATACATTACAATATTTGAATAATCAATGGGAATTTACAACTATAGAAAATGAGAGGGCAAGAAGAATGCCACAGATAGATTTCTAAGAAAAGATATATTTTTCTCTTCACAATTGTCCAACTCTTCTTTTACAAAAGGTCAATTCTCTGCTCTAAAGCTCTCCAAAAAACATTATATACATCTCCTCCAATGCACATAGGCAGGAGCCAAAAATATCTAATTAGGGTTACATAATTTTTCATATAATAATCAAACCCTAATTCTATCAAATTCGACCATAAATGCACATGAAAATATCCCAGTTGATCAAATATCTATGTTTGCATGTCCATTTCATGTTTATACCTATAAAAAATCCAATCACCATGATCCATCTACCTACCTACAACTCGGTCTCACCATAACTACAAAAATATGATATTATCAAATATTTGAATTTAAAAAATGATAAAATGGTCATAGGTGGTGCTAAAATTCCCTATCGACGGTCAGCATTTGAAACTCAATCTCTCTTTAAAACTCGACTCTTAGATCCTCCTTTTTACTTAGGCTCGACATTTGATGGAAAATTTAACCTTAAGTCTACCTCAGGTTCAATATCCCTTCAGTCACAGAGTCATTTAAACTTTTAGTTGACCCCGGTTAAGTTTGGCGAATATGAAAAAGCTCTTTAGTCATAGATTCATGGAATACTCTTAACCTTGGGCCCAGAACCACCACATGTCATTCTTTTATTTTCTCTTGACTGCTCTTTAGGCATACAGCTCGATAACTTCTGACACGGTCCCACTGTAGCTTAGATTCCAATCTAACGGTGGGTGCATGATCTCATATGTTAGAAAGATTCCTTGCACTTTTATGCCAGCCATAGATCTTTATTAGACCGGGACCCTTTTGACAAACAAACCCACTAAAAATCTAGTCATCACCACATGGACCAATCAAATTCAAGCATGTCAGCATCAATTTTCAGAGGACCCACCTAGCATAGGTGCCCTAAAATAAAGTAAAATTGATGGTCGGTGCATGATCTCATAGTTCTAACAAAACTCATGAGAACATACGCCAACCGTAGATTTCCTGCAAATGTCAGAGCCTTTTGAAACGCTGGAAACCTAGTCCCACTAATACATTGTTGAATCATTACCATGTGGACCAATGAGAAGCCACCATTTGTGTACACATAGCAGTGGACCCACTAGGCATGAAGCACTGAGAAAAAGGGAAGATCGACGGCTATCACAAGATCGCATGTCTCTGACAAACCCAATGCAAATTCATGATAGCTATTGATATTCTCTAACTGGGACCCGACATAAAAGACCATCGGAAGATTTAGCGACTACGTGACCAAAGGAAATTTGCCTAGTCATTGAATGTTTAGAGGCTTCACTATCTTATTCTAAGATCCTATGAACACTATTCACCCAATCGATAAATGCTTTAGAACATCACCAATTTATACTATGATTACTAGAATTACTATAGTCTCTAGTTCACCGAAAGGAAAACGTAACTGCCAGAAGAATAGAAGAACTGGTGACCAAAGGAAGAATTATGCACATTGGAATTGGGATTTTTAAGTTGCTAATAAAGTAACATGAAAATAGAATGAGGTGCCTAGGGTTTGCAGGGTTTATTTAGCTCGAACGACTACTTTTTTGAATTTTTTAACTGCAGACTAGGGAATAAAACAATTTGCAGAGGCTAGAGGACATGGCATAAGATCATAAAAATTTTAGTTATGCTTGGCAGGATAAAAATAGAGACCTTGGGATAGATATTAGCCAAATTTGCATGCATATGAAAATTAGGGTAACATTTTAGCAATTTCTGCTGGATGTCAGCTTGCTAGACATGGAAAACTAGTGGCCTTGACATAATTCATTGGGCATGGGGTCATCGTGAGGAACACAAAACTTGACAGAGAGACAAAATTGAAAACCAAAAAGACAACCTTATGCATAGGCACTTCTTGGAAAGCAAGAAACTAAGCTAGAAAATAGGGAAGGAAAGTAGGAAAACCTAACCTATCCTAAACTAACCAGTTACAGAAACCTAGTCAAATAAAACCATTCACTGGTTGTGAAAAATAGCTACCTTTCCTTATTAGGATATTTTGCATTGGACATATGAGGGTAACTACAAAGATATGAGGCACACAAAACATTGTCAAATAATTATTAACTGCCTCTACAAAAATAGGATCAAGTTTACCTTCCTCTAATTGATCATATGGAGGGGTCTCAGTAAACTCTTTCTGTGCCAAGTATATGATGGGGCAGCCTCTTGAAAGTTTGAAGGCAGGACTTTCCTTGATGGCTTCTTCTTTATCTTCATGGTTTCCCTCCACCATGGGTAGCCATGTCAACTCATCATCTATGGATAGGGGACTGTCATCCTCTACTTTTAAACAAGCCAAGAACTCATCAAAATTGTCAATATCCTGAAGTTCTAGAACTAGCTCCAACTCTTGCTCATGTAGCAGTCTCTCAGAAAGAGAGCAATCCAAAACTAGGCCTCCTTCTATAGGCACATAACTTTGAACCTCCACTCCAAGGAATAGGGATTCATCATTCAATTTTTTACAAAAGACCTCTATGATATTGGAAAAATCATACTCTTTAAGGCTTTTGTCTATGTTCTTTTCTTGGAAAAGCTCTTCCATAACTTTATCATTTTGCTCAACAAAACTAGGCAACTCATCTAATAAAAGCACAACATCCTCTTCTATATCAACCTCTTGTTGATGGAAAACCTTTTGTTCTAATTGATCTTCAGCCATAGGTAATGGCATGGTCTCCTTTTCATCATCAATAAAGAGGGGTAGCTCATCAAAAAAATCAACCAAGAGTTCAGGCTGGGCATCAAACTCCACCTCCTCACCTTGTTGTCCCACTTCACCATAGTCATCACTCTACACTGCTACCTCAAATTTTTTCTCCTCCTCTTCAAATGAAAGCTTACTTACCATTAGTCCTTTCTTAGACACTAGACTAGTATCTTTGAAAAGATCTGGCATCTGATAGCCAGGAGGCAGAGTCCATTGGGGTATCCACAACACTTCATCATCCTAAGAGACCAGAGGGGCCTCTTGGGATAAATTTTTTTCTTGAACAGGTTGCTCTTGTAGAGTGGTAGGCTGCATCTCAAGTATAGGCTCTTGGAAGGAACTTTTTGCCTTAAAACTTGGGATATGAAATTGAGGGGGCTCAGAGGGAGACATAGAAGGCATAACTATCTTGAAGCTTGGAAAACTGAAAACCCTATCATCTTGGTGTTGGTCCCTTGCAACTAGTTCTATCTTAATATAATCCTTAGACTATTGTAGACCACAAAAAGGTTGCAACCACTCCAAAACAGGCTTAGATTCTTGAAGGGTGCTCCTAAAACTTCAGAATGAGTGCTTTCTATGCTCTTCAGGTGTGGGCTCTTGAGGCAAATGGGTCCTCTAGCTTGGAATTTTAGGTCTAAGAGCCTCTTGTTGAGCAATTTGTGATCTCAACCTTGCTGTCTCAATGTTAGCTCAGTGTCTGATCTCTTCTTGGAATTTTTTTATTTGTTACTCCTCAAAAAGAGTCTCTATCACTTGGTAAGGGATGAACCCTTTCTCATAACTCTAAGCTTCCATTTCCTGCTGCTCCTTGATCTCAGACACTTGCTTGATTAAATCAAGAAATAGGTTTTTGGTCCTTTCTTGCTCTTTTATGAAGTCTGAGCTCTGAGTCTTTTGCCTATTAGGCTGAGAAGGGGTGGGTGGGTGGTAAGCATGATAGGAAAGCTGGTTTTTCATTTTTTGTTGCACCACTTGTTCCCATGATCCATCTTGTCGGAGGGCCCTCTCATAATCTTGCATAAGGGAAAAATCATTTGGGGCATGCTGGATATAATGACAGCCTTGTATAGTATGGAAGCTTGGGATGAAAGTAGGCTTCAGGTGGTTTGCATAAGGCTGATAACTAGCCCATTGAGCACTATTGTCATAATAGGATGGTGAATAACTTGACATGTCTACTTATGCAGTTAGCTAGAATTTGAATTTGAAAGATTTGAAACATACTAGCACTTGATCTTTGAAACCAGTAGACTTTCTAGAGTCGCCAGATATGTAGAAGAATGATCTCTTCTAGGTCTACAAACTACTAGCTGCATATCAGAACTAGCAAGAACTATGAAAACTATAAATTCTCTGTCCCACCAGGCATGCCAGAATTGTTATACACTAAGTTTGCACCCTTGTTTTAGGCTCTCGTAGTCTTGATAACATAGTATAACATGTGAATCATCTCTAGGTTGTGGGACCTATGATAACTAAGATGAGACCTCCAGGTTCTAGGCTAGTTCCTCTTGGATAATCACCTTAATTTACTTCTAGACATGAAAAGTAAACTTTTGAGGGAAAGGGATAGAAAGAATGCTTGGAAAGGGAAATGACTGAAAGAAAACTACCTACTAGGTGATGCACCGAAATGAAGGTATGAATTGTAGTATAGAAGATGAAATCAGTGAATAGACTTAGGTCTAGGAGATCACAAATCATTGAATAGGTTTGCATAAGTACTTCATAGAAGGGTCTGGAGGTAAAAAGAGCTATTCAGGAAAAAAGAGATTCTTTCACAAACAATAACACTCTTTGGATTAGACAAACAATCTATGACCTACAAACAAACATTCACCTCTACAACTAGGTATAGGAATGAGACAAGATTGTTAAGGGGTTGTAGTATACCCACAAAAGCATTGACATCAAATCATCCATAAGAATACACATGAATTGTAGAAAGAAAGAAGGATCAAGAACCCTAAGATATCACTGAGAAACATATAAATACTGAATTCATTAAGAGATAATTTAGACAAGAATCATAGGGACATGAATAATATCACAAAATACCTTACAATATCTAAATAATCAATGGGAATTTAAAACTATAGAAAACAAGAGGGCAAGAAGAATGCCACAGATAGATTTCTAAGAAAAAATATATTTTTCTCTTCACAATTGTCCAACTCTTCTTTTACAAAAAGTCAATTCTTTTCTCTAAAGCTCTCCAAAAAACATTATATACATCTCCTCCAATGCACACAAGTAGGAGCCAAAAATATATAATTAGGGTTACATAATTTTTCATATAATAATCAAACTCTAATTCTGTCAAATTTGACCATAAATGCACATGAAAATATCCCAGCTGATCAGATATCTATGCTTGTGTGTCCATTTCATGTTTATACTTATAAAAAATCCAGTCACCATGATCCATCTACCTACCTACAACTCGGTCTCGCCATAACTGCAAAAATTTGATATTTTGAGATATATGAATTTTAAAAATGATAAAATGGTCACAGGTGGCGCTAAAATTCCCTATCGACGGTTGGCATTTGAAACTCAATCTCTCTTTAAAACACAACCGTCAGATCCTCCTTTTTACCTGGGCTTGGCATTTGACTGCAAATTTAATGTTAAGTCTACCTCAAGTTCAATTTCCCTTCAGTCGCAGAGTCATTTAAACTTTTAGTTGACCCCGGTTAAGTCTGGCGAACACAGAAAAGCTCTTTAGTCACAAATTCAAAGAATACTCTTAACCTTGGGCCCAGAACCACCACATGTCACTCTTTTATTCACCCTTGACTACTTTGTAGGCATACACCTTAGTAAGTTCTGACATGGTCCCACTGCAGCTTAGATTCCAATCTTATGGCGGGTGCATGATCTCATATGTCAGAAAGATTCATTGCACTTTTACGTGAGCCATAGATCTTTATTAGATCGTGACCCTTTGACAAATGGACCCACCAAAAATCTGGTCATCACCACGTGGACCAATCAAACTCGAGCATGTCAACATCAATTGTCAAAGGACCCACCTAGCATAGGTGCCCTGAAATAAAGTGAAATCAACAGGCAGTGCATGATCTCATAGTTCTGAAAAAAATCATGAGAACATACGCCAACCGTAGATTTCCTACAGATGTCAAAGCCTTTTGAAATGCTGGAAACCTAGTCCCACTAACACATTGTCAAATCATTATGATGTGGACTAATGAGAAGTTTCTATTTGTGTACATGTAGTAGTGGACCCACCAGGCATGACGCGCTGAGCAAAAGGGAAGATCAATGGCTGTTGTGAAATCGCAAGCCTCTGATAGACCCAATGCAAATTCATGATAGCTATTGATCTTCTCTAACTGGGACCCCACATAAAAGACCGCTGGAAGATTTAGCGACTACACGACCAAAGGAAATTCACCCAGTCACTGAATGTTTAGAGGCTTCACTATCTTATTTTGAGATCCCGTGAACACTATTCACCCAATCGCTAAACGCTTTAGAACAACACCAATTTATCCTATGATTAAGAGAATTACTGTAGTCACTAGTTCACCGAAAGGAAAAGGTAACCATGAGAAGAATAGAAGAACTAGTGAGTAAAGGAAGAATTATGCACATGGGAATTGGGACTTTTAAGTTGCTGATAAAGTAACATGAAAATAGAATGAGGGGCCTAGGGTTTGTAGTTTATTTAGCTCAAATGACTACTTTTTTGAATTTTTTTAACTGTAGACCAGGGAATAAAACAATTTGCAAAGGCTAGAGGACATGGCATAAGATCATGAAAATTTTAAGGATGCTTGGTAGGATAAAAATAGAGACCTTGGGATAGATATTAGCCAAATTTGCATGCATATGAAAATTAGGGTAATAGCTACAAGGAGAGGATGAAGCTAACACAGAATGAAAAAAGTGATGGAATTATGTTTCCCACAGGTTCTAGTATTGTATTTAAGTTTCACAACCTATATTAAACTTGAGTGAGACCTTCCAACTTCCAATTTTCTTATATGTTTGTTTATATGGTTAGTTTCACATATATATATATATATATATATATATATATATATATATATATATATATATATATATATATATATATATATATATATATATATATATATATATATATATATATATATATATATATATATATATATATATATATATATATATATATATATATATATATATATATATTAACATTGATGAATGTGTCTATGCAGGTTCAGTTGTCATGCAAGGAACATATTTGAAGCAAACCAAAATACTTAAACATGGGATTCATTTTATTGATTATCAACCTAACAATAAGGTTTATAAGTATAATCATCTTGTAATTGCCACTTTCTTATCTCTTGTTCCTATGACGGGACGTGGCATTTGTAAGTGGAGACTTGATACTAACAACCATGAGAGAATAATAAATGTTATTTGAGAGAGAGATGAACCACTTTGTTAGGCCATTTTTCTGTCATAGCAAAATCCTGAGAAAATGGCCCATTTCCTTGCAATGTTTCATGGTGTACGCCTTTGGCCCTGTGTTCCTCATTGTGTCACCTTGCTCTTGTCCAGACCGCACCTCCTAATTTTCTAAATCCAGAAAGATATTCAAGTTCTAAGGTTGGCAGGAAACAATTTCAAAAAAATCTACCTAAGTGTCAAAAACCCACAATGTTTTTGAAAATCTATGTTATTTTTGACCTTGTGCTTCCTATTTTGTGCACTTGTCCTTTGGTGTCAAAAAATCTATGTCGAATACTTTGTGTGTTTTCAACCTTGGTCCTAACTACGCAAGTTTGATGGATGGTGGGGCCCAGTCCTTGCGGGGTTTCTTGTCACTCATTCTCCAAATTTTCTAGCAGTTACATCTTCTATTCGGTGACCTGGCAACTGTGTTGTCGCACAATCTCTTCACTTTTGGCAATTAGCGGCTAGCATCTAGCGACCTAGTAGGCGGTTACTTTGCTGTAGTCGTGCAATTACGTAGTGGTGGGACCTAGTTTCTAGATATGTGTAGTGGGACCTGACATCCATATAAAATCAAGGGTTGGCGTGAAAGGTTATGAAGTGTGTCAAGTCTTTGTGATCTTGCGATGGCCATGGATCTTCCTGTGTGGGCCCAGTGTGATTTCTCGGTGCTTTTTGGCAGTTGTGACAAGGTATTTGGTGGCCCGACAAATTTCCTTCTTGTTGTTGGTTCACGTGATGTTTTGGCAGTGCCCTAGTTTATTGGGCAATTCAACGAACCATGGTCGCATGATTGCTAAGTGATTTGGTGATGGTGTAAAGTATCTCATGAATTGGAAAAAGTCCTTCGGTTGCCAGTTTGCCAGATAGGTGGGGCCGGTGTTTTTGGTGACATGGGCTTTCCTGATTGGCCAGCGGGTGACAAGGTGACAGTCTTTTGGCCTTGTCGCATGTTTGCAGGGGCCACTTTCTAGCTATGTGATCATGTGACAACTATTATGGATATCGCCGTTGCGGAGTTAATGGTGGGCCTGGGTTTTCAAAGGGAGATTGATCAAATGGCTATGTTTTAAAGTTGGTAAAGGTTTAAATTTTGGTCGTCATTTCTTTGCAGGCGCCAACGGAATAGCCGTTACTTTTCAAATTCAAATTTATGAGTGTTTCCAGCGATAGAGGGTACAATTTTTATAGAATTCAATGCAGAAATGACCTTGTTTGGTGAGAAGCGATTGGTTTGCCATTTGTAGTGTGGTCCAGGATGTCTAGTGCTTGTTTGTAGAGCTTGTACGTTGCTGTTGTGGCTCAAGGCATGTCATAGGGTGTCCTTTTGAGGTTGGTTTTGTGATCTTGTGTACGTGCAGAGAAGACTTTCATAGTTAAGGATCAGTTCAGGATTTCCTCTTTCTTGGATCAGATGTGTTTCCCACCCCTAAAATTAAATTAATGATTTTTTCTAGTAGGTTGGGTGGTTGAAACCCTAGCCCTAGCTATTTGTAGCTTGTTGCATTCTCCTAGAGAATTTCAAGATAGCTGGTCGTATAAGTGCGATGTTTTTTATAGTTTAACGGTTCTGAATTTCATCAATTCCAATGGTTCCAATTCTTTTGGTTTTGGTCCCAGATTGTTGATAGTGAAAATTTGAACAAGGAGAGCCTACATTTAGGGTCTATTTCCTTTGTGTATTTTGTCATTTGATAATGTATTGATTCTGTGAGTCTTAATGAGAATATTTTGGATTCCAATCTCATATTGGTGTATGTCTTTTTGTTTTTCTCTTGAGCTCATATATGTTGATTGCACAAGGTGGGTTAGCATATGGTAAATAAACAATATTTTGGAGTTATCTTTGAGTTCCTAACAAAGTTAGGATTAAAGTCTTTAAGGTAAGTTTAGTGAGTTCATGGAAAGATAAGGATTTGATGTCTTGATATGTGAGTGAGGGGAGTAATAGGCAAAGCACTTACTCTAAGTCTGTATATGTTTGAGTTAAGGTTTTAGGGTGAATAGGTTGTTAAGTGACTCTCTACCCTTGGATAAGGCACTAATCCATTCTCTAGAGGCAATCCATCATTAGAAATCACACACACACAATTAAATGATAAACATTTCAATCAGATAGTAAATGGTATAGTTATATATTGTTTAGAGACTCCTTTGAAGAAGTGAGTCAAGGGTACATCCGCTTGAGCATTGAGGCTCAAAGTGTAGGATGATCTCCTTGATCCTTATTAATTGGCCCTCTTCCTTGTAGACTTTGGAGTGGTGATAGAGTCAAATTTTCATTATAGTTATCCATCAAAGTATAAATCTACAAGTTTTGAAGATCAAAGGGAAGAACCAATAAAATGGTGACTCTACTGGGGAGAACAATGATTATGAAGATATGCATATGTTAGATCTCTGGTTGTAGTCATATTGAAGTATTCAAAATCTTATTGACCAGATTGATTTTCCCATCCAAGCCATCAACAAGACAATGATTCTACTAGTGAGAATCTAGAGAGGAAG
Source organism: Chamaecyparis obtusa (assembly GCA_027943335.1). NCBI lineage: Eukaryota > Viridiplantae > Streptophyta > Pinopsida > Cupressales > Cupressaceae > Chamaecyparis > Chamaecyparis obtusa. The sequence continues at coordinate 86,780 of BSBK01008133.1, forward strand.
GTTGTAAGTGTGTTCTTGTTTTCCTGTTGTGTTTCAAAGATTTCCCATCTAGGTGGGTGGCGACTCAAAAGTTAGAACCAGTGCTGCATATTGATAAATCATGGATAAGAGGAGAAATACTAGGTCTTTTATTAGAAAGAATCCACAGGTCACTTTGGAGTAGCTACCAAGACAAGAAAAGAAGAGCCGGATTAGAAGGAATGGTGAGTCTACTAGTGCTCCCATGAAAGAACAAAGAAATGCTAGAGCTAGAGTACCACATGTATCCTCAAGTGAGGATGGTTCACAAGATAGAGTTTCTAGATCAGATGGTGGTCACTCTAAAGAGAGATCCTATGATACCCCTAAGGCTACATTTCAGGACAAAGGTCCATTGCTTGTAGGTCAGAATAAACAAAATAGAGATATGGGTTTAGAGGTTGACCTGAATCTTGATGAAGATCATTTTAGAAGAGAACCCATGAGACATAGGCAAGTTCACTTCCCATATCAAAATCTTCCTGATATGGATTTGTCATCTAGTTCTGATGATATTATGGTGGATCCTGATGACTTGAATGCACTAAGGTTGTAGTTGGCAGAGTAGAATGCCATACATAAAAGATTTCAGGAGGAGAGAGAGGCTGAAAAGGTGAATGCTTTGATAGACAGATAGTCTCTTCTTAGAAAAATAAATGAAATGAAGGAGAGAAACAAAATGCTTGCTTCTGCTCCTAGAACTCCGTAACATGATGTTTTTGGTGATCTTGATGCCTTGAGGAGTGAGCAAGAGTGCTTGCTTTAGGATCATGAATTTGATAGGGAGGGCCCTATGGTTAGACAAGTGCAAAGTTATGTCCCTTTGCCTAAAGATAAAGATGGGCATAGGATCACTAGACCTCCTGTTATCATTAATGAAAAAGGAAAGAAAAAGATGGTGGGTGACCAAGCAAGCAAATCAGTGAAAATACCAGGGATCCCACCACCTAATTCAAATAAGGACATTGAAATGGAGAGAAGGAGAAAAGAAGATGAGGACCTTGCAAGAGAACTAGAGAGAGCTGAGGTTGACACTTCCATTGTAGAAAAGAAAAGAAAGATCCAATTTTTAAGGGCTTCTTCAGCTAATGCTCTTGGCCCATCTGCTACTGAACTAGGAATGCCATCTATGACTACTACTATTCCACTTAGTAATGCTACTAGTTCATTTCCTTCTTCATCTGCTAGGATAGGTGTAGATCCTAGGTAGTATTCAAATGCACAAATAAATATAGATGCTAATGTTGATCCTAGGGTTAACACTAGTTCGTGCTTTCAAAGAAGACCTATGTAACTAGAAGGCTATAGGCAAATAAGTTTTGATGGAATCCATGGCTATCCAAATGCTTTTCCAAATGATATTAGAGATAAGGTACCTAACTTTGCTGGTAATAATGGTACTAGTTGTGAAGAGCATCTTAGGTTATTTGTTGATATGCTTAATAATTATGAGGTAGAGCATGAGGATGTAGTCATGAAACTATTTGTTCAATCTTTAATGGAGGATGCTATAGATTGGTTTAAGAGGCTTCCTGATAGATGTATTGAGAAATGTTTCAAAGAACAGTATGGTGATAGGCCTAATGCTAGTTTCATGTTGAATGAATTCAACACCATAAGGAAAAATTAGAATGAGTCTGCAGCTGAATTCAACATGAGATTTCAGAAGGGTATGCATAAGTTGTTCCAAGTTATGTGGTTAGATGACAATGTTTGCCTAACTACATACTTCAATGCAGTTGATGGGAAGATGGGATATTTATTGAGAGATAAAGAACCAAGAACTCTTAGGGATGCTTTTAGGATTGTTTTCAATATTGAAAACAACATGAAAATATCAGAAAAATTGGGTGGAAAGGAGATGACCCAAAGTTGTTTGGGGACAAGAAATATAAGAAAGAAAATGATAAGAATGTCAGATCTAGGAGGCAAGAAGAAGATAAATTGGATAAGGTGCTTGATGCATTGAAGGATTTGAAGGCACCTACAAATAGGAACATCAGTGCTCCTACCAATGAAAGGCCTCAATTGAACAATAATTTCAATAAATAGAATAGACTACAGAACTACCCCTACAACACCCAATGGAAGGATGGCAAGCCTATTATCCCTATTGCAAGGGGAAGCAATGATAGAGGTGTCCCTAACCCTCTACATAAGGCTTCAATAAATGTCACGGAAAACATATCTTGGTGTGTTGCATGCCAGTCCTGATGCAGGAGCATCCTGGGTGTAAGAGCAATCTTGCATCACCCAAAAACATTTCTATTTTTTTTTATTTTTCAATAAGGGCTATTTTGTACAGAGTTGCTATTTATGGAAAGTTACTATTTTTGGTAATTTTTGTATGTGTTCAGAATGATCTAATTTCTTTCTTGGAGGTTCATTTTGGTCATATAAGTCTGCCAGTAAAGTTTCATTGCCAGATCAAGTGTATATTGGAAGATATTAAAGATTTTCGGTATTGGCAGCAGGGTGCAGAAACTTTGAACTCGGTTTTGAAGGCTTTAGAGGACCCGGATGAGGTCAAAAATTTGGGTGATGGGTGCTTGTGTGGGTCAAGCCTGTAGAGCGCTTCGTGGCATTTTTGAAATGGGGTTATAATAGCCGATCGGGTCAACTGGTGATGACTTATGGTCTTCGGAAGTTGGGCCACCTGAAATGGCAGAAAATAATTTTCTTCAAAATTTCTGTTCGGGTTTCAAAGCTTTCCAGTTGGTTTCCAGTTTCAGATCGGGACACTAAGTTTGTTGGATATTTCTAGCGTACATTGTGGATGAAGTTGAAGACAGATTTGAAGTTCAGTTCATCACATCATCCCTAGACTGATGGACAGACAGAGGTGGTGAATAGGAGTTTGGGAAATTTTTTGAGATGTTTGGTTGGAGATAAGCCAATAGGATGGGATTTGATTTTACCATAGGTAGAATTTTCATACAATAATTCTATCAATAGGAGCACTGGTAAATCACCATTCCAGATTGTATATGAAAGTAGTCCAAGAAATGCATCTGAATTGGGGAAGATAGATAAAGGAGAAATAAGTAGTGCTGAAGCTGAGGATTTTGTAGAACACTTGAAGAACATCCATGGGGAGGTGAGGAAGCATATTACCAAGATGAACACACAGTATAAGGCTAAGGCAGATGAGAAAAGGAGGTATAAAAAATTTCAGGTTGGTGATGAAGTCATAGTTCATTTGCGGAAGGAGCGGTTTCCAGTTGGTACATATAACAAGCTGAAAATTAAGAAGTTTGGACCATGTAGGATATTGAAGAAACATGATTCAGGAAACGCATATGAGGTAGAATTGCCTACTGAGCTAAATATTTCACCAGTGTTTAACATTTCAGATCTGACAAAGTATCATGAGGGAGGTGTTGAAGATGAGATCACAGCAGCACAGTGGAGTATTCCAGCAACTAGTTCAGACACTAAAGAGATCGAAGATATACTGGACAGTCGTGTTGGCAGAAGCACAAGGAACATGACATATCAAGAATATCTGGTCAAGTGGAAAGGATGACCTGTTGAAGATTCATCATGGCTGACAAAAGAGGAGGTTAGCCATCTTGGTTTTCCTCTGCACACCTGAGTCGTGACAGGGTCACTTCTCAAATTACCTCGGGTGTCTGATGCAGGAGCATCCTGGGTGTAAGAGAAATCTTGCATCACCCAAAAACATTTCTATTTTTTTTTAATTTTTCAATAAGGGCTATTTTGTGTAGAGCTGCTATTTATGGAAAGTTACTATTTTTGATAATTTTTGTATGTGCTCAGAATGATCTGATTTCTTTCTTGGAGGTTCATTTTGGTCATATAAGTCTGCTAGTAAAGTTTCATTGCCAGATCAAGTGTATATTGGAAGATATTGAAGATTTTTGGTATTGGCAGCAGGATGCAGAAACTTTGAACTCAGTTTTGAAGGCTTTAGAGGCCCCAGATGAGGTCAAAAATTTGGGTGACGGGTGCTTGCGTGGGTCAAGCCTGTAGAGCGCTTTGTGGCATTTCCGAAATGGGATTATAATAGCCGATCGGGTCAACTGGTGATGACTTATGGTCTTCAGAAGTTGGGCCACCTGAAATGGCAGAAAATAATTTTCTTCAAAATTTTTGTTCAGGTTTTAAAGGTTATCTTGAGCCGACTGTGATGTAATGAAATGTAAAATAAAAATAATTCTAAGTTTGGTCGGCCTTATTGGCTAAATTCTGGAACCTTCCCAGGCGGTGAAAAATTGCCTATATAAGGAAGGCTGTACTATTGTCTTAGGCAGTTTAGAATAGTTCTAGGTAGTAGATCTAGGTATTGATTCGAGGCTTTGTCCTATAGAATATTGTAAGGGAATGCCCATGTGGCTTTGCATATTGTAATTCTGAAAGTTTGTAATTCCACATTTGTGGAGATAATAAGAAGCCAATTTTCTGTTCTTGCATATTGTTGTTGTTTATCTATTTCTGTTATGTGTTTGTGGTATTAAGGGGGCACCCTTCATCAAGTGGTATCAGAGCAAGAGTTCTTGAGTGTGTAATCAGATCATCGACTGTGAGGCAGTTTGCACCAGGACCGTGGCTAGGGTTTCAGTGCGCACTTTCATGCGGCTCATGAATGAGGTTCTGAAAGAATTTCTGGGTAAGTTTGTCATTGTTTACCTAGATGATATTTTGATTTTTAGCAAGACATTGGAGGAACATATGATGCATAGTCGTATGGTGTTTGAGAAGCTGAGAGAAGAGAAATTATTGATTAATTTGAAGAAGTGCAGTTTTGTGAAGAAAGAGTTAGTGTATTTGGGATTTGTAGTTTCGGTAGAAGGTCTAAAAATGGACCTACAAAAGGTACAGGCTATCCTTGAATGGCCTACTCCAAGGAGTGCTATTGAGGTAAGATCTTTTCATGGTTTAGATAGATTTTATAGAAAGTTTATCAAAAATTTTAGCAGTATTTGTGGACCCTTGACTGAAACAATGAGAGGGGATAGAAAAGAGTTTAAGTGGACTAATGGGGCAGAAAAGAGTTTTCAGTTGTTGAAATGAAAAGTTACAGAACAACCTATTTTAGCACTTCCAGATTTTAATAAGGTGTTTCAAGTAGATTGTGATGCTAGTGGTACTGCAATAGGAGCTATTATGAGCCAAGAAGGTAAACCTGTTGCTTATTTCAGTGAGAAGTTAAATGATGCCAAGAGGAAATATTCTGTTTATGATCAGGAATTTTATGCTATAGTTCAGGCATTAAAGAAGTGGAGACATTATCTACTTCCTAAAGAGTTTGTTTTGTATACTAATCATCAAGCTTTGCAATATTTGAATAGTCAAGGAAAGTTGAATTAGAGGCATTTGAAATAGGTTGAGTTTTTGCAGAGTTATACATTTGTTTTGAAACACATGAGTGGAAAGTCTAATAGGGTTGCGGATGATCTTAGCAGAAGGCAACTATTGATGACAGAAATGCAGATTGAAGTGGTTGGATTCAAGGAACTCAAGAATTTGTATCCAGAGGATCCTGATTTTGGTGAAGCTTGGAAAGCTCGTACAGAACCTGTTACTCTAGACAGGATGAAATGGTTGGATTTCATCATCCAGGATGATATGCTATTCAGAGAGAGTCAGTTGTGCATTCCATGAAGTTCTATGAGGGAGAATCTCATCAAGGAGAAGCATAGCAGAGGATTGGCTGGACATTTTGGTCGTGATAAAACCCTTGGTTTGGTTAGTGATAATTATTATTGGCCACAGTTGCAGCAAGATGTGAAGAAGTTTGTACAGAGTTACAGAGTATGTTAGATGGCGAAAGGAGTGAAGCAGAATACAGGATTGTATCAGCCATTACCTATACCAGAGAAGCCTTGGGAGGATATCAGCATGGACTTTCTTCTTGGTTTACCGAGAACTCAGCGGGGACATGATTCAATTTTTGTGGTAGTTGACAGATTTTTGAAGATGGCACATTTTATTCCCTACAAGAAGACTAATGATGTTGTTCATGTAGCAGAATTGTTTTTCAGAGAAGTAGTGAGACTTCATGGTTTGCCAAAGACCATAGTTTCAGATCGGGACACTAAGTTTATTGGATATTTCTGGCGTACATTGTGGAAGAAGTTGAAGATAGATTTGAAGTTTAGTTCATCACATCATCCCCAAACTGATGGACAGACAGAGGTGGTGAATAGGAGTTTGGGAAATTTGCTGAGATGTTTGGTTGGAGATAAGCCAACAGGATGGGATTTGATTTTACCATAGGCAGAATTTGCATACAATAATTCTATCAATAAGAGCACTGGTAAATCACCATTCCAGATTGTATATGGAAGTAGTCCAAGAAATGCATCTGAATTGAGGAAGATAGATAAAGGAGAAATAAGTAGTGCTGAAGCTGAGGATTTTGCAGAACACTTGAAGAACATCCATAAGGAGGTGAGGAAGCATATTACCAAGATGAACGCACAGTATAAGGCTAAGGCAGATGAGAAAAGGAGGTATAAGAAATTTCAGGTTGGTGATGAAGTCATGGTTCATTTGTGGAAGGAGCAGTTTCCAGTTGGTACATATAACAAGCTGAAAATGAAAAAGTTTGGACCATGTAGGATATTTAAGAAACATGATTCAGGAAATGCATATGAGGTAGAATTGCCTACTAAGCTAAATATTTCACCAGTGTTTAACATTTCAGATCTGACAGAGTATCATGAGGGAGGTGTTGAAGATGAGATCACAGCAACACAGTGGAGTATTCTAGCAACTAGTTCAGACACTAAGGAGATCGAAGATATACTAGACAGTCATGTTGGCAGAAGTACAAGGAAGAGGACATATCAAGAATATCTGGTCAAGTGGAAAGGATGACCTGTGAAAGATTCATCATGGCTGACAAAGGAGGAGGTTAGCCATCTTGGTTTTCCTCTGCACACCTGAGTCGTGACAGGGTCACTTCTCAAATTACCCTGGGTGTCTGATGTAGGAGCATCCTGGGTGTAAGAGAAATCTTGCATCACCCAAAAACATTTCATTTTTTTTTAATTTTTCAATAAGGGCTATTTTGTGCAGAGCTGCTATTTATTGAAAGTTATTATTTTTGGTAATTTTTGTATGTGCTCAGAATGATCTGATTTCTTTCTTGGAGGTTCATTTTGGTCATATAAGTCTGCCAGTAAAGTTTCATTGCCAGATCAAGTGTATATTGGAAGATATTGAAGATTTTCAATATTGGCAGCAGGGTGCAGAAACTTTGAACTCGGTTTTGAAGGCTTTAGAGGCCCCAGATGAGGTCAAAAATTTGGGTGATGGGTGCTTGCGTGGGTCAAGCCTGTAGAGTGCTTCGTGGAATTTCCGAAATGGGGTTATAATAGCCGATTAGGTCAATTGGTGATGACTTATGGTCTTTGGAAGTTGGGCCACCTGAAATGGTGGAAAATAATTTTCTTTAAAATTTATGTTCGGGTTTCAAAGGTTATCTTGAGCCGACTGTGATGTAATGAAATGTAAAATAAAAATAATTCTAAGTTTGGTCGGCCTTATTGGCTAAATTCTGAAACCTTCCCAGGTGGTGAAAAATTGCCTATATAAGGAAGGCTGTATTATTGTCTTAGGCAGTTTAGAATAGTTCTGGGTAGTAGATCTGGGTATTGATTCGAGGCTTTGTCCTACAGAATATTATAAGCGAATGCCCATGTGGCTTTGCATATTGTAATTCTGAAAGTTTGTAATTCCACATTTGTGGAGATAATAAGAAGCCAATTTTCTGTTCTTGCATATTGTTGTTGTTTCTCTATTTCTGTTATGTGTTTGTGGTATTAAGGGGGCACCCTTCATCAAGTCCCCTCATTCTGTAGAGTACTATGTGGTTGCACAATCTATGGCTACAAATCAAGATTGTGGCAATGAGGAGATGGAACAAGAAGAAGAGAAAGATGATGTTGGATGCAACATGGTTTCTTCATATCTAGGATATGAAGATGATTCTGATTTTGATGAAGAGGCAGATGTAAATGTGAAGAGACATAATCAGGCCCTTTTTCATCAGGAGGTTTTTTCTGATTGTGAATGCATTGATTAGAAAACATGTAACATGAATTCTTCTCCCAAGCCAGTAAATTTGAGAAGACCTTCTAGAGAAGAGATGGATAGGATTACTGCAGAAATGATTGCCTAGGTGAAAACTAGAGGCATGATGGAAAGGAATAAAAATGAGAAACCTGTAGGAATGTTTATAAAGACTACCAACTCCCGAGAACCTAATGAGAACAAATCAAAGGTTGATCACATGGTGAAATTCAAGAATTTAAAAGGTAAGCATTTTGAGCCTGAGGGAGTTGGAATTGAAAAGGTCTGTAGTGAGATTGAGAAGCTAGTTAACACAATGGCTAGAATTGAAAAAGTGAGGGTGGTCAATACACCTAATGTGTTAGACAAGAAAAAGGAGATTAAGGTAGTACAGATTGAGATTCCTACTTCTACCCCTATTGACATGTTATCTGTATTGTCACAAATTACAGTTAAGGTTCCATTGTCAGAATTGTTGAGGATCCTTGAACATAAAGATAAAGCTATTGCATGGGTTGGTAATACTCAACAAAATGATACTTCATGCAATGGATCTCAGGATAAAGCTTTGAAAGATGTTGCTGCTCAAGGAATTGTGTCTCAAATTCCTCCAATATATTTGGATAGTTCTGTCAATGCCAGCCTTTAAAATATTGACCCATTCTTCTTAAGTGTTCTTGTGAATGGGATGAACTTAAAAAATTGTATGATTGATAGTGGTGCCTCTAATACTATCATGCCTTTCAAAATCATGGAGAGGTTGGGCCTTAAAGTTGATACAGTGCAGGGCAAGTGTTGTGCAATGGATCAAAGAGAGGTACCAGTTATTGGGACTATCAATGCAATGCCATATAGGGTTGCAGCATATCCAGAGAAAGAGCTAACAATGAGTGTTTTAGTGGTGTATATCCCTCCTCATTATGGGATGTTGCTATCTAGAAGGTGGAGTGCTACCATGGGTGGAACTTTACAGTGTGATTTGTCCTATGCAACTTTCAAGATTGATGATCAGTTTGTCCAGATTGAATGAGAGCCAAGAGTATGCCACATGATTGAGAGAAACATAGATAATGAAACTACATGTTTTTTGGATACTGATGTTAATGCTTTTAGGGTAGAGATCCCTGTATTTGAAAATGAACATATTTTGTCACCTATTTCTATTGAGGTAGGTGCTGATTTTGTGAAGAGTAATTTGTGGGTAATGTATTTTGATGGTGCAAGTTGCAAAGATGGTGCAGGAGTAGGTATTTTACTTATTTCTCTTGATGGAAACACCTACAAGTTCTCTTTCACATTGAATTTCTTTTGTACCAACAATATAGTAGAATATGAGGCCTTGTTGTTAGGATTGAGATTGGCACCAAAGAATGGTATTAAATGTCTAAATGTTATTGGCAATTCTGAGTTGGTGGTGTCCCAAGTCAGGTCAGTGTATGCTTCCAAGAATAGAAGGTTGAAACAATATAGGAATGTAGTTTGGGATTTGATTGAACATTTTGATGCCTTCAATATTGAGTGGAAGGATAGGAGTAACAACAAGATGGCTGACTTGTTAGCCAATATTGCAATCAATCCCAATGATGTCACATTCTCTGGTATCTCTAAAGTTGAAATTTAGGCTAGGCCTAGTATACAAGATAATGTTGAGAATTGGAAAGTTTTTGATGATGATAATGATATTTTGAAGTTTATGGATTGCAAGGATCAGTATCATGGTCAAGAATTTGATTTTTCAGCCTTGGTTGAGTCAGTAGGAGAAAGGGAGGTTGTCTTAGGCAATGAGGTCATTCAGCTTAGAACTAACAAGGTGCCCAAGGGGCTTGTTGTTTTGGAGTCTATCTTTGACAACCAAGATAGAGTTCAAAAGAATGTCAAAGGAGAAGATCATGCTGATCTTGAGGAGATAAATCTTGGATCACATGAGGCACCTAAGAAAGTATACATTGGTAGAGATATATCTCAAAAGGTAAGGAGACCTTTGATTGAATTATTCAGGAAACTCAAGCATGTTTTTGCATGGTCATATGATGACCTAAAGGTTTATAGAGAGGACTTATTTTAGCATGTTATTCCATTAAAAGAAGATGCTAAACCTTTCCGGCAAAAAAAAAGGCCTATTAATCCTACTTTGGCACCCAAGATGCAAGAAGAATTAATGAAGTTGAGAGATGCTGGCATTATCAAGCCTATAAGGAATTCTTCTTGGGTGTCAAACCTTGTTCCTATAAGAAAAAAGAATGGTGACATCAGGCTTTGTGTGGACTTCAGGAATTTGAACATCAGCTCATTGAAAGATAATTATTGTTTGCCCAATATGGAGGCTATGTTGCAGAGAGTAACCAGATCAGAATTGATGTCAATGATGGATGGTTTCTCTAGCTACAATTAGGTCATTTTCAAGGAATCAGAACAATTCAAGACAGCCTTTACAACACCTTGGGGAACATATGTCTATGTGAGAATGCCTTTTGGTCTCACAAATGTTGGTGCTACTTTTCAAAGGGCAATGGATGTTGCCTTTTTAGATTTTATCAATTCTTTCCTTGTTGTGTATCAGGATGATTTAACTACCTTTTACAAGAGGGAAGAGGACCATTGTGCTCATTTAGAAAAAATATTTGTGAGGGCCTTGGAATTTGGCATTTCTTTGAACCCAAGGAAGTGTGCTTTTGGTGTCACGAAAGGTAAGTTGCTTGGCCACTTAGTTGGGAAGCAAGGAGTGAGAATTGACCCTGAGAGGGTAGTAGCCACTTATAAAATTCAGAGACCAAAGAATGTTAAAGGGATTCAATCCTTCTTTGGCCAGGTCAATTTTCTAAGGAGGTTTGTGACAAACTTTGCAGAGGTTACTAGACCTATTTCCAAGATGTTGAAGAAGGGATCTGTAATCAATTGGGAGGATGAGCCTAATGAGGCCTTCAAGAATATCAAGCAGGCTATCAAAGATGCACCAGTGCTTATGGCACCTGATTGTAATGTCCCAATGCATATCTTTTCCTTTTCATCTTTTCATACTATTGCTTCAGTTTTGTTACAAAAGAATAAGGATGGTTTTGAGAAGCCTATTATATTTTTTAGTAAATCTTTGCAGGCTGCAGAATTAAAGTATGACATTAATGAGAGACAGGCTTATGCACTTGTGAAAGCAATCAAGGCTTTTAGGTGTTACTTGATAGGAGCAGTTGTGATTGCTTTTGTGCCAAGTGCGGCTGTGAAGGATATTTTCTCATAGCAAGAGGTGTCTTGGAGAAGGTGTAGATGGATCAATAGGATCCAGGAATTCAATGTTGAGATCCAGATCACTAAGTTGGTTAGAGGTCAAGGATTGGAAAAACTGATGGCTCAATCCAATCTAGATGCAAACCAGGTAAATCATTCTGAAATTGATTATGCATGTGATATGGATGATTATATTTGGTATCACAATATTATTTACTATTTAAGAAACATGAGGTGTCCAGAGAGTATGAATGATAATAAAAAGAGGACATTGCAGTTATAGGCCATCAAGTATGTAATTGTGAAATGTAAGTTGTATAGAAAATTTTTGGATTGCATACTGTTGAAATGTGTAGATGAGAATCAGGCTAATGTATTGTTGAAGGAGATGCATGAGGGAGTTTGTAGTGGACATTATATGGGTAAAACAACTTCTTATAAGATCTTGAGAGTAGGATTTTGGTGGCCCACAATCTTCAAGGATGTAGAACAGTTGGTAAGGAGATGTGATGCTTGTCAAAGGTTCTCTGGTAAGCTTAAGTTTTCAGCTAATGTACCATTAAAGCTAGTAGAAGTTCAGGCTCCTTTCCAATAATGGGGAATTGATTTCATAGGGGAGATACCAAACAAGTCAAGTGGAAGACATTCATGGATCTTAGTTGCCACTGATTACTTTATGAAGTGGGTAGAAGCTATACCTACAAGGAATGCAACTAGCAAGGTGGTAATTGACTTTCTGATGAATAATATTATTACAAGGTTTGGGTGCCCTGAGAGGATAGTGAGTGATAATTCTATGTGCTTCAGGTCTGCTAAATATAAGGACTTTTGCAAAGGTTTTGGAATTCAGATTTCTAATTCCTCACCTTATCATCTACAAGGAAATGGTCAGGCAGAATCTACTAATAAGAGTCTGATTAAGATCTTGAAGAGAATCCTTGAGAAAAATAAGAGGGCATGGAATTCAAAGCTGCCATTAGCTTTATGGGCTGATAGGGTAACTGTGAAGAGGGCAATTGGTTGTGCACCATTTGACTTAGTATATGGAATTCATGCTAGAATGCCTCAAAATAACTTATTGGAGATGTACAAGTTTGTGCAGTTAAATGATGATGACATTGATGATGAAATGCAGTTGAGAATTGAGGACCTCATTAGGTTGGATGAAACTAGAAGAGAATCAGTTGCAAGGAATGCCAAATTGTAGTTGTAGGTTAAGAATTTATATGATAAAAGGATTGTTGATAGGAAGTTTGAACCTGGTGATTTGGTGTTAGTTTAGAATTCCAGATTGGAGGATAAGGGGAAGCATGGTAAATTTGATCCCATCTAGTTAGGGCCTTATCTGATTCATGAGAAATGGGGCCAAGATTCTTACATCATCAAGGATTTTAATGGTGATACTCAAGAGTTGCCAGTTCATGGACAATTCTTGAAGCAGTACTTCATGTAAAGTACTCTATTTTCCATGAACAGTAGTTAGGGTTGTACATTTTGTAGATCTCTGTATATAGGTTGCTTGCCCCTGCCTTGTTTTGCCCTGGTTTTTTAGTTTTTGGTCTGGTTGCTTGTCTTTCCCCACTTGTTCCTTGATGTCTACAATTTTATCCAGTGGGATGGTCTACTTTAACTAGTGATTCTAGGTCCTTGCTATGCCTGCAGGAGGCATACATCCCCAGACAGAGCCACTGTTAGGCCATTTTTTTGTCATAGCAAAATCCTAAGAAAATGGCCCATTTCCTTGCAATGTTTCATGGTGTGCACCTTTGGCCCTATGTTCCTCATTGTGTCACCTTGCTCTTGTCTAGACCGCACCTCCTAATTTGCCAAATCTAGAAAGATATTCAAGTTCTAAGGTTGGCAGGAAACAATTTCAAAAAAATCTGCCTAAGTGTCGAAAACTCATAATGTTTTTGAAAATCCATGTTGTTTTCGACCTTCTGCTTCCTATTTTGTGCACTTATCCTTTGGCATCAAAAACTTTGTGTGTTTTCAGTCAATCTCTATGTTGAATACTTTATGTGTTTTTGACCTTGGTCCTAACTACGTAGGTGCGATGGATGATGGGGCCCAGTCCTTGCAGGGTTTCTTGTCACTCATTCTCCAGATTTTCTAGTGGTTACATCTTCTATTCGGTGACCTGGTGACTTTGTTGTCATGCAATCTCTTCACTTTTGGTGGTTAGCGGCTAGCATCTAGTGACCTCACGGGCGGTTACTTTGCTCTAGTCACACAATCGCGTAGTGGTGGGACCTGACATCCATATAAAATCAAGGGTTGGTGTAAAAGATTATGAAGTGTGTCAGGTCTTTGTGATCTTGCGACGACCATGGATCTTCCTGCGTGGGCCTAGTGTGATTTCTCATTGCTTTTTGGTAGTTGTGACAAGGTATTTGGCGGCCCAACAAATTTCCTTCTTGTCACTAGTTTGTGTGATGTTTTGGCAGCACCCTAGTTTATTGGGTGATTCAGCGAACCATGGTCGTGTGATCGCTAAGTGATTTGGTGATGGTGTAAAGTATCTCGCGAACTGGCGAAAGTCCTTCAGTCACCAGTTTTCCAGATAGGTGGGGCCAGTGTTTTTGGTGACATGGGCTTTCTCGATTGGCCAGCAGGTGACAAGGTGGCAGTCTTTTGGCCTTGTCACATGTTTACAGGTGCCACTTTCTGGCTATGCGATCATGTGACAACTCTTATGGATATCATCATTGCAAAGTTAATTGTGGGCCCAAGTTTTCAAAGGGATATTGATTAGACAGCTGCGTTTTAAAGTTTGTAAAGGTTTAAATTTTGGTCGTCGTTTCTCTGCAGGTGCCAATGAAATAGCTGTTTCTTTTCAAATTAAAATTTTTGAGTGTTTCTAGTGATAGATGGTACCATTTTTAGGGAATTCATGCAGAAATGACCCTGTTTGGTGATAAGCAATTGGTTTTCCATTTGCAGTGTGGTCCAGGATGTCTAGTGCTCATTTGCAGAGCTTGTACGTTGCTGTTGTGGCTCAAGGTATGTTGCAGGGTGTCCTTTTAAGCCTAGTTTTGTGATCCTATGTACTTGCAGAGAAGACTTTCATAGTTAAGGATCAATTTAGGATTTCCTCTTTCCTGGATTGGATGTGTTTCCCGCCCCTGAATTAAATTCATGATTGTTTCTAGCAAGTTGGGTGGTTGAAACCCTAGCCCTAGCTATCCGTAGCTTGTTGCATTCTCCTAGATAATTTCAAGATAGCTGGTGGTATAAGTGGGATGTTTTTGATAGTTTAACAGTTTTGAATTTTGTCAGTTCCAGCGGTTCCAATTCTTTTGGTTTTGGTCCCAGATTGTTGATAGGGAAAATTTGAACAAGGATAGCCTAGATTTAGGGTTTGTTTCCTTTGTGTATTTTTGCATTTGATAATGTATTGATTCTGTGAGTCTTAATGAGAATATTTTGGATTCTAATCTCATATTGGTGTATGTCTTTTTGTTTTTCTCTTGAGCTCATATATGTTGATTGCACAAGGTCGGTTAGCATATGGTAAACAAAGAGTATTTTGGGGTTATCTTTGAGTTCCTAAAAAAGTTAGGATTAAAATCTTTAAGGTAAGTTCAGTGAGTTCATGGCAAGATAAGGATTTGATGTCCTAATATGTGAGTGAGGGGAGTAATAGGCAAATCACTTACTCTGAGTCTATATATGTTTGAGTTAAGGTTTTAGGGTGAATAGGTTGTTAAGTGACTCTCTACCCTTGGATAAGGCACTGATCCATTCTCTGGAAGCAATCCATCATCAACAATCACACACACACAATTAAATGATAAACATTTCAATCAGATAGTAAAGGGTACAGTTATATATTGTTTAGAGACTCCTTTGAAGAAGTGAGTCAAGGGTACACCTGCCTGAGCATTGAGGTTCAAAGTGTAGGAGGATCTCCTTGATCCTTGTTAATTGGCCTTCTTCCTTGTAGACTTTGGAGTGGTGATAGAGTCAAAGTTCCATTATAGTTATCCATCAAAGTATAAATCTACAAGTTTTGAAGATCAAAGGGAAGAACCAACACCCCTGACTCTTGATCAACTAAAGGATATTCATGAACAAAATATCACTATGATGGAACTTGTTACTTCCTATACTGATGTCAAATTTGATGACATCAAGGATTGTGATACAGCTAAGAAGATGTGGGACAAGCTGACTCTAATTATAGTGGAGATGCGAATGTCAAGAGAGCCAGAGCAGAAAGCCTAAGAGGTTGATTTGATGATATGAAGATGAAAGAAGGTGAGAACATTGTGCAATATACAAATAGACTAAAAGATGTAGTACATGCTATTAGAGCATCTAGCGGAGTTATTGATGATGAAATAGTAATAAGAAAGATTATCAGAACTTTGCTGCTAGTTTATGCAATTAGGATCTCTGCAATTCATGAAATAAGGGCTAGATCCAACTTCACCCTTGACACTTTGATCGGTAAGCTTACAACCTTTGAATTGAATAACTTTGACAACAATGTTTTACCTTCTGTTGAATCCACTTTCATTTCCTCTTTGAAGATTGGTAAGTCTAGTAGCAAGAATGATAAGAATAATGATAGTGATAGTAATACCGATGATGAACTTGATGAGCTTGAAGCTCTTATGGCCAGAAGATTTCCCAAAGGTAAGGGAAGGTATAGAGGAAAGTTACCTCTAGCATGTTTTAATTGTAAAGAAGTTGGCCACATTTCTACTAGATGTTCAAATAAGAAAGAAGCTAATAGATCCAAAGACCAATCCGAAGGAAGCTATGGGAGAAGAGTTAACAGAGGCTACTGACACAACAATAGAGACAACCGAGATAGATATAAAAAAGGGAAAAAGGTATGTTACATAGACAAAAAATTTGAATATAAATCTGACACTAATGATGATGTAGAAGTAGTATTTGTTGCTATGAAAGATGATTGAGAGGAAGAAGAGAAACATGAAGAGACAACATTGATCTCTAAATTAAGAAGAAATGATGCATGGATAATAAACAGTGGCTGTACACATCATATGAATAGTGATATAGAGAAATTTGATCTAATTGATGAATATGATGGTGGATCTCTTAGAATGGGAAATGATACACCTTGTATGGTGAGAGGTAAAGGTTCACTGATGATTAATGACAGAATAAAATGTGAGAATGCATATTGGGTAGATGGATTGAACTACAATTTGTTAAGTGTGGCACAATTGAACAACTTAGGACACTGACTTGCTTTTGAGAAAAGAAAGTTAAGAATCTATGATGATGGAGGAAGACTTGTCGAAACCGGTACACAATCTAGAGGTAATCTATTTTATCTTGATATTGATTGGTCTTATTATTTATTAATGAAAGATGAAGATGCATGGTTGTGGCATAAGAGGTTATGTCATGTGAATTTTGATAACATGATCAAGATTAGTAAGAAGAAAAGAGTTAGAGGGTTGCCTAACTTTTCAAAACTGGATCATGCTATATGTCATGAATGTCAGAAAGGTAAGATGACTAAATCTAGTTTTAAAAGAAAATACTACTCAACAAAGAAAATACTTGAGTTGGTTCATACTGACCTATGTGGTCCTATGAGAACCTAGAGCTATTATGGTGATATATACTTTATTCTTTTTGTTGATGACTATACTAGGCTGATGACTGTTATGTTCCTGAAAGAGAAATCTGAAGCTTTTAAGTTGTTTAAATGGTATAAGGCTAAGGTAGAAAAAGATTCTAGAAAAGAAATTAAATGGTTAAGATCTGGTAGAGGAGATCAATTTATCTCTGATGAATTTACTAATTTCTGTAATGAGAATGGTATTAAGAGACAAGTCTTTGCACCGAGAACACCTCCGTAGAATGGGATTGCTGAAAGAAGGAATAGGTCAATCATTGACTGTGCTAGAACATTAATGCTACAAAAGAATGTTTCTCAGACATATTGGAGGGAAGCTATCAGCACAGCTGTATATGTGCTTAACCAAGTACAATTGAAGAAGGCTACCAACCAGACACCTTATGAGCTATGGTTTGGACACAAACCTACTGTAAGTTATTTCAGGATTTTTGGAAGAAAATGTTTTATTCTCAAAGATGAGAGAAATGGGAAATTTGATTCTAAAGGTGATGAAGGAATATTCTTAGGATATTCTACTAAGAGTAAAGCATATAAATTTCTAAATAAGGTTACAAATAAGATGATTGAAAGTACTAATGTTCGTGTTGATGAGTATGATGACAAGAACATAGAAGAAATAAAAGAACTAGAAGACTATGGTAGATTCACTTACATTGAACTTTCTGACTATCTACCGAAGTTACAACCTGTGATAACTGGTCAGTAAGAAAATAACCCTGAGGAACAAGAAAGAGAAACTGATGAACAAGATGGTGCTACCGAGCGAGAAAGTAAACCTAAATAGGATGGACAAGAAAGAAGAAACTGAGTACTAGCTATTTTTTTCAGAAGACATCATCCTGAGACACAAATTATTGGAAATAGACAAGCTGTAATGTAGACAAGAAGCAAAACAAGACAAGGTACATGTCTAGTTTGTGAATTTGAACCAAAGAATGTGAAAATTGCATTAGAAAATGAAGAATGGGTTAATACAATGAAGGAGGAAATAGAACAAATAGAGAAAATCAAAACTTGGTCCTTAGTACCTTGACCTAAAGATAAAAATGTTATCGGTACTAAATGGATATTCAGAAATAAAATGAATGAAAATGGTGAAGTGACAAGAAATAAAGGGAGATTGGTATGAAAGGGATATGCACAGGAAGAAGGAATTGATTATGGGGAAACATTTACACCTGTTGCCAGATTGGAAGGAGTTAGAATGTTACTTGCATATGCTACACACAAGAAATTTAAGGATTATCAAATGGATGTGAAATCAGCATTTCTGAATGGTATACTTGAAGAAGAGGTCTACATAGAACAACCTGAAGGATTCGTTGATCCAGACAATAGAAACATGGTATGTAGATTAAAAAAATATTTATATGGTTTGAAGCAAGCACTGAGAGAATGGTATGAAATATTGAATACTTACTTGTTAAGTATTGGATTTGTAAGAACTAGTGAGAACAATAATCTGTACATAAAAGGTTATAGTGATGACACTATTATTATTGCTCAAATTTTGGTTGATGATATTATTTTTGGAGGTCAAGATCATGTATGTAAGTCTTTTGCTAATGACATGAGGAATGAGTTTGAAATGTCTATGTTCAGAGAGATTAAATTCTTTCTCTAATTACGAGTGATACAACAGAGTGATGGGATATTCATCACACAGTCCAAGTACATAAAGGAAGTCTTAAAGACATTTGGCATGGAAGATGCTAAATCTGTGGGAACACAAATGGCTACTAGAAGTAAATTGACAAAGGAAGATGAAACTACAAAGGTAAACTAGATACTTTACCAATCAATGATTGGTAATCTCATGTATGTAGTTCACACTAGACCAGATATAGAACATGCTGTGGGAATTTTTGCTAGATATTCTACTAATCCTTGAGAATCACACATGATTGCTACTCAAAGGATCTTAAGATATCTAAGAAAGACAAAGGATTATGGATTATGGTATCCTAAGGAAGGTAAGTTTGAGCTGAAGGTTTATACTAATGTTGATTGGGCTGGAAATGTGGATGATAGAAAAAGTACCACTAGAGGAGAATTTTTCTTTGGTGAAAGACTTGTAACCTGGACAAGTAAAAAGTAGGCTTGTATTTCTTAGTCTATAGCTGAAGCAGAGTATGTTGCTACTACTACTAATTGCTCAAACATTGCATATATCAAGCAAGTGTTGGAAGGAATGAATGAGGTAATTATTGACCCAGTGATCATATACTGTGACAACACAAGTGCTATTAATATTTAAAAAAATCCTATGATGCACTCTAAGACAAAGCATATCTCAATTAAGTATCACTACTTAAGAGAACAAGTGCAAGAGAAGAAAGTAAAGTTAGAATTTGTTACATTTGAAGAACAACTTGCAGAGATTTTTACAAAGGCTCTACCGAGGGACACATTTGAATATTTGAGGACTAGACTTGGGGTCCGTCCCCTGTCTATCAGTTGCTAATATGATCTAGATGTTGCATTAGCCTAGTCTTATCAGAAGATCATTCATGTTGATGCAACATTGTTCACACTTTGGATTTTGTTCAAGGTTATGATTAAGTTTGAAGAACTGAAGCAGATTGGGATATCAGTATACTAAGATAAAGAGGAAGTAATGGATAATAGAAAGTTACTTAGCTACTACAGAGCTGATTATTTATTTTTTTCTTTGGCATTGTTGTCAAAGGGAGAGATAAATAATATGAAAAGGGAAAAGGATATTTTCACCAATGAGAACTATCTAAGGGAGAGATAATCTAAAAGGAACTTGAGAATTGAAAAGGTTATATGTATAGAATGAAAAAGTTGTATTTTATAATGATGTTTTAGTAATGTAGTGATTAAACATATTAATCTAGGAAGAGCTTACACTACATAGCATTTGATCACAAAGTTGTAGAATACATGTTTGGTATGTGTATGGTACATTTCATATTACTTGAGTTGCCATCAATGCCAAAGTGAGAGATTGATGAACTACAACTGATTTAGAACCTAAATGAAGAATCCATAATTCAAGATTACTAAGGAGTTGATGATTAGATATGCAAGATGATTAAATTAGTATTATGTTGTCATTGATGTCAACTAGCTTGACAATACTTATCTTGTAAGTTACTATACCGACACATCTGAAGGAAGGTGAAAGAGATGAACAATAGAAATATCTACATGAGGAAGATGTACATGACAGATGAGGATAAGAAACAGACTGAGTAACTTGTTGATGAGTCTAGACTTGATGAAATTGACTTTATTATGTTGCATTCATCTATGATTAAGAATAGAGCTGAAAGACACAAAGTAGTGTTGTCGGTAAATAAAGCATTTTAGTATACACTGATGAAGTGTAGTGTATATTGAGTTCAGTGTTAACTGAGCTTGTGTTAACCAATGCATTTCTTTGTTAATTGAGAAAAATAGAAAGGAATTAAATGATCAATTTAGTTGATAAAGTGATGAGCTATAAAGTGTATGAAATCGAGGTAATAGATAATGTTTGTTATGAAGATCGATGACTAACATAAATAAAAAAGGATGTAATGGAGTAGATTGAAATGTTTTACTAACACATCAGCCAAGGGAGCTTAAACCAACAAAATGTATGAATATGATTAAGTGATAAAATCTGATGGAGGAAAAGAAAATGATTTACTCGTCTATATACGAGACATTGGTTTCATTATTAAACATATGCCGGAAGAAGAAGATACTACAAAATTATCATGTGGAGAAGTTTTCGTGCATTCTGATCATACTGGTTAATAAGAACTAAGCTGTAGAACAATTATCGAGCTACAGAGAGTTATTACCGACGGATAGTAAGTTGATATAGTATTGAATCTAAAGTGTTATATTGATCAGAAATATTTGAATGAGCAGAACATTGATCTGTAAGCTGCAAATTGAAGTTGTTTTAAGGTAGATCATCTACTGTTACATATTTAACCATTGTACATAGTCAAATCTCTTAACCGAGTGGACTATGAAAGTCTTTTGATGTTTCATTCATAGAGTGAACATTGTTATCCTATCAACCCAAGAGTCACTACTGGTTGGATGATAACTTCTGGTGTAAAATCCTCTAACAAGGTCACACCTAATAGTGTGTTTGTAACCTTTAATAGGGTTGGGTCTTCACCAACCTCACTTCAGAAGAGTGAACAATTTTGGGTTGCCGGTCCCAGGTGGGTTTTTCCCTTCACAGGGTTTCCATGTTAAATCTCTTGTGTTATGTGTTGATTGTGATATTTGTTTATTATCATACTTTTCATATTACATGTTAGATTTAATTAGTAATTACTATAAAGTTTAGACTATCAATCAGTAAAACATAGATAGTGAAAGTATTTTATGTTTACCAAGTTACAAAAGTAGTAGAATTATTTTGGATTATACATTTTGAATTGGGACACTGAATAACTAATTCACCCCCCTCTCAATTATTCTAACACATATCAATGCTAAAATGAAAAGAACATAAACACATAACTCATAACACCATTATTTGTTTTCAAGGAAATTGTAGCTAAGGGAAAACCTTGGTAGGTATGCTATCCACAACTTATGCACTAAAATATAGAATCCTTGTTAGGAGATCTAGCCCTGTTAGGAGCTAAGTATTACATAGTAAATTTCCTTGTTAGAGGAATAGAAAACCTTTTTAGGGGTATAGAAAAACACTGTTAAAGGTGTGGTGATCTTACAACTCTTAAAATCGAAATTCTGTTACAAGAGTGTTCTTCAATAAGTGAACTACACAAGCATATGTTATTCTTTGATAGTTCTAGTTATAGCTCTATCAATCTCTCATCTCACATATGCTATCTGACTTTACTATTATCCAAAATTCACATCCATCACATATACATCTCTATCACATAGTTTTTCACTCTTATCACTGCCACAAAACACTCCATACATATATCAATTTTGTCATCTAGTGCTCTCAAATACAATATAAAACATACAAATTTCTTATACAAATTATAAATGTAGAGTTGGCTATCTTGTATTACCAAAGTGTCTGAAATATACAACTTTCATCTGACTTAGCATGTTACCATTCTATCTAGCATTCCTTCAATCATCGTGACTGTTCATATAAAATTTTTCACTATTTCTCTAACTTCGCATACCTTCATATCACTTTATCTTACTAATATCAACAAAAAAACATGTGCAACCTTAACTAAAGGTCATACATATCCCAAAATGTCTTCCTCTATGTTAGCAAGCCATAATACTAT
Source organism: Chamaecyparis obtusa (assembly GCA_027943335.1). NCBI lineage: Eukaryota > Viridiplantae > Streptophyta > Pinopsida > Cupressales > Cupressaceae > Chamaecyparis > Chamaecyparis obtusa. Next base: position 108,938 of record BSBK01008133.1, read on the forward strand.
ATATACCATCTTCGCTGACCAAAACTATACTGCAAAATACTATAATTCTGATTATGTACTTAGTCATTTTCATGACTATGTCTCTAACACTTATACTCACTTCATGCGATCACTAAAACATGAGTGTTTCCATAAATGAAAACCCTTAAGTGATCCCTAGTGCTCTTAAACCATCACTTACTAATAGGGTAAAGATAATTTGAGAAGAAATAGGTGTTGTATGAATACATTCCAAGAAGGAATTAATGTTGTCTTGGTTAGAAGGTGGAGTTGGAAGAGTATTTATATCTTTATACAAGGCTTCATGATATGTAGGAAAGGTTTCAAGAGGTTCCCATAAGGAAATCTTATTAGGAGTAGCACATAATTGTTCAACTAAATCATACTCCTTTCTATAATTAGAGGTTAAGCGAGGTGCTAGAGGAAGCATAGGTCCAAAGAAGATGGTTTAAAGAAGTAGGAATAATTGGATTAGTGGGTCGAGTATTATTTCATGTATGATAGGTGAGAGCCACTACATTGCAATCCTTTAATAACTCCAAAGGACTCCAAGGTTTCCCTTTGACCATGTTTATAGGCTTATAAAGAGTTTGAAAATAATCTTGAGGATTATATCCTTTAATTGTAATCATAGGTAAAGTGAAGGTTTGAGGATTAGATTGTTGAGGATAACATTGAACAATAATGATAGATTTTTTTGGAGTAGAAGAAGAGAATCCTTTGATAGTTATCATAGGTTTAGCATGGACAACCACTTTAGGCATTTCAATGTTAATTTAACATAATCACTCAAAGCTCAAAGGAAAGAAAGAAATTTTTGGTAAAGTTTTGGATGAAGAGTGTAGAGGAAGACTAAGTAGAGATAGGGTCATTAAATACCTCATCTATCAAAAAAAAGCCTTCACTACTAGTCACCTCATGAGGGTTTATTTAAGGTCATACTTACTAAAGGAATTGTCAAATTACTCATGAACAAATAAATCATACATGTTGAAAGTAAGCTACATGAAAAATGAAATGATATGCAAGAAAGAAAAATATCACTAGTAAATTTTACCCTATTTTTTGATGAGAATTAGTCTAATTTTCTACACCAATTGGTCGAACAGATGACTAAAATTGTGGTTGATATTTTTTCATCAATTATTCTACAGGGAAAATCCTCATCAAAATTTCAACTCTACAAGCAGTCAAATTATCAACTGAATCAATCCCTTGGAATTGGAAGAATTAAGAGACACTTTGGTCGGCATGGTTGTCGAAATTGAGACCAACGTTCCATCAAAATTCATCAAAATTGACGTTGAATGCATAGCATTCTCGTTGATTTTACTAGTGTAAAGGTCAAAATTGAGACCATCAGTTTGTTGAAATGTCCACCAAAGTTCATCAAAGGGGCCGTTGAATGCATAGTATTCTCATCGAACATAGTAATATGGAAAGGTAAAAAAATTGACCAATACTAACTTTTTGGTTAAAAAAAAAAAGTGACTAGAAATGTGATGGTCTAAAGTAAGAATAATATGAATTGAAAGGTGGCACACTTGCAGATGAAATGGGAATGTGAAAAACAATTTAGGCAATATCCCTTTTTCTATGCAATCGTGACCTGCAACTAAAGGTACCTCTTACTGCGAACTCATCTAGGGTGTCAAACATTGAAGTGGGGTCCAGTACAAAATCTAAGGTTCTACTTCAGATTAAAGCCACACTTGTTTCTTGTCCAATGGTAGTAGTTATCCAATGGAGAAATGAGATTGCAAGGTTCACAAGTGAAGGAAGCACTAAAGTTCTAGTTTATCACGGTGCTAATAGATGTAAAGATATTAAATTTTTTTTTCTAATTATGATATTTTTTTGACAACATATAACATTATTGAGTCAGAGCATAGAAAAAAAATGATGCCTGGAAAGGAGAGGTGTCAATGGTGTTGTAGATTGTTTTATCCAAAATGATTGGGCATACACCAGTGTTACTTTTGTGGGCCTTTTGCTATGAAATCTAAAAAGAAATAAAAAAAAGTTTAAAACCTATCTCCACAAGCAACTATCAAATTTGCAGACTACACTAAAACTATTAGTATTGGGTATGAAAAAAAATTCTAAGAGCATATAGAGAAAAAATTGCCCTAAAGAGTTCAAGAAGATTAACATATGTAAAAGATGATATCATTATTACCTATTGGTAGCCAACCACAGTAGAAAAAAAGTAAATAATGTCAAAATATAACCATTGGTCAGATTTAAGGAGCCAATGTGGACTGTGTTCTTTCATTTATGTCCCGCTTGGGCTTTGATAAGGATATTGAGCTAATTCAGTTTATTTATATGATAATCATGAACTTAAAGTTTCTGGTATTCATATAATATGTTTACAATCCACATAGACATATATAAATGTTCGGTTGGCATACATTATAAATGAAAAATTATTCTAGCAAAGTCTAGACATTGAAGGATAGCATGCCTCATGTCTAAGAAAAAGTAAGTAGACCATTGAAGTAAAAAAACTGCACTAACAAATAAATTTTAAAAAAATAATGTCAAGAAAATGTATGGGTTAATTAAAATACCTTAAATCTACATGGAGTGCCTACATTTAAAAAAACATATGGTTTTAGTGCCTGCATTGAAGCATAAGTCACCAGAGCTGCACTTACTGGTCCAACACTATCAACACCTGGACCATGGAATAAAAAGATGATAGGTTAAAGACAGATTTTAAAACAGTCTAAAAATGTGAACATAACTAGAATTAAATTATAAAAGCATTACAAATGACTAAACATTTTTTTGTCAGAAGCATAATATCAGCACGTGGTAATAAATTAGTGAAACAATTATTATCCTGGGAAAAACCCTCCTCATTGAGGGAAATAACCCAGCCGACCAAAGATAGTTCCTTTATTGAATAATAATAATAGGAATATGAATGTTACAATGCTCACAAACTAAAATACTAAAGAATTCTCCTCTGAGTACAATCCATACAAAGCATACTCTTCACAATAATAATGAATCTATAGTCCATGTTATATAATATACAAAACTGCCTTTTAATAATCAAGACTCATACACCACAATCTCTTGATCATAGATCATATATCGAAATACATACTGTAGCAAAAATAATATAGTTATTACAACATTAAACTTATTTTCCAAACACAAGAATAACACACTTCATACACAAAGATGCTTGACTCTTCTTAGAGACATCTACTTACGATACTTGACAACAAAAACTATATTATGCATCCAAAAAAATGAATAGACTTCTCCTTGATGAGTACCAAAAGTCATCGCCATTACCCATCATGAATCGACAATAGTTACAATGAATAGTCACTTTGGATTCTCTAGCGACATGTTTTTGTGAGCCAAAAATGGAAGCTCATAATATCTCACAAAAAATCCACCTCAGCTAAAATGCTTAACAACACTTGATTATTGTCTTCATAAACATGAACGGTTTCCCCATAGACACCAAGCAATGATGGTTACCAAAGACAACTGGCAATGGTATAATATGAACCGACATCATTAATCAGAGAAAAAACAAACTTGTAAATGAATCTATGATAAACATAACTGATGCATGAGTTTTCAATACCGAAAATGAAATTATGTATGCAAGAGGATACCAATCGGTAATATGCCAGATAAACATAAAGCCAAGCAGTCATGGTGCCATAATAAGGCCTCTAACACACGATGTCAAATATGCAATACACGACATAGAAAACTTGACCTCTAACATAAGAATAGTCCATAAATCTCTCTCATAGCTACCAATACATTAACAAGGGGCTCACCTCCCAAAGTAATAAAAACCTTGCATCAATGAGGCATTTAGGTTGGATCATGATTAGTTGTGCACTAAGATGATTCAAATAACCTTTTTGCCCACCCAAATTCATTATCCTTACCACACTAAACCCATTTATTTGTGATCATTTTGATCTTGAAATAGGTACAGGATTAATCCCTCATCTGCACTTAGGTCTACATTCGAGGTTCATCAAGCTTACCTCTCTCATTCGCCTGTTCAAATTTCTTGTGCATGTTGGAACGCAACTAAGAAATATGAACCCAAATAAATGTACCTAAAAGAGGACATTACTAGGTTCCACTCCTTAAAAATGGATGCACATCAAGAAATTGGATTTCCACAACTCCACCAAGTCTGTTCCCAACACTGTTCGCATACATACTAGGAACTTTTTAAAAAACTATCAAGATTTTAGATATCTGACTTGGCTGACTATAGTGAACAATAGATACCACACCATGGCCCAAAAATACCTAGCATGCACACTAAGAATTATCACCCCAGCCAATTATCCTTGAACTACAGACAATGGTTATATCCCATTCCTTTTGAAATCAACAAAGAAAGAAGAAACTTTTTTTGGCAGACTCAGTTATTTGACACACCCTGAGCCTACTAGTTAGTTGTCCACTAGATGATGCCCTGAAAGTTCTAGCTAGGTTTCCCTCACATTTCCCCATCTGGTTGTACAAATTACTAATTCCTATTTTTTTATGAATACTAATACAATTTATATTTTACCATAGAGAAAATCAAAGAGAGTCTAGTAGGGACAAATGAACCTCCAAAACCTATGAAATGAACTAGGCAGTAAGAATTTTGTTGCTTCCCTTCCAATTTCAATAAATATGGAACATATTTTTATCCCTCGCCACTTAAGTATATAAAAATGATCTTATTTTCATCAATATTCATTGCAATAGCAGGCATATATTTTATACCTGATTTGCTAAACCATGGAGAGGCCCCGCTAAGCCATTCATACCAGCTGCAAATGCAAGATATCAATCTGCCAGTGGACTCCCAACCTAGAAACCAATTCATCAAGAACAATGTCAATAATAAATAGATACAAATAAGACATAAACATTAATCAATAATGCACAAATAATGTTTGAAGGAATATCACTTCACTATCACCAACACACTACATATGAAATGATATCCCCTTATTTTTGCAAGGAACCTGCTTTCACAAATTGTACCTTCTTATCTTGGTGCATTGTTCTTACTATAAAAAAAAGTTGCCAAAACAACTGTTACAGACCTACAAGTTATCACCTTGATCCTTGAAACTTACCCATTAGTCAGCATTCCAGCTTGAGTGCTAGGAGATCACATTGGACTCAATTATTCTTATAATTGTTTTGAAACTTTATTCGGCTTACCTATTAGTCAATATCAAAGTATAATGAGCTCTAATTCTTGGGGAAAGCCTCTCCTTGATCATTAGACTTACCTCTATGTTACAAAACTACCCTCAATTACAATATTGCAGGCCATTTCCAGATCACTCTTGTAGTTGAAGTTGTTGAACGTATGTGAATTGGAGACTATTGACCACATTTTCACTCTTAGTGCTATCATCAAAAGGGATAATTATTAGTCTTCTAAAGTCTTTTGTTAGCATTGGCCCCATCCTGCAACAGCTATTGCTCCATGAATATGGAGCATTGGTATTTTTGACACTCTGATTATGGCCATTATTAGACTCCATAAGATAGTTGTTGGACAATTCAAGAGTCCTAATTGTTAGGAATGAATGCTGAAGCCTTTGGCAGTCATTCTGTAGCAATAGTTGCATTCATGACTATGATTGTCATTGATGTCAACATAGTGATATTCTAGAGTTTAGCAAAGAAGCAGGCACAATTTTGTTTTGTGCACATGTTATATTGTAGATTGAGTTATGCATAGTATATGGTATGTTCTTTGGTGTGTTATTAGCCTATGGTTAAGAGCATAAAAAGAAATTCATTTATTCATGAAAGTTATAAGCATTTTGGTGGAAGCAGTGTTCTGGCAGTATTCCTGTGTAGCAATTTTTGGTAATCGGAGGATATCTCCTAACTAGAATGGAATCTAATTCTACATAGCTATAGGGAAGTTTGAGACTCATTTTTGGTGATGTGGTTCATAGCACAAACTTCGAGGTCACATGATTGGAAAGTTATTATATCTGGAAGCTGACAATTTTATGTAATTCTGATGTAGCATGTTGAAATTATTATTTTGTATTTGCATGCTGACTCATTTGTAATTATTTGAGTGTGGCATAAAGGAAGGAATTTTTTCCTTGTTATATGAGAGGATTGTAATAGTTGTGATATGAAATTATGAAAGTTGTGATGCGAATGTATGCATGAAGTGAAGAAAAGAGCTAATTCAGTGATGAAGGAAGACTTGTGAAGTATAGAGATCTAGATTTGTGATCTTGTGTAGTAGAGAGTGCATTTTTGGCACAGTGTGAAGGAGGTAACATATTTCTTATTATTCTATTGAATAATCCTAAGATCTGTTGGACAGTGAGTTCAAAGATCTTGCCTTGAAGCTATTTGGGCAGTGGGTTCTTTTGTCTTCCATAAGTCCTAACAAGGTTAGAATCTTTTAACAGGGATTCAAAATATCCTAACAGAGATTCATATGTATTGAATGTATTTCATAATACTCCTAACAGGGTCCATCCTCTAACAAGGAACTTTCATATTAGTACATCATTTTGTGGGAATCATTCCCACCGGGGTTTACTCTTTGATCAAGAGGTTCCCTAGTTAACATATCTTGTGTTATTGTGTCATTGTGTATGATTATCCTTCTATGGTTGGTTATTGCATTAATTATATGGTTTAAAGCTATTGAAGTTGATATTGAAGTTAATGAAGATAAATGGTTTAATTATCAGATAACTGATTCACCCCCCCCCCCTCTCAGTTATCTTGGCGGTCTTTACTTTCTAACAATTGGTATCAGAGCGACAGGTCCTTGAAAGAGAAGTTTAACAACTTAAGGAGATCCATGGCAAATTTTAGGAAAGAAAGCCCTAAGTTTGATGGCGTAAATTTTGACAGCTAGAAAGAAAAGATGAAGACACATCTCTTGTGTTTAGGACTAGGTTATTAGTTGATTACAAAGAATGAAAGGACTATAATTGAAGAAGACAATTTTGAAACAAGTTCTAAAGATGAGGTAGATGTATTTATGTGTAATATACTTGCAAGAGAAGCACTTTTATCAGCACTTCTGGAGAATGAATACAGTTAGGTAAAAGGTTACATAATTGGATTTGTGCATTTGAAGACATAAGAATGATGGAAGATGAATCTGTTAGAAGCTATATTGGTAGGATGTCATAAATTGTTGCAGGAATAAAGTCTTGTGGACTTGAAAAGATAGAGAATGAAGTAATACGGAAGATTTTGAGAACATTGACACTGGTATTCAGGAAGACTACACAAATGATTGAACAAGTGATACCTTTTACACCAAACTTTTCAAGAGAGACTCTTCTTGGAAGATTGGAAGCAGCAGAGATGAATTTGAGATTATCAGGAGAACTACCTAGAGTGGAGACAACATTCAGTGCTCTTAGCATCAGACCAACTTTGTCTAGAAGTACAAGTGTGAATGGAGATTATGCTAGCAATAGCAGATCCAAATCTGATGAAGATAAGAAGATTGAAGAAGGTATTGCCTTGCTTGTGAAAAGAGAACCAAATGGTAAGAAAATATTTAAATGTTGGACATGTCAAGAATATTTTCATTTTGCATCTAAGTGTCCTAAGAGAGTTAAGAAGTATAGGAGCAATTTTAAGCCTAGAAGATCTAAAGAATGTTATTATGCAAATGATGAAGAAATTGAAGCAGAAATTGAAAGACATTTGAGTGACAGTGATAATGATAACTTTGATGACATAGGATTTGTAGTAATTAAGGAAGAAAATTTTGAATCTGACATTGAAGAAGAAAAAGCTTTAGTTTCCCAAGTTGAAAAGAAAGCTGATTGGATTATAGACAGTGGTTTTTCACATCATATGACTGGTGATAAAGGAAAATTCATAAAGTTTAACAATTATGATATAGGAGTTGTTAGAGTCGGTAACATTGCACCTTGTTTGATTAAAGGTATAGGATCTATTACTCTTGATGGAAAGACTAATACTGATGATGTTTACTTTGTTGATGGATTGAAACATAATCTTTTGAGTGTTGGATAGTTAGTGGATAAAGGATATCAAGTTTGGTTTACAGAGAAAACTTGTGTGATTAAGGATAAAGATGGAAATCTAATTGGAACTGGATCTAGAACCAGAGGTAATGTATTTTAGTTGAACCCTACTGAGATGACATGCTTGATGACTAAGATTGATGACAGTTGGCTATGGCATATAAGGTTTTGTCATATAAACTTTGATAATATTGTGAAAGTGAGTTCTACACTTACAGTAAGAGACTTACCTAAGATGATGAAGCCTACTAACATGATTTGCAAGGAATGTGTGATGGCTAAGCAGAAAAGGAGTTCATTTCCTAGCAAGGAGTTCACATCTACAAAAAAGTTGGAGATTGTTCATACAGACTTGAGCGGTCCTACTAGGACTAGAGGATTTACGGAGAAAGGTATTTTATGATTCTTGTTGATGATTTTACAAGAATGATGTGGATTACATTTTTAAAATAAAAATTTGAAGCATTTGATAAGTTTAAGGTCATGAAGAATAAAGTTGAGAATGAATCAGGAATGAGGATTAAATGTTTGAGATCCGATAGAGGTGGAGAATTTACATCTAAGGAGTTTAACATTTTTTGTGAAGTGAATGGTATTAAGAGATAGTTATCAGCCCCTAGAACACCTGAACAAAATGGTATTGTAGAAAGAACGAACAGATTAGTAACTGAAGTAGCTAGAGCTATGTTATTTGAAGGTGAGTTGGCAAAGACATTTTGGAGAGAAGCAGTGAATACAATAGTATATACAATGAACAGAGTAAAAATCAGAGCAGACACAAACAAGACACCTTATGAATTATGGTTTGGACATGCACCCTTAGTTAAGTATTTTAGAATTTTCGGAAGAAAATGTTATATTAAGAGAGATGATGATATAGGAAAGTTTGATCCTAGAATTGATGAAGGAATTTTTCTTGGATATTCTTTGAAAAGCAAAGCATATAGATGTTACAATAAGAGAACTAAAACTATTGTTGAAAGTGCAAATGCAAAATTTGATGAGAAGTTTAAAATTTAGGAAAGAATGCTTGATTATGAAACTGATGAAGGAACTAACCCTCAGCCTAACATTGAAACTACTGAACAATTTTTTGAGACTGATAGTGAATTGTTGAATGAAAATCATGCTGAAGAAAATAGAGAAGAATCTACAGTTGAAGAAATATCAGTGACTATGACACCTAACAGGTATATATCAAGACATCATCATGTTGAGCAAGTTATTGGAAGTTTGGACAGAGGAGTTATCACTAGAAAGAAGGTACATTTATGTTTGATTTCTCAAATTGAACCTAAGTCTACTAATGAAGCTTGTGAAGATGAACATTGGATTAAAGATATGAAAGAAGAATTGGATCAGATTGAAAAGAACAAGACATGGGAATTGGTCCCTAGACCTAAAGACAAAAATGTGATTGGAACTAAATAGGTATTTAGGAAAAAAATGAATGAACAAGGAGAAGTAATTAGAAACAAAGCAAGATTGGTATGTAAGGGATACTCACAGCAAGAAGGAATTGACTATGAAGAGACTTTTTCCCCTATGGCAAGACTTGAAGCAGTAAGAATATTTTTGGCTTATGTACCATTTAAGAAATTCAAAGTGTATCAGATGGATGTGAAGTCGGCATTTCTAAATGGTGAATAAGAGGAAGAAGTCTACATTGAGTAGTCTGAAGGTTTTCCTTTGACTCAAGAAGGAGACATGGTATGTAAACTAAAGAAAGCATTGTATGGACTAAAGCAAGCACCTAGAACTTGGTATGCTAGATTAGATAAGTATTTGTTAAAATTGGGATTTACAAAAGGAACAACTGATAGTAACTTATACACAAAAGAAATTGAGAATGGATTTTTAGTCCTGGTTATTTTTGTTGATGACATTATTTTTGGAGGAGAAGATGAAGCTAGTGACAAATTTGCTGATGAAATGAAGACATAATTTGAAATGAGTATGATTGGAGAAATGAAATACTTTTTGGGATTAAAAATAACACAAAACAAAGATGGTATCTTTATAAGTGAGACAAAGTACTTGAATGATTTGTTGAAAAGATTCGGTATGGAGAATTGTAAACTAGTTGGAACACCTATGGTTACAGGACATAAACTATCTAGTAAAGATGAGACACCAGAAGTTGAGCAAAAGAAATATAGATCTATGATTGGTAGATTGTAGTACTTGACACACACTAGGCCAGATATACAACATTCAGTTGGGATGGTAGCAAGATTTCAAGCTGAACCTAGAGAGTCACATTATGCATCAATAAAAAGGATATTGAGATATCTTAGAGGCACAATGGACTATGGACTGTGGTATGAAAATTATGATGATTTTACCCTATGTGCATATATTGATGCTAATTGGGGAGGCATCATTGATGAAAAGAAAAGCACCAGTGGTGAAGCCTTTTTTCTTGGAGGAAGATTAGTTTCTTGGTTGAGCAAAAAGTAGAATTGTATCTCACAGAGTACAGTAGAAGCAGAATATGTAGCAGTAGCAAACAATTGTAAACAGATAATATGGATGAAGCAGATGTTGATGGACATTGGAATCAAGTTTGATGAGCCTATTGTCATATATTGTGACAATACAAGTATAGTTAGTATGTCTAAGAATCCAGTTTTACACTCTAAAACAAAGCATATAGAGATCAAGTATCATGTTGTAAGAGAGAAAGTTGCAGATAAAGAAGTCAGACTGGAGTACATAAGAACAAAGGAGCAGATAGCAAATATATTTACTAAGCCTTTTCCTAAGGATACATTTGAGTATCTGAGAGGTATGCTTGGGGTTATGCCCCAACCTACTTTTGAGTAATGATGTAGTTGCTTGCATCCATCTAGTGGTTTATGGCCTTATCTATTTTCTGGATTGGATGTTGGTACTTCCTCTATGGGGGAGTATGTGTATTTGAGCTGAGTCATTGAGGACTCTTGTGAATGTATTTTCTAAATAGTATCTTTTGATATTGAGCTATTGTTTGACATAGTGATATAATTTCTATCATTGATGTCAATGGGGGAGAGAATCATGAAAAACATTGAGGAAACATTGAGAAACTACATTTGTTGAGAGATTGAATATGATAACAAAGCAAGATTTGATTGATGATGAGTAGCAGTGCAGTTGAGAAGCAATGATTAGATTTTTGGAACATTGGATGTTTTTTCATCTATGTTGTGATGAAGGGTGCTCCCCTTAATACCACAAACACATAACAAAAATAGAGAAACAAAAACAATAATATGCAAGAACAGAAAGTTGGCTTCTTATTATCTCCACAAATGTGGAATTACAAACTTTCAGAATTACAATATGCAAAGCCACATGGGCATTCCCTTACAATATTCTGTAGGACAAAGCCTCGAATCAATACCCAGATCTACTACCCAAAACTGCCCTAGACAACACTACGGGCCTTCTTTATATAGGCAATTTCCACCACCCGAGAAGGTTCTAGAAATTTAGCCCTTAGGGCCAACCAAACTTAGAATTATTTTATTTTACAATTTATTACATCAAAGTCAGCTCAAAATGAGTTTTGAAACCCAAACAAAAATTTTGAAGAAAAATTATTTTTTGCCATTTCAGGTGACCCAACTTCCGAAGACCATAAGTCATCGCCCGTTGACCTGATTGGCTATTATAACCCCATTCTGGAAATGCCACGAAGTGTTCTATAGGCTAGACTAGTGCAAAGTGCTCATCGCCCAGATTTTCAACCTCATCTGGGGCCTCTAAAGCCTTCAAAACTGAGTTCAAAGTTTCTGTACCCTGCTGCCAATACCGAAAATCTTCAATATCTTCAAAACTAGACCTGATCTAGCCATGAAACTTTACTGGCAGGCTGATATGACTGAGATGAACCTCCACATGTAAAATTAGAACATTCTGAGATAGTAAGACCAACTTACTAAAAATAGCAAGTTTCCATAAATAGCGGCTATGCACAAGATAGCCCTTACAAAAACAATAGAAATATTTTTGGGTGATGCAATATTGCTCTTACACCCAGGATGCTCCTGCATCATGTTACCATCAATGCCAATGGGGGAGATTGTTAGGAATGAATGCTAAAGCCTTTGGCAGTCATTCTGTAGCAATAGTTGTTGCATTCATGACTATGATTGTCATTGATGTCAGGATAGTGATATTCTGGAGTTTAGCAAAGAAGCATGCACAGTTTTGTTTTGCGCACATGTTATATTCTAGATTGAGTTATGCGCAGTTGATGGTATGTTTTTTAGTGTGTTATTAGGCTATGGTTAAGAGCGCAAAAAGAAATTCATTTATTCATGAAAGTTATAAGCATTTTGGTGGAAGCAGTGTTCTGGCAGTATTCCTGTGTAGTGGTTTTTGGTAATCGGAGGATATCTCCTAACCGGGATGGAATCTGATTCTACATAGTTAAAGGGAAGTTTGAGACTCATTTTTGGTGATGTGGTTCACAATGCAAACTTCGAGGTCACACGATTGGAAAGTTATTGTATCTAGAAGCTGATAGTTTTATGTAATTCTGATGCAGCGTGTTGAAATGACTATTTTGTATTTGCATGCTAACTCATTTGTAATTATATGAGTGTGGTATAAAGGAAGGAATGTTTTCCTTGTTATATGAGAGGATTTTAATAGTTGTGATATGAAATTATGAAAGTTGTGATGCAAATGTATGCATGAAGTGAAGAAAAGAGCTAATTCAGTGATGAAGGAAGACTTGCGAAGTACAGAGATCTAGATTTGTGATCTTGTGTAGCAGAGAGTGTGGTTTTGGAATAGTGTGAAGGAGGTAACATATTTCTTATTATTCTATTGAATAATCCTAAGATCTGTTGGATAGTGAGTTCAGAGATCTTGCCTTGAAGCTGTTTGGGTAGTGGATCCTTTTGTCTTCCATAACTCCTAAGAGGGTTAGAATCTTTTAACAGGGATTCAAAATCTCCTAATAGAGATTCATATGTACTGAATGTATTTCATAAGACTCCTAATAGGGTCCATCCTCTAACAAGGAACTTTCATAGTAGTACATCATTTTTTGGGCATCATTCCCACCGGGATTTACTCTTTGATCAAGAGGTTCCCTAGTTAACATATCTTGTGTTATTGTGTCATTGTGTATGATTATCCTTCTATGGTTAGTTATTGCATTAATTATATGGTTTAAAGTTGTTGAAGTTGATATTGAAGTTAATGAAGATAAATGGTTTAATTATCAGATAACTGATTCACCCCCCCCCCCTCTTAGCTATCTTGCTGGTCTTTACTTTCTAACACTAATGGCCTCTCAGACATTTCCCAAAGAACTATTGAACTTAAGCAAGACTAATTACATGCAAAGTGAAAAAGACTAAGATCACAAAGTTCAAGTAAGGCTAAAAGAGGTGAAAATACATAATGTAAACATGAAAAATCCTATTCACTAAGTATTCCTATAGAGGAGAGAAAAAAGAGAAATGAACAATTAAGGCTTCACAAGACTATAAGCATAACAAGGGCTACAAAAGAATGCAACCATGTCAAGTACAAAGGTACCTCATAAGAGACATTTCTCTAAAGAAATTTAGCATTATCAAAGGAAAATCCTAAAGGAAATTATAGCAGAGAAAACTCTCATAAAAAATTATACTCTGCTAGAAATAGCCTCCAAATTGGGGGGAAACAACATTCACGTTTCCACCAAGGTCCTGCAAGCGGATGTTAGAATTGTGGAAAAGATCATTATGCTAGAAATTGCCCTAAGCCAAAAAACATCAATCTCCTCAAAAAAGTTCTATGCTGTTAAAGATAACTAATGTTCTGATATACAAATATCATTGTTTGATATTCAAGGTAAGTTCAATGGAAAAAATTGTTTCTTTTTTAGTTCATTTGGGAGGAACCTGATGTTATTAATTTTTTAATAGAATTCCACAAGGTATTCAACCATCTAAACAACTGAGCTATTGACCATTTCTAGATCATTGAAGGCTAATCAAAAATCATAAAAATTGTTTTATTACTTCCATGAGCTCTCCTTGCTCAATGGCCCTCAATACAAAACAATTTAAGTCCCTTATTTAGTGGCATTTGTTGTCCAAATGATAACAGACACTAGAAGATGGCAATAACATATCAGCCTTTGAAAATCTACCTTAGCTATGAGTTGAGAATTCCCTTCTCTTTTCCATTTAAAAAGAACATGGATTGAGATTAATGAAGATAACATAAACTTCCTTCTATGTGTCTTAGATATGAGCAACCTTGGCAAAAAGAAAATGTTCTACAACAGATTGTCCATCAAAAAGGATTGGACACTTGCAAACGTGGATATTTTGGTATGTTAATCTTACTACTCATGAAAGCCTAAAGCTAATCTTACTAGGATTTTCCTTTGATATCTAAAGTTGATTGCAGAAAAATGTAGGCACTTAAGAGAAAGGTCATTGAAGGTAGTGAAAAGTTGGCATTTGAGTGTCAAGAAGAAGGTGCAATGGTCTATGAAAAGGCTAGTAGAAGGAGAAAAGTTGGTGGATGAGAAAGACAAGGAATCAAGCAATGAAAATGTTCTTGATGTTGATTTAGAGATGTAAGATGCTATTGAAGATAGCAAAGAAGAAAGTATTGAAGGGCTTGAGAGTGATGAGTTAGTTGTGGTAGGCACTATGTTGTTTCCTTTGGAGTAAGATAAGGGTAGTATGAAAGTTACTCCTATGACATCACATAGTGAGGGTAATGATGTGGCCATGGAGGTTGATGGGCCCTAAAATGGCTCAAGAGATTTTTTACTCTCCAAGCATGGAGGCATGGTATGTTGATGGTGTCAAGGAAGAGGAGTGTCTTTGGAAACTATATTTATTGAAGTTTTAGATGTATACAAAAGTAGAGGTTCAAAATAGGAAGAGGAAGTTGTTGATGGCCAAAAAAGAGAAGCAGGTGTTCATGTTGCAAAGAGAAGTTAAGCCAAAAGTCAAGATCAAGGAGTGGGGGTTTGAACATGATGGAAAGAATCATACTACCGCAATTTAACCATCACACAATGACATTAGCAATTAAGAGGGAACATAGATCAGACCATGACATGCATACAAGGATATAGACAAATGATTTTGAGATACAGACCTATGCAATCCAATCTCCCAAGGAATAGACAACACTAGTTATCACCATCTATGCAAAAAAAAGATTTGTCTTCAAGGCCTCTTCATACGCAATCCTGTTATGCATATGAGCATATCTGACAATCTCATAGAGGGTCCATCCTTGAAAACCAAAGCACCATTTTAGTTTGAATATTGAATATATATAAATATAATGATGAAAGAAAAGAAGACAATCATACGCTCTCTGATTTTGAGATATAGAATAGAAAATATAAGTTGAAAAGCCAATAAAAAACATAAGAGACAAATGACACTTCAAGAAAGTACAAAAAGAAAAGCAAGATAAGTTCTTATTAGGCCACTGAAAAGCTTTCGGTATTTTAGATAAGACATCATAGGTATTTATTTGTATTCTAAAGCCTTGTTATAGAAATTTTTTTTATTAATCCTCAAAATTAGTTAGCAAATCTTCTTTTTTCTTTCTAAATTCATGGATGATTCCATTTTTCTATAGTAAATAGCATACGTAACAGATAAACATGAAATCAACAACAAATATCTACCTCTAAATACAACTCCAAATGAATGAATAAAATAAGAAAATGCTAATGCTGATTGGGTATCTAGTAAATTAAATAGTTTAATCATTCAAATAGATGTGGATAGTGCACATCATAGTGATAAGAAAACAATGCTAGTAGGGTAGTCACATACATAGAGACCAACTTAAGAGTGAACATAGATCAGATCATGACATGCATACACGGATAATAAATAATTATAGTATGTTCAACTAGAGATAAGAGATAAACCAAGGTAGCTACATGAAATAGTCATATATCAAGTGTAATAACATGATCAAGAGATGGTTTAATCATTAAGAGTCACAACTACCAAGAAATAGAGCATCATGATTACATATGGAAAAAAGAGGTGTTACAAGTTTGCATCACACATGCTTAAGGAAAAAGTTTCTAATACAACTAAAGAGAGTAATTAATATGGAAAATTAATCAAATGTAAGCAACATATGGCATTAATTTTGATAGTTTTATCAAAGGCCACTTTTGCAGGCACCACCCACCAATCATTATAATCACATGATAACATTCATTAACACGTAAAATTCATTAAAACATAAAATTCATTAACACACAACATTCATGAATAATTCATTAACACAAAATTCATTAACACACAACATTCATGAATAATTCATTAACACATAAAATTCATTAACACACAACATTCATGAAGAATTCATTAACACATCATGCATCAACATTACTAGTACAAAATTACATCCATTAAGACAACGTTCTTTCATTAGCAAAAAATGTTAATTACAAGCATTTCTTTTTGGGTTTCTTGCTTATTTTTTAATCATGTAATTTCTAAGAGGAAGATCAATGTCCTCATCATTCCCCTCCTCTACTGATTCTAATTCCAATGCATGTCTCCTCCTCATCTGTTTAGGAACATGAGGTCGTTGTGCCAAAGGGGGGTCTGTTGCAATAACAACTACTTCATGAGTTAAATTCACACCATTTTATATTAGTGAATTAAAAGTATTTATTTAAGTAAAAGAACTATAAATCAAAAAATTAATTTAAAAGAACAAAACATAGATTTTCTTTACCTGAATGTGCCACATGATCTACATGATGATCATTTTGAACATCCTCCAGCACTCGTTCAGCATGACATGATTTTGTATCCTCTACAATATACAAAAAATGGTTACACCAAGTTCAATTTAAGATGTTAAATTTTATTAATAATTACATAATTAGTTTTAAATAGAAAATGAGCACCTCCATCGACAGTATGCTGCACATTAGGGGATTCATCATGCGGCATATGATCTGTGTCATGATTAAGAGGCTGCATTGCAATGTCATGCACATTATTATCAAATAGATTGTTGCTCAAGTATTCAATTTCTAATATATTTTTTGGCATATTTACCTATGCACATGATGGAGACTCTTTGGTTGGGCTAGTGGAAGCTTGCCGTAGGCATTCAGCCATGGCTTGATAGCCTTCCTTGAAGGCAATTTTTTTGTGTTCTGTCATGGCCTCTAAATTAAATTTAGAGCCCTACATTTTTTGATTAAACAAAATTATTTTCATTTTATAAATAATTTTTTAATAAAATTCATTTACTGCTGCTTACAATTCCTGCTTTAATTTTGGAATATCCAACAGAGCCAAGTCTGTGCTGCCCAATCTTTTGTAGCCTGGCCTTTGTTGCCTTTGATGTGTCCTGCAACCTATGAAAAGTTTGAAATATGCTAGATGATATAGATATAAAGAAAACTAATTAGTGCATTATTACATTGTACTAGTAGTTAATACTATTGCATACCTTCTCTCATTTTCTGGTGTAATTCCTCTTTGAGCATCCCCTTTCTCCTTTGCATCCAAAATGAACTCATTCCAATCCCTCACTAGAATAAAGGGAGGATGCTCGTACTTTGGGTTCTTGATGAGACTCTTTCTATACGAGTCCCTCACAATCTTAAGATGTTTGCAAGCTCTTTCTAAATTTTTCTTCTCATCAAAAATATTATTACCAAACTCATGCTCTAAATCTTTAATGAGCTGATCTTTTAATTTTTTGTCTTGCAAGTTCCACCTTCTAAGAAAAAACACAAAATTGTTAGATATAGTAAAAGAAAAGACCCAAATGAAAGGAAAAATATTGTACCAATTAATGATATGAAAAAAAAATAGTGGAATAAAGTTAGTTCACTTATGATGTTCCACCTTGTACGTATGGTGGGCCCGAATATATGTAGTGAGAGGTCACAAAGCATCTTATAAAATGAATCGTTTCCTGCAAAAAATGTCATGGGATAATCAATCTAAACTTGTTATGAATAGGTAAATGCATATTACAATATAAAAAATAATTATTTAAAGTACCTGGAAGCTTAGGACATTTTAAAGGCATCGATTCATTATCATCAATCAACAATGACGTCTGCATAACTCTCGTGCTAGAAACATGGGTAGATCCAAGAAATGATGGTGAATTATCACCAATACATGTACTTTGATCTATATATGGTATACCAGATGGTACCACTAATGTATCTCCTAATCTAAAAAAACAATCCACTATGTGATGCACCCAAGATTAAAGTAAAAATTATCAAATCATAATTAACACAAAATAAAATATAGAAAAACAAGGATTTACCAACTTGCATAGACCGTGAAGGTGTCAATGTTTGCATGCCCCTTGTTGCTGAAATTGCACTCAGAAATCTTGGATGGACATCCGTCGACCTCATAGGAGGAGTCTCCTACACTTGATGACCTGAACAATACATTGTTAGCAAAGATATTCTAAAATAATAAAAGTAAGAGTTAACTTAAGAAGTTTTTGAATGTTCCAAAGAAAAAATTCCTTGTAAGTTGTCAACTAAAGGATTATTTTACCTGAGGCAGTATACCTTTGCTAGCACCGGCCTCACCATGTTGTTCTTGACCAGGTTCTAGATCAATTGCCAAAAATTCTTGTAACAAGAACACATATTACATATTTTACTTCACAACATAAAAAAGCATAAAATATAAACTTTTATTAAACTTTTGTTATAACTAAAGATTCATTACTACTTACTTCATAATGACGTGCTTGTGCTTTTAATTCAGATAGCCTCTTCAACATCTCCTCGGTTGGAATATTTGCTTCATCCAAAATTCTCATTATTTCTAAATTGATTTTTTTAAATTTTTTCCTCAACATAATAGTTACATTAGGTGTTTCTATGATATCATCATTAGAACAGGCAGCTATTGCCTCTGTACTTACTATAGGTGCTTTTCCCCTATCCTGAACATCAAATTGTGATAGGAATATCAGTAAAACTATCATAAAAACTCCAAAACTATAAATAAAATAACGTAATAATGTAATATTTTTCAACTATCTAATTTGTACAATTTCAATAAGGTTTACCCTTTCTGAAGCATGGGTGGGAGGAGCATCCTCATGGCCTCTATCATGTGCAGGATCCATATCATCCTGTGACAAAGATTAAATATAAAAAATTTAGCGAACTGAAAGCAATAGACTTAGCAAAAAAAAACTTATTAATAAAATGGTATATAGTATTTACCACCCTCATGATAGTAACTTTTTTTGTATCTATGCAATTTAAATGGTAATCTATTAGCAATTCTTCCCCTGCACTTATTGATTTTATCACACATACAAAAACTTGATTCCCCTCACATGCCTCAAATATGCAATTGGGTTTCTTATTAGTTGAGGAAGGTCACGTACTATTTATAAAACCCACAATATTACCTATTGCTTTTAGTCTCCCATCAATGTACATTGCAAATCTTTTACTTTGATCATTTTCTTCCATTGTATATAATTAGCTGATAGTACATACCTACTGATGCAGGAGCATCCTGGGTGTAAGAGCAATCTTGCATCACCCAAAAATATTTCTATTTTTGTATTCAATAAGGGCTATTTTGTGCAGAGCTGCTATTTATGGAAAGTTACTATTTTTGGTAATTTTCGTATGTGCTCAGAATGATCTGATTTCTTTCTTGGAGGTTCATTTTGGTCATATAAGTCTGCCAGTAAAGTTTCATTGCCAGATCAAGTGTATATTGGAAGATATTGAAGATTTTTGGTATTGGCAGCAGGGTACAGAAACTTTGAACTTAGTTTTGAAGGCTTTAGAGGCCCCGGATGAGGTCAAAAATTTGGGTGACGGGCGCTTGCACGGGTCTAGCCTGTAGAGTGCTTCGTGGAATTTCTGAAATGGGGTTATAATAGCCGATCGGGTCAACTGGTGATGACTTATGGTCTTCGGAAGTTGGGCCACCCGAAATGGCAGAAAATAATTTTCTTCAAAATTTCTGTTTGGGTTTCAAAGGTTATCTTGAGCCAACTATGATGTAATAAAATGTAAAATAAAATAATTCTAAGTTTGGTCGGCCTTATTGGCTAAAATTCTGGAACCTTCCCAGGCGGTGGAAAATTGCCTATATAAAGAAGGCTGTATTATTGTCTTGGGAGTTCAGAATAGTTCTGGGTAGTAGATCTGGGTAATAGTTCGAGGCTTTGTCCTACAGAATATTGTAAGGGAATGCCCATGTGGCTTTTTATATTGTAATTCTAAAAGTTTGTAATTCCACATTTGTGGAGATAATAAGAAGCCAATTTTCTGTTCTTGCATATTGTTGTTGTTTCTCTATTTCTGTTATCTGTTTGTGGTATTAAGGGGAGCACCCTTCATTAGGTGGTATCAGAGCAGGAGTTCTTGAGTGTGTAAACAGATCGCCAATTGTGAGGCAGTTTGCACCAGGACCGTGGCTAGGGTTTCAGTGCGCATCACGAAAATGCCTCCACGAAGGGAACGTGGTGGAAGAGCTGGTGTTGTAACACCTGAGGTTAGAGAGCTGCAGAGACAAGTGCAAGCATTGCAAGAAGAGATTCGTAGAGGAATGAATCTTAATGTCAGAGATGAAAGCGAGGATGAAGCTAAAGAAGAATATCAAGAAGGAGAAGTTGAAATTGTGAACCAGGAGGAAGAAAGACTTTTTCGGGCGATTTGCAAGATTGGGAAAAGACCTAAGATTGAGGTTCCTACATTTTCTAGAAATCTTAACCCAGATGAATTGATTGACTAGATCAATGAATGTGAAGAATATTTTGAGTATGAAGATGTTGAGGATCCTGATAGGGTCAAATTTGTGAAGGCCAGACTGAAAGGTCATGCGAAGATATGGTGGCAAGAGATTCAGTTGGAGCGAAATAGAAGGGGAAAGTAGAAAATCATGAGATGGGATCAGATGGTGGATAAATTGAAGCGACGGTTCATTCCTGTTGATTATGAGCTTGACCTACTGAAGAAAATGCAGAGTTTGAAGCAAGCAGGAAGATCTGTTCAGGAGTATACAGAGGAAAATATCGACTTCTCATCAGAACAAGCCATGCAGAAGCTGATAAGGAGAAAGTTGCCCGATACCTTAATGGGTTAAAGCCAAGCATTCAGGAGGAGTTGAATCTGGTTCGAATGAACAGTATTGAAGAGGCATACCAGTTTGCCCTAAAAGTAGAAGAAAAGCTGAACAAGAAGTTTGAGAGCAGACAAAACGGAAGAGGTCGTGGTGGACGATCTGGTAGACGGTCATATGGTGGCCAAAATGAAGATCTGAAAAAGAAGGATGAGGCCAGTAGTAATCATAATCAGCGAGGAAATAATTCCAATCAATTCCAGGATCAGAATAATAGAGATCAAAGAGGAAGAGGAAGAGGACAAGGATCTGGAAGAGGTGGCTTCCATGGAACATGTTTTCACTGTGGAGAAGAAGGTCATAGGGCATTTGAATGTCCTCAGCGCCAAGGCAGAATAGACAGGAGAAATGAAGGCCAGGCCAGAGTTGCACATGTAGATGAAGATGCAAGATCATCAAATTCTGAAGATGCTGAAAGAGGAGAAACGTTGATTAACAGAAGAGTCCTGTTGAGTGGTGAGAATGAACCTGAGCAAAGGAAGAGCTTGTTTCGCACCAGGTGCAAGTGTGAAGGTAAATGTTGTGATGTGATTATCGATAGTGGAAGCACTGATAATTTAGTGTCAGAAGAGATGGTGACAAAGTTGAAGCTCAAGAGACAGAAACACCCACATCCATATCGGATTGCCTGGGTACAGGATGACCACAAGGTCATGGTCAATGAACAATGCCTGGTGAAGTTTAAGATTGGTGGATACCAAGATGAGGTACTGTGTGATATCATATCTATGGATGCATGTCATATGTTGTTGGGTAGACCATGGCAGTTTGACAGATGTGCTGTACATGATGGTCGTGCGAATACCTATTCCCTGACAAAGGATGGAGTGTGATATAAGCTAAAACCATTGAAGGAGACTGAAGAAAAGGTATGTGGTAATGCAAGGATAACTTTTGTTGATGGAAGAAATTTCCTAGATGATATGAGGCATGAGCATGTATGTTTTGCTTTAATTCCAAAAGCTGGTAAAGAGGAAGTAGAAGATGTTCCTGTAGAAGTTGCAGATTTGTTGAATGAGTTTCAAGATATTGTATCTGATAACGTGCCTGATGGATTACCACCAGTCAGGAAGATCAGTCATCAGATGGACTTGATCCCAAGAGCGAGTTTGCCGAATAAGGCAGCACACAGAATGACACTTGCAGAAAGTGAGGAGTTGAACAGACAAGTACATGAACTATTACAGAAGGGGTTGATTCGAGAGAGTCTGAGTCCCTGTGCTGTACCAGCGGTATTAGCACCAAAGAAGAATGGAGAGTGGAGGATGTGTATAGATTCTAGGGCAATAAACAAGATCACAATCAAGTACAGGTTTCCATTGCCATAAATGGATGATATTATGGACTGTTTGAGTGGAGCTATGTATTTTTCAAAGATAGATCTGAAAAGTGGATATCATCAGATTCGGATCAGAGAAGGAGATGAATGGAAGACTGCCTTCAAGACAAAGGAAGGACTATATGAGTGGTTAGTCATGCCTTTTGGGCTAACCAATGCACCGAGCACTTTCATGCGGCTCATGAACGAGGTTCTGAAAGAATTTCTGGGTAAGTTTGTCATTGTTTACCTAGATGATATTTTGATCTTTAGTAAGACATTGGAGGAGCATATGATGCATATTCATATGGTATTTGAGAAGCTGAGAGAAGAGAAATTATTGATCAATTTGAAGAAGTGCAGTTTTGTGAAGAAAGAGTTAGTATATTTGGGATTTATAGTTTCAGCAGAAGGTCTAAAAATGGACCCAGAGAAGGTACAGGCTATCCTTGAATGGCCTACTCCAAGGAGTGCTACTGAAGTAAGATCTTTTCACGGTCTAGCTAGCTTTTACAGAAAGTTTATCAAAAATTTTAGCAGTATTTGTGGACCCTTGACTGAAATAATGAGAGGGGATAGAAAAGAGTTTAAGTGGACTAAAGGAGCAGAAAAGAGTTTTCAATTATTCAAACAAAAAGTTACAGAACAACCTATTTTAGCACTTCCAAATTTCAATAAGGTGTTTCAAGTAGATTGTGATGCTAGTGGTACTGCAATAAGAGCTGTTATGAGCCAAGAAGGTAAACCTGTTGCTTATTTCAGTGAGAAGTTAAATGATGCCAAGAGGAAATATTCTGTTTATGATCAGGAATTTTATGCTATAGTTCAGGCATTAAAGAAGTGGAGACATTATCTGCTTCCTAAGGATTTTGTTTTGTATACTGATCATCAAGATTTGCAATATTTGAATAGTCAAGGAAAATTGAATCAAAGGCATTTGAAATGGGTTGAGTTTTTGCAGAGTTATACATTTGTTTTGAAACACAGGAGTGGAAAGTCTAATAAGGTTGCAGATGCTCTTAGCAGAAGGCAACTATTGCTGACAGAAATGCAGATTGAAGTGGTTGGGTTCAAGGAACTCAAGAATTTGTATCCAGAGGATCCTGATTTTGGTGAAGCTTGAAAAGCTTGTACAGAACCTGTTACTCTAGACAGGACGAAATGGTTGGATTTCATCATCCAGGATGATATGCTATTCAGAGGGAGTCAGTTGTGCATTCCAAAAAGTTCTATGAGGGAGAATCTCATCAAGGAGAAGCATAGTGGAGGATTGGCTGGACATTTTGGTTGTGATAAAACCCTCGATTTGGTTAGTGAGAATTATTATTGGCCACAGTTGCAGCAAGATGTGAAGAAGTTTGTACAGAGTTGCCGAGTATGTCAGATAGCGAAGGGAGTGAAGCAGAATACAGGGTTGTATCAGCCATTACCTGTACCAGAGAAGCCTTGGGATGATATCAGCATGGCCTTTGTTCTTGGTTTACCGAGGACACAGCGGGGACATGATTCAATTTTTGTGGTAGTTGATAGATTTTCAAAGATGGCACATTTTATTCCCTACAAGAAGACTAATGATGCTGTTCATGTAGCAGAATTGTTTTTCAGAGAAGTAGTGAGACTTCATGGTTTTCCAAAGACCATAGTTTCAGATCGGGACACTAAGTTTGTTGGGTATTTCTGGCTTACATTGTAGAAGAAGTTGAAGACAAATTTGAAGTTCAGTTCATCCCATCATCCACAGACTGATGGACAGACAGAGGTGGTGAAAAGAAGTTTGGAAAATTTGCTGAGATGTTTGGTTGGAGATAAGCCAACAGGATGGGATTTGATTTTACCACAGGCGGAATTTGCATACAATAATTCTGTCAATAGGAGCACTGGTAAATCACCATTCTAGATTGTATATGGAAGTAGTCCAAGAAATGCATCTGAATTGAGGAAGATAGATAAAGGAGAAATAAGTAGTGCTGAAGATGAAGATTTTGCAGAATATTTGAAGAACATCCATGGGGAGGTGAGGAAGCATATTACCAAGATGAACGCATAGTATAAGGCTAAGGTAGATGAGAAAAGGAGGTATAAGGAATTTCAGGTTGGTGATGAAGTCATGGTTCATTTGCGGAAGGAGCAGTTTCTAGTTGGTACATATAACAAGATGAAAATGAAAAAGTTTGGACCATGTAGGATATTGAAGAAACATGATTCAGGAAATGCATATGAGGTTGAATTACCTACTGAGCTAAATATTTCACCAGTGTTTAACATTTCAGATCTGACAGAGTATCATGAGGGAGGTGTTGAAGATGAGATCACAGTAGCACAGTGGAGTATTCCAGCAACTAGTTCAGACACTAAGGAGATCGAAGATATACTGGATAGTCGTGTTGGTAGAAGCACAAGGAACAGAACATATGAAGAATATCTGGTCAAGTAGAAAGGATGACCTGTTGAAGATTCATCATGGCTGACAAAGGAGGAGGTTAGCCGTCTTAGTTTTCCTCTGCACACCTGAGTCGTGACAGGGTCACTTCTCAAATTACCCCAGGTGTCTGATGCAGGAGCATCCTCGGTGTAAGAGCAATCTTGCATCACCCAAAAATATTTCTATTTTTGTATTCAATAAGGGCTATTTTGTGCAGAGCTGCTATTTATGGAAAGTTACTATTTTTGGTAATTTTCGTATGTGCTTAGAATGATCTGATTTCTTTCTTGGAGGTTCATTTTGGTCATATAAGTCTGCCAGTAAAGTTTCATTGCCAGATCAAGTGTATATTGGAAGATATTGAAGATTTTTGATATTGGCAGCAGGGTACAAAAACTTTGAACTCAATTTTGAAGGCTTTAGAGGCCCCAGATGAGGTTGAAAATTTGGGTGACGGGAACTTGCGTGGGTCAAGCCTCTAGAGCGCTTCGTGGCATTTCCGAAATGGGATTATAATAGCCGATCGGGTCAACTGGTGATGACTTATGGTCTTCGGAAGTTGGGCCACCCGAAATGGCAAAAAATAATTTTCTTCAAAATTTTTGTTCGGGTTTCAAAGGTTATCTTGAGCCGACTATGATGTAATAAAATGTAAAATAAAATAATTCTAAGTTTGGTCGGCCTTATTGGCTAAAATTCTGGAACCTTCCCAGGCGGTGGAAAATTGCCTATATAAGGAAGGCTGTATTATTGTCTTGGGAGTTCAGAATAGTTCTGGGTAGTAGATCTGGGTAATAGTTCGAGGCTTTGTCCTACAGAATATTGTAAGGGAATGCCCATGTGGCTTTGCATATTGTAATTTCGAAAGTTTGTAATTTCACATTTGTGGAGATAATAAGAAGCCAATTTTCTGTTCTTGCATATTGTTGTTGTTTCTCTATTTCTGTTATGTGTTTGTGGTATTAAGGGGAGCACCCTTCATCACCTACGCATACTTTTTTTATATTGAACAATTCACATCCAGTCATTGTAATTGTAACACAGACCGACATACTTCAACAATTCAACAACTTTGTTGTAACATACCTTTATCCCATCCATGGAAAATAGGCCCAAACCATGTAATGAGGATGGAGCAATGTGATATATCTTCTCATTAACACAAAAATTAGTGTTAATTTTAGGTAGCTCATTGGGTACCCATTCTTTTTCAATGTGTGTGTACCGAAAGGGCACCTTGATGTCGCCTTTGGTCTCATCATCATAAGAACATGACCCCCCATTAGCAAGGAAAAATCGCATGTGTTTATCAATTTTTTTTCTAATCTTTTGACCTCTAGTTGATCTCCCTATTTTTCCTGTACTACATGTAGAACTTTCATCTAGCATTCCCTCATTTCCCTCATTCGATGTAGATAGATCTAACAAGTACCTATTTGGCAGGTCCTGCAATCCATCAAATGAGATATTGTCATGTCCCCGCTTCAAATAGAATTTTGATAATATTTAAATAATATATATAGAATCATCAAGTCATGACCCATACGTACGGTTCTTCTTTGTCTATATGCGGGAGATATAAAATGTACTAAGTTGAAAATGATTATATAATTATATTTCTATACATTTCTTCTTTATCTATATATACATTACATGATTATATAATATGTCTATTTATAACATACGTGCTCAGTGATAAACAAGAAGAATATAAGAAAATTATGTCTATTTATTGACTTATACCTACAAATCCATGTCAGTGTGCACGATTGATGCCAAAGGGGTTAAATTTTTTGCATATGTTAATCATTTATCTTAAGTTAGCTAAAAATTACATGATACATTTGCTACAAATAACTTAGAAGACAACATGAACAATATGCAACATGATAAACATGAACAAATTTACCTTATATATGGAATGCAAGATTGTCAACAGAATGGGTGATGATGTCTATAGTCAATTGCCTATTTTAAAAAAGGGTGATAATCAAACACAATATATACATGTATCAACAATAATTAATTGAGCATCGTAAGCAAAACATTGGTAATTATAAATCACATATGTTGTACTAATCATTAGAATTGAGCACAATAAATATGTAATCATTACAATTGAAATCAATAAATCATGTCAATAATTTAATAGATCATTTCAATCATGTCATTGATCATCATCATCATCATCATCATCATCATCATCATCATCATCATCATCATCATCATCATCATCATCATCATCATCGCCATCATCACCATCATCATTGCCATCATCACCATCACCATCACCATCACCATCACCATCACCATCACCATCACCATCATCATCATCACCATCACCATCACCATCATCTTGATCTTCATCATCTGCTTCTTCATCATCTTCAATATCTTCTTCTTCCATAATATTATACTTTATTAGCGTTCCTCTTGGATCATGTCTAACAAAAAATGACCAACCCTATTTATGTGGAATGTCTGAGTAAAACACTTGCTCATATTAGCTTGGAAGAACATAGGGCTCATCTCCAACTAGCTCAAATGACCTTGTATTAATCATTGTAAATCCATTATCATGTTGAATAACAATTCTATCTGGATCATTTTGATTCAGCCATAGCCTATACCATTTGATGATGAATAGAACTACTTTGAAGCAATTAAAGTCGCACTCAATTATATCATCCAAGATGCCATAGTATCAATTTTGAGATTGTTGAGGATGTATGTCATTTCCAGATGATATATTAGTGACCTCAAAAACTGTAGTTATCCCAAAATCACAAGTTTTCTATGTGTCATCCAGCTTTTTTATGCAAAATTTGTGGCCATGCTAGTACATAGCTTTGTGGTGCTTGACCTGCAATTTTTAAAGCATGTGTAAATTACTTGCATCATGAGTTGATACAAAACATATGAGTCATGATCATTAATAATTTTTTACATACCTCTCTACCTCTTAAACCATATGCTAGATCAATTACCATTGGCATAACATTGGAATCTCCATTGCGATGAGCTTCTCTAACCAATGAAGAAACACCTTCCCATGTTAATGAGAAACCATTTTGTTGACATTGTTCAATCCATACCATCATCCAGTCAAGATTGTTTGCAATATACAAATGTATTGCATCCAACTCTCGACCAACTATATAAAAAAAATTAGACCAATTATAAATAACTTATATTGAAGATTTATAAGAATCAATTAACTAAAATAACATCTTATATTTACCTCTCACTTTCCTCAATCTATCTTTGCCCATCAAGTACTCTCCTTTGAATTTTTTAATGGAGTTAGGATCCCAAATATAATCTACATGGATCTTTGTTGCAAACTTAGGAAGATATTCACTGATGTACACCATGTTTTGGTATACCATATATCCCTCCACCATAGAACCCTTAGGATGTGCTCTCTGTCAAACCAAGCCTTTCAAAAATTTCAAGTGCCTCTCAACCATCCACATTGACCTAGTTGGTACAAGTCCACACAATTCAATCTCCTCAACTTGATGTATGAGGTAGTGTTCTTGTGCATTGAAAAAAGTTGAAGGTAGACACTTTTGCATTTCACACATAAGAAGATGAATTTTTCTCTTCCAATATTTTATATCTTCTTTATTGATTTTTTTAAATGATAACCACCTCATTTATTTTTCAAGATCATATATAACTTGTTTGACACTCTTGGTGAAGTGGTGTGGGAGAGATAGAGGTAGAACATACGGTAATATTTGTAGAATGGTCTTGTCAATATTTTATAAAAGAATGCAATGAAAACTACATGTAGTATACAAATATATAGTGAATACAAAATAACAAGAATTACCTTAATAAATGTATGTGAATCGCACGTTTTCATCCCTGGCCCAAATTTAGTTTTCTTTGATATGAGATCATTTATGTTCACAACAAATCCTGTGGGAAATCGTATTTTTTTATGACTTCTTTTATAGCATTTCTCTGCTGCTCTGACAATAACCAACTAAGGGCACTTGTATCAATCTGGTCTCCATTATTATTTGATCGAATGACATTTTTCATTGCATGGTTGGATTCTTCAATGTCACTACAAATTTTGACAATTTTTTCTTTGTCATGCCTTCCATCTAAGATTGTCCATAATGTTTTTGTTACATTCTTTCCAATATGTATAGGATCAAACAAATACATGATTGGGAGTTTCTTGTAGTACGACAACCAACTAAATTATGTAGATAACTTTTTAGTCCTTTTGGAAATTGGTTATTGATGCCTTGACGACCTTCACAAGCATCAGTTACATCATCAGTAAACAAAACACAATATCAAAATATAAATTTAAAACAAAAACCATCAGATGGAATGACATTACCTTGATGATTTATTTTATTGTATGCTGACTTCCATAGGTGAGGTATCATTCTTTGTGGCTTTGATGTATTCTCTTCTTTTCCATTGAAAAGATGTTTATCGGTAATTTGGTACTTATGATTTCTATGGAGAAAGTGTCTATTCTCATCGAACACCTACTTTCTTAAACTTTTTGAATGACAAGATTTCATCTTTGGACCACAAACTAGACATGCAAATTTTCCCTTTGTCTGAAGACCTACAAGATCATGTATAATTGGATTAAATATGTTAACTTTGTGTTAGCACTATAACATACAAAAAAAGAAGTGTTAAGAAGAGAACATACCACAAAAATGTGTTACCCCAGCGGCATCATGTATTGTCCATACAAGCATTGCATGAAATTGAAATTGTCTTTGTCTTATTGGTTTAGAGATGTCATATATAGTGACCCCATTCCACAACACCATTAAGTCTATTAGTGCCTAAATCTATAGATTATCAAATACTCATATAATTCCAATGGACATAATCTAGCCAAATGCAAACACTAAGGTATTAAGGTTAGAAAACCTTCTTCACTTTGATTATGGATACTCAGGTAGGTATACCTATATCAATTCACTGTTTTAACTGAGCTCTGAATTGTGAACTAGCTCCTTCATTGCTTTGTCCTTGCTTCCTAACTCAACTTAATAAGATGAGAGAACTCTAAGTATGGCCCATATTATCCTGATACACAATATAATGATAGAAATCATGAAAGCAGCAACATGAAACAATGGCTTAAGGATATTCATCCTTCTTCTTTTTAGAGTTAAACTCAAGGAAGGTTACCCTCATTCAGTGCTTCTACAAAGTATTACAAAACACATCCATGAACTTTTCATAGAATGATTTATATTATGATTGTACTTGTAAAGTAAAATGAAACAATTATTTATATTTTGGGTGGCAAATAAATGTAAATGGATCTAGAACCAGTGCCTTATCCACTTGGGCATTAGAGTCAAACTCTACCTCCACATATATCTATCAAAACAAATATACTGAAGCTCAAATGACATGCCTAACATACCATCATTTTAATTTCTACAACTATCATCAAATTCATACATGGATTATTAATTCCCAGAGCCCTCCCCTAAGATTTTACTCTTTCCTTGAAAGAAACTTAAGCTTAACCCCTATATTCACCTTGTGAATAATGTATTCAAAATTCCTTGCAATCTAAATACATAAGAAAACTAAAACACTCCATACATAAAGACAATAAAATGGTAGTAACAGAGCTCCAATATTTTTTATTAACGGTCAAAATGTGTTGATACAGTATCTTCTCATTTAAAGAAAATAAGGTTTTGTATTAAGAACCTTTCTTACAGAGTATTTTTTCCACCCTCCTAAAATGAGCTAAGACTTTCTATATATATCTTAGCCATCTTGGAATCCTTGAAAGGATGCAACAAGCTTGGGATGGCTAGAAAAGATCCTACACTAGAGACAAGATTACAAACTGACAAAAAGATTGCAACAACATATTACAAATATCTTTCCTCAACAATTTTGCAGGTGGCATCTTTGTCTAAGGATATTTCAGAGTAGTTGCTAAATTTGTTGCATGAATGATGACCACCATTCTGGCTAACCTACATCATCCTTTGTTTGAAACTTGCTCTCCGCAATTTCTGGATCAGGTGCCATCTACAGCTCTATTCTTGCTCTTATTCTATAAGCTGGACAACCGGCCTCTTCTTTTTTATTGTTAGCTTCTCCCAAGCTGCTACATCATCATCCAATGGCTAGTTGTAAGTCTGCAATTCATGTAATAATCTGACTTGCTTATCCCACATGGAGTCAGTTATATTTTTGGCCTCTGCCACAAAGCGTGTGCAATCATTTTCAATTTTGAAAAGACTGTCAATTATGCTATTACACCTCTCAAAATCCAAAGTATTGTCACTATTTTGGAAAGCATCTTGTGTAATTTCCAACTGATCCATTGACAGTTTCCATTCTTCCAAATTGATCACATTTCCACTGTCATCACATATTGATGGCAGATATTTTCTATAATGCTTGTTAAACATAAACAACTTAGCCCTCACCTGGTTGGACTTACCTTTAAAAAACTTTGAAACAACACTGACTAAGCCAATTTTCTCAAAAGATTTTGTCACTACCCTAGGGATCTCAGGCTTATGCTCCTGTAGAATATCAAGTTTATCAAACAATAAACTTCTCCCAGACCAAACACTATGAAGTGGCTCCAAAGTAGCCAATGATTCATTTACTTTTCTATTGGTCTAGTGCAATTGGCTAACTAATTGATAAACTGTATCCATCTTCTCTATTATCTTATCCAGCCTGTATTGCACAATCTTTGACATAGTGTCCAAAGATGCCTCTATCCTTATCTTCTCCAAATCTTTAGTAGGTCTCTCAGGGACTCCATCAATCTGAATAGGGACCTCAATCTGCACAGGGGGGAAAACAACTACCTTTGAAGCTTCTTCAAGCTTAACTTTTATTTCTACCAATTCATCCTCTAACTACTTAATCTTCATCAATTTTAAGTCTCTATCCTTGGCCACTAGGTTTGCATTTTCAAACAATTTTGAATAGCTTTTAGATAATTGAACTATCTTTTCTTCATTCAGTTTAGCCCAATGAGTTACTAGCTTGGAAACTTCAAGGTTAGTTGTATTCTACACAGTCCATATAATCTTATTCCCTTCCATTTTATCCTCTATATTTAATAGAGATGGCTTTTGGGTCCTAGGGGCCATAGAACACATTGCAATAGCTTGAGATTTAGGGTCATAACCACTTCCTCTTATCATATCACCAATGTGAACTTCATACGGCATGCTACTTGGTGGTTGCTTTCTTATTTGATCTATGATGAATGTAGAAGTTAGATCCCATCCTTGAGTCAATAGCATTCCACTTGACTTGACCAGTTGTCTAGCTTCATCTGCAGTTATGGGATCAAGTCTAGGATCATAAGAATTTAAGGCTCTCAATGTTTCTTCACTTGGCTCCATACTTTTAGGAAGAAGTTTCCTCACTTCTTGTTGCTTATTCCAAATAAGGAAACTCTTGAATTCATCAATTTTAATAAATTGGTCATCACTCAAAAATTCCTCCTGATAGACCTCTCTAATATCCTTTTCTGACCACAGGGACTGTTCCTTATATGTTTCATCAGTGGCCACCTTCTTTCCTTCTCTTATTGCTTTTCTCAATTGGTGATGGTAGACCCTATCACCTGGCACTAGAGCAGACACTTTATCAATTATTCTCTTCTATTTTTCCTACATTGAAGGCTTTCCTTCCTCAAGCCTCTATTTCTTCAAAGGTGGCTCTAGAGAATCCCCTATTTTTGGTTGGTTTTCAACAGGCTAAACACTCTGTACATCCTCAATTTGTGGTGGGCTATTCCCTTCCAGGGACTCATAAGAAAACTCCTCTTGATCAAAAGATGAATATTCTTTCCTTTTCTTTGGTTGACTCTGGTCAATCAACTTCTCCAACTAATTTGATAGAGTGTCATGCATCTGTATCATCTTGTCAATTCTTTCTAAATAGGGAAGGTCAGGGAAGAAACCCTCAAAAGGAAGCTAGGCTACCATCACTTGTTTTGACAACTCTATCAAATCAAAGTACTTGTTCCATCTCCTTTTGACCTCATCATCATCTATAATGTTTCTGACTACATCTTCTTCATCCAAACCCTCATGTTCCTTAATCACACCAATGTTTGGAATATAGAGCATCCTGGCAGTTTTGATAAAGCCCTTAGGATCTACATGTCTACAAGTGCCAATAGCCATTTTGAACTGATTTAACCATGTAGTAATTTGAGGAAATGCCCTCTTTCCTACCAGGAAGTCACCTATCTTGAATTACCTAGGTGTGAATGTACCTTTCCTGTGAGGGGCTAGAAGTTTTATGTCTATCCACATCAACTACCACACAAATTCCAAACAAGCAACCCTTGGAGGCACAAATTTTGGTAACAGATGTGGGGGTTGGGGGCAACCATAGACTCTCAAAATTGTAGCATTCGCCCCCAAGTAAAAATCACCCCAATTATGATCTCCCTCCCATTTGTCCACAAACTGCACTAGTCGTAGGAGCCTAAGGACACTTGGGGATATCCTTGTAGTATTGACACCTAACATCCTGATAATAGGATAAACAATGAAATTCTAAAAGATATAAAAATTTCCTTCATTGGAAGTAGAATTCCACTTCCTCACCCATAATTGCACTGGATTATACTGGCCTTCAAAGTTGAACCTTGGCTTCAGCATGTTTGAATCAAAATTATTAATGTTGAAGAACAAAATTAAATGGATTGGCAAAGAATAATGCATAAACTTAATTGGGCTCTTACTATCCTTGACAGAAATCAAACCTTCATGCATTCTATCAATGATATACTGGATGTAATCATAGTCAGTATTAACCAAAGAATTCTGGATGTCTAGGATAATCATCAAAAGATCACCTGGTAAAAACTCTGCATCCCTATCAATTCCCAAAACCCTACACAACCCATAACAAGTTTGCTTCATGTAATGCTGAAGGGATTTAAATTGGTAAGGGGCATTCATGTGAGCAGGGAGGGGAGCTATATACTTATCCTATTTTGGGATATGCTTTGTCATTTGGTCCTTCACTATCCCTATATTATTCTTGTATCTCTCCTTTTCTTTTCTCAGGTTGATTTCATTAGAAGTGGATGTATAGACATTAAAAGCCTTCATGAACGAACCCCTATCAAGAGTAACCAAAGCTGACTAGTCCTCTTTCCTAATAGTCTTAGAAATAGGGTCATAATGCCTAGCTAGAGAAACAATTAAATCCGCATCCAGGAATACATCAGGCACTACTAATTTCCCAAATCCCAAAGCCCAACCATTACATACAGGGATATGACTATCTCTATTTTTATAAAAGAAGTTGAAGATAGTATAACCTATGGTATTCAGTGTGATAGGATCTCTGCAAAACCCTAGAATATCTTTGAAAACATCATCAGGAGCTCTTTTGTTCTGACTGGAACTAGGTAGCAATTTCAAAAATTTGTCTGAATAATTAGGCTTTCCCTTCTCTTCACCACTTTTAGACTTTGCTTCACTGCTGGAAGATGTTGTGCTCCTCTCAGCTTAACTCATATTTGCTATAGAATTATCTTCAATCTCTACAAAATGGATTCACTTGGCGCTCAAAAATCACTTCAGAATGACACAATTCTCTTCGACTGATTTTGGACACAGGAAACAATGAGCCTAGCTTATTTATCGATATGGACCAAATGTGTAAAACTACCACAATTACTACAAATCCCCTTAATTGTTTCCACATTCAATTTCATATACCATCAAATTTCAAATTTTGAGTTAGCCGTGTTTGGATGTTGACAGATAAATTAAACAACTTGAAAACAAGGCAAAGAGGCAAATGATTAAGATTCTGCACTTTAAACCTATTTACGTCATGTAATCTTCCTTTGAAACTAATTAGATGGCTCATTAATTTACTCTCTAGCTTGACACTATACTTTATCCATGCAGGCGATAGTCCCTTTTCTTTTCTTTTATTACCTTTTCCAACTGGGCCCATTTAGCGAATCAGAGATTGAAAGCCTCTCATAATCGCTTAATGCAATGTTAACCCTTGCTCATTTTCAGAGAACTAGCGACCAAAGCCTTCACGGGTTCTCACAATGCAATTATTAACTTTTCACAATCTTAGCGAATCAGTGACTGAAGTGATCACCTTCGAGCTCTTGACTGTAGTTATCATTTAGAGAACTAGTGACCAAAGCCTTCTCCCATTCTCTTAATGTCCCGGCTAACTGTCAATTTTCTTGGAGATTTAGTGAACAAAGGGTTCACGCATTCGCTTAATGAGATACTTAACCACCTGATTATTGAGAGAACTAGCAAAGCATTTACTCTCTAAGTCGTTGAATTTGTCTTAACCACCTAGTTTATCTAGCGAACTCATGCCTAACTTCCATGTGTCACCTTGTCACATGATCGCATGATCCCCTACTCACCCTTGTGATCATGTGACTGCAACCACTTAGCCACGTAGTTGCGATCACAAACCCTTCATAAAACTTCACATCACGGCACCTCATTCAGCTACCACATGGCAGCCTGGCGCATGTTCGCAAGGGTGAGAAGTTGGCCCTTATGATCATGCAACCTCTTGACATGTGTCCATCTGATCACCTTCATTCTGAGACTTAGCGACTGTATGCTTCACTCATTCACTAGATCATACTACCCTTTACATTTCTTTTAAGAGAACCTGTGACCATGTGATTCGCTGAATCGCCAGATTACTTAGCCTCTCACTAATTTATTCCGAGAACAAGCAAACACTTGAGACAAACCTTTCTGCCAAATTCATCAATCCAAACTATCGGAGCTACCATACCTAGAAAACTATACACAATCACTCATTCACCAAGTGAAACCTATAGGACCCAATAATACCTAAGATTTAATCACAACCATTGATCCTGTCAATGATCTATGGTTCTTGCTAGGTCGCTAGATGTTAGCACAGAACCGCTAAGGAATACATGAATAAGAGATAATGCATTCTCCAAGTCGCTTAAAGTTTTCTAATAACTGCCTAATACTTGGAGACTCTGTGATCAAAGATAACACTTAGCATTTTTGACACATTCACTAGTTCGCTGAATGGTTGAGGTGTTCACCAGGAGACTTAGAGACCATGTGACTAAAAGGATGCTTAGCATAAGATTGACTTGTTCGCTGAATCACCAAATACTATATGAGACATGCTAAGACCTTTTCTGATTCAGTGAACACAAAACATTAAACACGTGCACGATTTAATCAGCTTAAGTGACTTAAAAAGGTAACAATGAAATAGAAGAATAAGGGCTAATCATGAGGACTTTTGCATGAATTTGACATTTTCAAAAACAATACCTAGGGTTAGCTTTTTTGAAGTTGGCTATGAAAATTTTTTGAAAAAATTCTGACACCTGTACCTAGGAAAACTTCACAGACCAGAGGACTAAACCAATGTTTGGACAAAATCCTCAAAAAATCAAGAATATACCCAAGAGTGGCTCTATCTGAGGATGCTTGATTGCAAAATCATAGCAAGAACTTACAAATCTCTAGGAGGTAGACCACAAAACCTTAACCTAAAATAGGAAATAAACACACAATAGAAACAAACACACCTATACATATATACAAACCTACTGTGCATGGAAAAGAATTAGCTAAAGAAAAATTTTAGGAACTGTCCATGCACTGGCAATTCCTGTTTTCACCATCCAAATTTTTTAGAAAGTATGAATCCTTACCATGGGTTTGATGAAAAATATAAGGTCCCATCCACAAAGACTCAAATTTTTTGTGTTTCCCTTTATCTTTAGCCCTGGCATTCCATTGAAGAACCATATCACCAGGCTGGAATTTTCTCATAGTTGCTCTCTTATCAAAAAGATACTTCATTTTTTTCTGCAACTTCACATTTTCTCTTTGTCCTTCCCTCCTAATCTCATCCAATTCAATCAGCTAAACCATTCTGTCCTGTAGTGGATCACTGATTTCCATATCCTCTTCTTGCATAAAACATTTAGATTGGAAGGAAATTATTTACTGGAAACCTTGATTTTGCACCATATACCATCTCAAAAGGGGACTTACCAGTAGCCCTCTTCTCAGAAATTCTATTAGCCCATAGTGCTAACTTTAATTTTACATGCCATCTTGTCTTATTTTTTTCCAGGGTTTTCTTCAGAATCTGCAAAATACTCTTGTTGCTGGATTCAGCCTGTCCATTGGCCTGTGGATGATAAGGGGATGAGTAAGACAATACTATGCCCATTTTCGAACATAAATCAGTAATCTCCTATGACCTAAAGGTCATAGCATTTTCAACAACCAATTTAATAGGGACACCAAATCTAGTAATTATGTTGTTCATCAGAAACTCAATCACAACAGCACTAGTGGCCCTTTTTGTTGGAATGGCTTCAATCCATTTGGTGAAATAATCAGTAGCCACCAAAATGTGACTATGTCCTCCACTAAATTTCTCAAAGAACTCTCCAATAAAATCCATACCCCACATTGCAAAAGGAGCTTCTGCAACAATAGGATTCAATAACAGTGCACATGAGAACTTCAATTTTTTAGAAAACCTTTGACAAGGTTCACATTTTCTCACATAAGAATGAGTGTCTTTGAACAATATAGGCCAATAGTATCCTGCCCTTAAGATTTTATGAGCTATTGACTGGGCAAAATGATGTCCTCCACACATTCTAGAGTGCATTTCCTTCAACACTTTCTTTGATTGGTACTTATCCATTAAAAGAGTAAAATGCCATCATTATCCTTCCAGTACAAATCACCCTAGATCAGCACATATCTTTGAGCTTGCAATCTCAAGCTCCTTCTTTGATTATCATTCATTTCAAGTGGACACTTAGCATTTTTAATAAAATAAATGACATCCTTGTACCAGGGTTGTATTTCAATACTAGTAATCATATCAACATTAGCAACAACATTATTTACCTGGACAAGGTCCATATTTTCCTTAGTCATTAACTTAGCAAGTCCCAATCCTCTTACCAACTTGGTAGTGTGAATGTCAATGTCAAACTCTTGAATCCTATTTATCCATTTACACCTCTTTCCTATGACTTCACTCTATGTTAGGATATCCTTTACTGCAGTATGAGGCACACAAGCACTAACCTTTGCACAGACCAAATATGGTCTGAAAGATTTGGCTACCTTTACAAGGGCATAAGCTTACTTCTCCATTAGTTCATAATTTAATTCAGCAGATTGTAATGATTTTCTGAAAAAGGCTATAGGATGCTCATATCCTTCTTGATCCTTTTGTAAAAGGATAGCTGCAATAGTATGAAAAGATGCAAAAGAAAATAGAGAAAATGGTTTCAAATAATCAGGTGATACCAAAATCGGGGCCTCTTGAATTGCTTGTTTGATTCTTACAAAATCTTGCTGAGCTTCAAGGTTCCATTCAAACTTCACTTCCTTCTTTAGGAACTTCACTATGGGCTTGACCAATTCTGCAAAGTTAGCAATAAATCTTCTTACAAAATTAATCTATCCCAAGAATGACTGCACACCTTTTATGTTCTTTGGTGGAGGGACCTTTTTAATTGCCTCTACTCTTTCATGATCAATCCTAACTCCTTCTTTTGACACTATGTGTCCAAGTAAGTTCCCTTTTGTCACAACAAACTGACACTTTTTGGGATTCAATGACACACCAAATTCTAAGGCCTTAAGAATGACCTTCTCGAAATGGGAACAGTGATCATCAACTTTCTTGGAATAAGAAGTGAGATCATCCTGATAAACATCCATTAAAACATTTATCAACTCCTCAAATGCAACATCCATGGCTCTCTGAAATGTTGCTCCAGCATTTTTCAGACCAAAAGGCATGCGAACATATACATATGTTCCCCATGGGGTTGTGAAGGCTATCTTAAATTTCTCTAATTCTTTGACCAGCACTTGATTATACCCTGAGAAACCATCCATCATTGACAAGAGTTCACATCCGGTCACCCTATGTAGCATGGCCTCCATATTTGGCAATCCATAATTGTCCTTGAGCGAAGCCACATTCAGGTTCCTAAAATCAACATAGAGCCTAATGTCATCATTCTTTTTCATTACTGGCACAAGATTGGAAACCCATGTAGAATGCCTAATTGGCTCAATGATACCAGCATCCCTCAATTTTATCAACTCAACTTGCATCTTAGTGGCTAGTAAAGGGTTAATGGGCCTTTGCTTCTGTCTAAATGGCTTAGCTTCTTCTTTTAAAGGAATTTCATCTTGGAATAGATCAGCCCTATAAGCTTTAAGGTCATCATAGGACCAAGCAAATACATGCTTGTACTTTTTCAAAAGTCTTATCAAATTTCCTCTGATCTCTTTGCTCAGTTTCTTGCCAATGTATACCATTTGTGGGGATTTTTCTGAACCCAAGTTTATTTCCTCTAAGTCCTCCATTTTATTGTTAGACTTCTGAGATAGAAAACCATCATTTATTTTGAACATTCCTTCCAA
Organism: Chamaecyparis obtusa; assembly: GCA_027943335.1. Taxonomy (NCBI): domain Eukaryota; kingdom Viridiplantae; phylum Streptophyta; class Pinopsida; order Cupressales; family Cupressaceae; genus Chamaecyparis; species Chamaecyparis obtusa. The sequence goes on from BSBK01008133.1 coordinate 148,345, forward strand.
TTCTACTAACCCTTTAGGTATGTCATTTGATGTCAATTGCACTATCTCATTCCCCATGATGCATTCTTTTCCCTCAACACACTGTTGTATCTCATTGAAATCTATTTGTTGACCATCATATTGATCAAGGCCTTGAATAAACCTAAGGATATCTAGGTCATCCTCAAAAACTTGCCAATTGTATACATTATCAAGCACAACAGGCCTAGTTTTGACCTCTAACATAGACACACCAATGAGGGTTATGTCTTCACTCTTAAGGGAAACATTTGCAAGAAAATATGCCATGATATTATTGGATCTTTCTACCCAAAGCAGATTGAAAGCATAAAAAAAATCTAGTCTATCCCAAACAACATGTTTATATAGTTTCAACTTTTCATCTTTAGAAGCATACTTAGATCTCACTTGGGCTATAATCAATTGGGAATCACCATGAACTTTTAAAGATTTAATACCATGTTTTATGGCCACATCTAATCCCAGTATCAGAGCCTCATACTCGGCAGTGTTATTTGTACACTCAAAAGTTAACAGGAAAGAGTATTTAAATGTAATACCTGATGGGGAAATGAATACAACACCAGCTCCTGACCCTTCCTTGGAGCATCCACCATCAAAGAAAATTTTCCAAAGCCTATCTTGCTGAAAATTCAGCTCATCCACAATTGGACCTATGTTTCTCAATTGAGGTACTACTTCTTGAATCATAAAATTTCTCATGTCAATATCTACAAAATAGTTTAGATCCTCCGATGCAACCACTTCAATCATGATTGAAGAATGGGGCTCCTTGTAAAACTTTACCTTAGTTCCATTTATTGGGATGGTAGCATATGAAAAATCTAGTTGCAACTTTCCACCCACTACTGCAGCCCATTGTCTTGACAGTAACATGCCATAATGAGGTTTTGTATCAACAACAACCACATCCATTTTATATGTGGCTTCTAGGAATGTAGCAATTTTCACTTCAATTCCAATCAAGGTCCCTACAATAGGTACTACCCTATTATCCATGGCATAACACCTTCCACTAGATGTATTGACCTACAACCCTAACTCCCTCATCACTTGATAAGGCATTACAGTTGTAGCGGCGCCAGAATCAATCATGCAATTTTTTAGCAAACAATTATTTACAAGCAAAGTAACTTAGAAAGGATTGATAGAAGAGGGTTCTTGTGTCACAATAGTCCCAACACATACATCAGAGATGTCATTAATTACACTTGGCTTGTCCAGGGACTTCCCTTCCTCTTGTAAAACATGAGTAGTTCTCTGTTCACTTATAAGAGCCACTGCTTTGTGCTCTTCTATTTTCAACATTTCAAGAAGAGGGATGGAAACTTTCATTTGGGACAAGGCATGTCTCATATCAAAGGTAGGGGAGTCAGTGTAAACATCAGGGTGATCCTTTGACCTACCAAATGTCTTCTTCACCTTATCAGCAATAACTTCTTGTTTCCCTTTCTTTTCAGCTTCAAACCCTTCATCTTTACTATTTACAACATTGGGCTTTGGGAATCCCTATCTTGAGGACTATTCTTAACAAACACTGATCTAGGAACTCCCTCCTCATTATCCACCTTTTTGTTCCTCAAATTGTATGAGGATTTTGCTTGAGTAATAGCAGCCATAGTTAAACTCTTGATCTCTTCTTCACTGGGCTTTCTCCATTGTCTTTCATCTAGCCCGGATTCTACCATATGAGTCTTACAATCATCATTATCAAACTCTTCCTGGTCAGATTGAGTAAAAATTTGTTGTTCATAGTTAGAGAAAATCTTCCTCTTATGATCAACATCAGGGCAAATAAATTCATCATCTGAGGACTTAAGGTCCCCCATTAGTTCAGTAGTGAACATGTTAATAGCAGGATTTTTAGATCCTTCATAATCGCCTGCATATGAATCATTGGCCTCTTCTCCCAAAGCCTGAGCAACAACACACTAGAATGGTGAGTGGGGCATATTACAGGCCATACACCAAGGGGTACTTTCCACATTATGTGCTATATTTTTCTTCAAAGGATCTGGTGTATCTCTTCCCTTTTTGGGTTCATTATTATTAGGAATAGGCCTCCCATCTTTCCAATTTGTTTTGTAAAGCATATCTCTTAAGTTAGGGGCCTTGTCCTGCCTTTGATAAGGAGGTCTCACATCTTGAAAGTTTCTACCACCTTTATCAAACCTTGCTGGAAAATATTTAGTGTTACTAGGTCCTTTGTCCATTCTATCCTCCTCTTTGGATGGCCTTGCCAGTTGTGGCCTAGTTTCTTTCCACAGTCTACCTTCATCCCTTTTGTACATTTGGCCAGATGCCTTTCAGTTACTCTCAATATTTATGGCCAACTTAAAAGCATCTCTAAGGGTATAGGGATTCTTGTCTCTCAAAAGGTAAGACATCTTACCATCCATATAATTGAAATAAGTTGTCATCCAGACTTCATCATCTAGCCTCAATACTTGGAACAGTTTATACATAGCCTTTTGGAATCGGCTATTAAACTTTGACATGCTCTCATTGTAATGTTTCTTGATATTATTGAACTCATTGAGAATTTAGGTAGAGTTCACATGTTCTTCATATTGCTCTTTAAAACATTTGACAAATTCTTCCCAAGATGCAATACTATTCTCAGGTAGCCCCCTATACCAATCCCTAGCATCCTTAATCAATGATTGAACAAAGAGCTTCATTATGACATCTTCATGTTAAATCTCATAATCATTTACCTTGTCTGTGAAAAAATTTAGATGCTCTTCACAGGTGATAACATTATTCCTAGTAAATAATGAGATCTTCTTTCTAATTTCATTAGGGACAACATTACGTTGACCAGGAATACCATAAAAAAATAGAGGCCTATATTTATCCAAGTGAACTGGTCTTCTTTGGATATTTGGTTGATTCAAGGGGGTAGTTGCAACATTTTGATAGGGTACAGTTCCCACTGTACCACTAGCTATAAGGGGAGCTTGATTAGGAATTGGTCCAGGAAATATTTGTCTAGGGTGATAGGCTTGAGCATTTGGAAGTGAAGTATTGGGTTGACTGAATGAAGTTGTTCCTATGGTGATAGGGATAGAGGTACTAGCGGATGTGTTCATGTTAGCATGTAGGAAGGCAATCTTCCTCTTCATTTCATCAGCAATAGCCTCCATCCCTAATTTCTCCAATTGAATAGCCAAATCTTCCTTTGCTTTTCTAGCCTTCTCCAAGTCTATACTTGTTTGAGAAGGTACATTAGGAGGAGCCATAATTTTCTTGGGCTCATTAATATTTATACCCACCAATTTTTTTTTCCCTTATGAGGGATTTCTTTGGGAGTATTTATAATCTCCTTGTTTCTTTGGATTTCAGAAGGATTCAATTGCCTTAAGACATGGCCTGTTCCCTCAAATTCACCTTGTTTAGGTTTAGTATCCACCATGCATTGTTAGTTAAATATCCATTCTAGATGCACACAACATGAAGTCATGATGGTAAAACCCTTTTTTCAAAATGCATAGCCTCTCTTATTATCTTGTCTCTATCCCTGCAAGTCAATGGTATTAACTAAAATTTCTCTTTGCCTTTGTGAAATGAAATGATTATAGTGGTATTTTTATGCTGATCTTTTAAAGGATTATAGTGGTATTTTTATATTGTTTCTCTTTGCCATTATTGTAATGACATATTCTCATCTTTTTAACCATTTTATCTATATTAAACCACTCTTTCAAGTAACCATTACAGCTATTTCATATGCACATGTAATGAACATGCATATTTGTATAAGCACTACTGGAAGCTTACCCTACAACACATGTACTATTGTGAAATATCATCACAAGTCCATTTGTTGTAGGGTCAAGCTCCCAGTAATGCTTGGTCAATAAATCTACATGTTTTTCAACTATGCATATACCTTCTTCGATCAACTCTTATATGCACATGTACCATTGTGAACATGCATATTTTCTATAGTCATAATGACTTTTCTTATTTCTTGTCTTTTGTCCATTTTTTATTTCCTATGTTTGTACTTGGTGACATTATTTTGAACATTTTTGACATACTTAAATGGAATACACAATACCAAATGATGAATGCTCAATTATTGTAATGGAAAAGCATCAGAACCATCCATTTCTAAACTTTGATTTGGTATAATAAATGTCCCTTTGCGTTGAGAAAATTGTAGTTGAAAAAATGGTTGTTCAGAAATGATTTGTATCTGCAGGTTGCAAACAAATCATCTTTCTTCCACCAATGAGTCATTCCATTCAAGAAAGACAATGTTTGACGATATCAATAAACAAAAAAATAGGGAGACAATTGCTAGACTGTGGTCTAACTTAAAAAGAAAAGGTGATGGAAAATGTGATTGTCCTTGCAAAATTTGCAAGGTCTTAAAGGCTCGAAGATATCTAATCAAAACAACTGAGGAACATTGTAGGCAGCATGGTCACATTGAAAGGGGAAACAAATTTCATCTATTGGTATGTATTTTAATAGTTTATAAAATACATAAGACATGATTTGATGATGACATCATGGTCATGGTTAATATAAGGTCATCATTTTTATATAGGTCAACCTACCTGGGTTTCATGTTATGGACCATGACAAATTGACAATCCGGAGAATGTCAATTTCCAAATGAGGGAACATGGAGGTTTGAATATAGAATTAGAGGGTAATGATCCCATGGAAGAAGACCACAATGATGAAGAAGATCACGATGATCAAGATTATCATGATGATCAAGATGATGATGATGATGATGTTGACGTGGACCTTGATGTACCTATACGTGAGAAGGCACACAAGCCCCTATATGAAGGCTCCCAAAAAACTCTTCTTTCCATTGTATTATTGTTGGTGAACTTGAATGTTATGAATGGTTTATCCAATGTAGCAATGACACGTATGTTAAGGTATGTCATCTTTTTTCATTATTTTAGTCGTAATTATCTTACAATTAATATTGGGTGAATCATGTAACAATTAATATTAATTAAAATAAACAAATTATATTTTTGGTCATAGGTTGATACATGAGTGTTTGTTACCACCATAAAATATTCTACCTCACTCGTACCAAGAATTATCTTCCATTATGAAATATATTGGAATGGAGTATCAAACAATAAATGTATGTCCGAATGATCATATTATATATCATAAACAACTTGAATTTTCAACAGAATGCCTTGTTTGTCATATTAGTAGATATCAATCAGATCGAATAACAAAAAAGGTGCCTCACAAGGTTCTTTAGTTTATTCCCATTATTCCACGTCTACAAAGATTATTCAGGTGCAATAGCTTGGCACAATTTATGGATTACCATGCACACAATAGAAGTCGAGATGGCATTATGAAAATTTTTGCCGATGGTTCAGCATTTAAGGAAATAGAGGAAAAATGACCACACTTTAAAGAAGAACCTCGTAATCTCAAGCTTTCATTGGTAGCGAACGGTGTCAATCCGTTTGGACAGATGAGATCTACTTACTCAGTGTGGCCTATTTTTGTTATCAACAATAACATTCCTCCTTGGATGTCCATAAAGAGGGAGCACATAATGTTGGCACTAATTGTTCTAGGTATTGTTTCATTTAATAGTCATCTAAATTAATTTATTATAAATAATCTATCAAAATGGTCATAATAATTATGTAATGTTTTTGTTCATTCAACTAGGTAAGTACCAAGTTAAAAATATCAATGTATATATTGAGCCCCTTATTGACAAGTTAATGGTGTTATGGAATGGGGTCACTATGAATGACATCTCTAGACTAATAGGACAAAGACAATTTCAATTCTATTCAATACTTGTATGGACAACACATGATGCCTCTAGGCTAACACATTTTTGTGGTATGTTCTCTTCTTAACACCTCTTTTTTGGTATGTTATAGTGCTAACACAAAGTTAACATATGTAATCCAATTATACAAAATTTTGTAGGTCGTCAGACAAAGGGAAAATTTGCATGTCCAGTTTGTGGTCTAAAGATGAAATCTCTTCATTCAAAAAGTTTAGGAAAGCAGGTGTTCAATGAGAATAGACACTTTCTCCATAGAAACCATAAGTACCAAATTATCGAAAAACATATTTTCAATGGGAAAGAAGAGACTACATCAAAGCCATAGAGAATGACACCTCACCTATGGAAGTTCAAATACAATAAAATAAATCATCAAGGTAATGTCATTCCATTTGATGGTTTTTGTTTGAAATTTATATTTTTATATTGTGTTTTGTTTACTGATGATGTAATTGACGCTCCTGAAGATCGTCAAGGCATTAATGACCAACTTCCAAGATGACTAAAAATTTATCTTACACAATTTAGTAGGTTTTCATACTATGAGCAACTCTCAATCATGCATTTGTTTGATCCTATACATATTGGAAAGAATGTAATAGAGACATTATGGAAAATCTTGGATGGAAGGTGTGACAAAGACAAAATTGTCAAAATTTGTAGTGACATTGAAGAATCCAACCATGCAATGAAAAATGTCATTTGATCAAATAAAAATGGAGACCAGATTAATACAAGTGCCCTTAGTTGGTTATTGTCAGAGTAGCAGAGCAATGCTATAAAATAAGTCAAAAAAAATACAATTTCCCACAGGGTTTGCTACGAACATAAATGATCTCATATCAAAGAAAAGTGAATTTGGGCCAGTGATGAAAACATACAATTGACATACATTTATTAATGTAATTCATGTTAGTTTGTATTCACTATATATTTGTATACTGGATGTAGTTTTCATTGCATTCTTTTATAAAATATTGATAAGATCATTTTACAAATAATGCAGTATGTTCTACCTCTATCTCTCCCACACCACTTCGCCAATAGTGTCAAACAAGTTATTAATGATCTTGGAAAACACATGAGGTGGTTGTTATCAAAAGAAATCAATAAAGAAGATATGAAAAATTGGAAGATAAAAATTCCTCTTCTTATGTGTAAAATGCAAAAGTGTCTCCCTTCAACTTTTTTCAATGCACAAGAACACTACATCATACATCAAGTTGAGGAGATTGAATTGTGTGGACCTATACCAACTAGGTCAATGTGGATAGTTGAGAGGCACTTGAAATTTTTGAAAGGTTTGGTTTGATAAAGAGCACATCCTGAGGGTTCTATGGTGGAGGGATATATGGTATACCAGACCATGGTGTACATTAGTGAATATCTTCCTAAGTTTCTAGAAAAGATCCATGTAGATTGTATTTGGGATCCCAGCTCCATTAACAAATTCGAAGGGGAGTACTTGATGGGAAAAGGTAGATTTAGGAAAGTGAGAGGTAAATATAAAATTTTATTGTAGTTAATTAATTCTTATAAATCTTCAATATAAGTTACTTATAATTGGTGTATTTTTTTTTATACAGTTGGTCGAGAGTGGGATGCAATACATTTGTATATTATGAACAATCTTGATTGGATGATGGTATGGATTGAACAGTGTCAACAAAATGGTTGCTCATTAACATGGGAAGGTGTTGCTTCATTGGTTAGAGAAGCTCATCATAATGGAGATTTCAATGTTACGCCAATGGTAATTGATCTAGCATATGGTTTAAGAGGTAGAGAGGTACGTACAAATTTATTAATGATCATGACTCGTATGTTTTGTATCAACTCACGATGCAAATAATTTTCACATGCTTGAAAAATTGTAGGTCAAACACCACAAAGCTATGTACTATCATGGCCACAAATTTCACATAAAAAAGTTGGATGACACGAAGAAAACTTGTGATTCTGGGATAGCTACAGTTTTCAAGGTCACTAATATATCATCTAGAAATGACATACATCCTCAACAATCTCAAAATTGATACTATGGCATCTTGGATGATATAATTGAGTGCAAATTTAACTCCTTCAAAGTAGTTCTATTTATCATCAAATGGTACAAGCTACGACTAAATCAAAATGATCCAGATAGAACTGTTATTCAACATGATAATGGATTTACAATGATTAATACAAGGTTGTTTGAGCTAGTTGGAGATGAGCTCTATGTTTTTCCAAGCCAATGTGAGAAAGTGTTTTACTCAGAGGTTCCACATAAACAGGGTTGGTCAATTGTTTTTAGACACGATCCAAGAGGAAGGCTGATAAAGTATAATGTTATGGAAGAAGAAGATATTGAAGATGATGAAGAAGCAGATGATGAAGATCAAGATGATGGTGATGATGATGATGATGATGATGATGATGATGATGATGATGATGATGATGATGACGATGATGATGACGATGACGATGATGATGATGATGATGATGATGATGATGATGATGATGATGATGATGGTGATGGTGACGGTGACGGTGACGGTGACGGTGACGGTGACGGTGACGGTGACGGTGACGGTGACGGTGACGGTGATGGTGATGGTGATGGTGATGGTGATGGTGATGGTGATGGTGATGGTGATGGTCATAATGGCAATGATGATGGTGATGATGGCGATGATGATAGTGGTGATGATGATGATGATGATGATGATGATGATGATGATGGAAATGTTGATGAGATGGATGAAGAAGATGATCAATGACATGATTGAACTGTACAAGGTATATATGTGATTTAATTATTTATATATATTTATATTTATTAGTATATATGTTTAATATTGATTTATTGATTTCAATTCTAATGATTACAACATATGTGATTTATAATTACCAATGTTTTGTTTACAATGCTCAATTAATTGCTGCTGATACATGTATATATTGTATTTGATTATCACCCTTTTTGAAAATAGGAAATTGACTACAGACATTGTCACCCCTTTTGTTGATGGTCTTGCATTCCATATATAAGGTAATTTTGTTCATGTTTATGATGTTGCATATTGTTCATGTTGTCTTCTAAGTTATTTGTAGCATACGTATCATGTAATTTTTAGCTAACTTAAGATAAAAGCTTAACATATGTAGGAAATTTAACCCCTTTGGCATGGATCATGCATAGTGACATGGATCAGCAGGTATAAGTCAATAAATAGACATAATTTTCTTATATTCTTCTTGTTTACCATTGAGCACGTATGTTATAAATAGACATATTATATAATCATATAATGCATATATAGAAAAAGAAGAACCATATAGACATATAATTATATAATCACTTTCAACTTAGTACATTTTATATCTCCCACATATAGACAAAGAAGAACTGTACATATGGGTCATGACTTGATTATTCTATATATATTATTTAAATATTATCAAAATTCTATTTGAAGCGGGGATGTGAAAATTTCTCATTTGATGGATTACAGGACCCACCAAATAGGTACTTGTTAGATCTATTTACATTGAATGAGGGAAATGAGGGGATGGTAGATGAAAGTTCTACATGTAGTATAGCTAAAATGGGGAGATCAACTAGAAGTCAAAAGATTAGAAAAAAATTGATAAATGCATGCAATTTTTCCTTCTAAAGGGGGGTCATGTTCTTATGATGATGAGACCAAAGGTGACATCAAGGTGCCCTTTCGATACACACATATTGAGAAAGAATGGGTACCCAATGAGCCACCTCCAATTAACACTGATTTTTGTGTTAATGAGATGATATATCACATAGCTCCATCCTCATTACATGGTTTGGGCCTATTTTCCATGGATGGGATAAAGGTATGTTACAAAAAAGTTGTTGAATTGTTCAAGTATGTTGGTCTGTGTTATAATTACAATGATTGGATGTAGATTGTTCAATATTAAAAATGTATGCATAGGTATGCACTATCAGCAAATTATATACAATGGAAAGAAAATGATCAAAGTAAAATATTTGCAATGTACATTGATGGGAGACCAAAAGAAATAGGTAATATAGTGGGTTTTATAAATAGTACATGACCTTCCTCAACTAATAAGCAACCCAATTGCATATTTGAGGCGCATGAGGGGAATCAAGTTTTTGTATGTGTGATAAAATCAATAAGTGCAGGAGAAGAACTACTAATAGATTACCATTTAAATAGCATAAATACAAACAAAGTTACTATCATGAGGGTGGTAAGTACTATATACCATTTTATTAATAAGTTTTTTTTGCTAAGTCTATTGCTTCCAGTTCCCTGAATTTTTTATATTTAATCTTTTTCATAGGATGATATTCATCCCCCACATGATAGAGGCCATGAGGATGCTCCTCCCACCCATTCTTTAGCAATGGTAAGCCTTATTGAAATTGTACAAATTAGATAGTTGAAAAATGTTATATTATTACGTTATTTTATTTAGTGTTTTGGAGTTTTTATGATAGTTTTACTGATATTCCTATCACAATTTGATGTTCAGGATAGGGGAAAAGCACCCACAGTAATAGAGGCAATATCTACCCCTTGTGATGATGATATCACAGAAACGTCTAATATAACAATTATGTTGAAGAAAAACTTTAAAAAATCAATTTAGAAATTATGAGCATTTTGGATGAAGCAAATCTAACCGAGATGCTGAAGTCAAGGCTATCTTAATTGATGGTGCAAGCACTTTTTTATGAAGTAAGCAGTAATGAATCTTTAGTTATTACAAAAGTTCAATAAAGGTTTATATTTTATACTCTTTTATATTGTGAAGTAAAATATTCAACATAATATGTGTTCTTGTTACAAGATGTTTTGGAAACTCAAGTACCTAGTTAAGGACAACGCAATGAGGCCAGTAGTAGCAGAGCTTCGGCCGCCTCAGGTAAAATAATCCTTTAGTTGACAAGTTACAAGAAATGTTTTCTTTGGAACATTCAAAAAACTTCTTAAGTTAACTCTTACTTTTATTATTTCATAATGTCTTTGCTAACAATGTATTTTTCAGGTCATCAAGTGCAGGCAACTCCTCCTAAGAGGTCGACAGACATCCATCAGAGATTTCTGAGTGCAATGTTGGCAACAAGGAGCATGAAAACATCAATGCTTTCATGGTCTATGCCTGGTAAATCATTGTTTTGCTATATTTTGTTTTGTGTTAATTATGATTTGATAATTTGTACTTTAATCTTGGGTGCATCACATAGTGGATTAATTTTGTGGAGTAGGATATACATCGACAAAGTCTGCTATGCCAAATACTGATCAGAGTACATGTATTGGTGATAATTCACCATCATTTCCTGGATCTACCTATCTTTCTAGCACGAGAGTTATACAGATGTCATTATTGATTGACGATAATGAATTGATGCCTTTAAAATGTCCTAAGCTTCCAAGTACTTTAAAATTATTATTTTTTATATTGTAATATGCATTTACCTATTCATAAATTTTTTTGGATTGATTATCCCATGACATTTTTTGTAGGAAATGATTCATTTTATAAGATGCTTTATGACCTTGCACTAAAGATATTCGGTCCCACCATATGTACAAGGTGGAACATCATAAGTGAACTAACCCTATCCTACTATTTTTTTTTCATATCATTAATTGGTACAGTATTTTTTCTTTCATTCAGATCTTTTCTTTCACTATATTCAAGGTACACAAGTTTAGTTAATTTTTATGTCTAACAATTTTGTGTTTTTTCTTAAAAGGTGGAACTTGCAAGACAAAAAATTAAAAGATCAGCTCATTAAAGATTTAGAGCATGATTTTGGGAGTAATCTTTTTGAGGAGAAGAAAATTTTAGAAAAATCTTGCAAACATCTTAAGACTGTGAGGGAGTCATATAGAAAGAGTCTCGTCTAGAACCCAAAGTACGAGCATCCTCCCTTTATTCCAGTGAGGGATTAGATGAGTTCATTTTGGATGCAAAGGAGAAAGGGGATGCTCAAAGAGGAATTACACCACTAAATGAGAGAAGAAGATATGAAATAGTATTAAGTACTAGTACAATGTAATAATGCACTAATTAGTGATCTTTATATCTATATCATCTAACATATTTCAAATTTTTCATAGGTTGTAGGACACATCAAAGGAAACAAAAGCCAGGCTGCAAAAGATTGGGTAGTACAAACTTGGCTCTGGTGGATATTCTAAATTTAAAGCATGAATTGTAAGTAGCATTAAATGAATTGCAAAGAAAAATTATTTATAAAATGCAAATAATTTTTTTTAATCAAAAAATGTAGGGCTTTGAATTTATTTTAGAGGTCATGACAGAACACAAAAAGAATTACCTTCAAGGAAGGCTATCAAGCCATCGCTGAACGCATACACCAAGCTTCCACTAGCCCAACCCAAGAGTCTCCTACATCATGTGAACAGGTAAATATGCCAAAAAATATATTATAAATTGAATACTTGAGCAACAATCTATTTGATAATAATGTGCATGACATTGCAATGCAACCTCCTAATCATAACACAGATCATACACCAGATGATGAAGCCCCTGATGTGCATCATAGTATCAATGGAGGTGCTCATTTTCTATTTAAAATTAATTATGTAATTATTGATACAATTTAACATCTTAAATTGAACTTGGTGTAACCTTTTTTGTGTATATTTTACAGGATATAGAATGTCATTTTGAATGAGTGCCAGAGGATGTTCAGAATGATCACCATGTAGATCATGTGGCACATTCAGGTAAAGAAAATCTATGTTTTGTTCTTTTATATTAATTATGTGTGAATTTAACTCATGACATAGTTGTTATTGCAGCGGACCCCCCTTTGGTGTAGCAGCCTTCTATTCTTGAACACATGAGGAGGAGATATGCATTTCCATTAGAAACAGTAGAGGAGGGGAACGACAAGGACATTGATCTTCCTCTTAGAAATTACATGAAAAAAAGTAGCAAGAAACCCAAAAAGAAATGATTATAATTAACATTTTTTGGTAATGAAAGAACATTGTCTTAATAGATGTAATTTTGTACTAGTAAGTTGATGAATGATGTGTTAATGAATTTTATGTGTTAATGAATTATTCATGAATATTGTGTGTTAATGAATGTTATCATGTGATTATAATGATTGAATGTTATATTTCAAAAATGGATGAATGAATGAATGTTATTAGATGTTAATGGGGAATTTAGAGTGATGTTTAGGGGGGGGGGGAGGGGCCAAATGAGCTTACACCTTCACGTGGTTTGCCTTGTTAAGTAGAGAATATTAAACTATTCGCGAAACCAAGTGAAGCTCAAACTTTAAAGATAAGCTTAGAGTTAATAGTGATAGCCAATTAGCAAGTTAAAATGAAGTTCATTGTTACAGGTATCTTGCATACTCAATGTTTGGAGCATTATTAAAAGCACTGTTATAAACATTTATTACTGTTATGACCTCTATGCATATCGACAATCTATCACTGGTTTTTTGCACACTTTACTAATCACTGTAATGTATTGCTAATGCATTATAGCAACACTTTCTTTAAGCCAACTTGACCATTATTTTTCCAATAAGGTTCTTGTGATTGTCACTTGATGTCCTTTTGGCCTCTAATTTGCCCCATATGATACTTTACTGTGCTCCTATTAGGTATCTTTTTTTGCTCTTCATGACAATCATTTACAAACTCACCATGATATATATTCATGATGACAAAATAATAAAATGATACCTCTGTATTATGGTTCTTGTCATCCCTCTCTAAAATGTGACCCCTTTGTCAAAATAAAGACTCCATCTTTGTTCTTGAAAACACACCATCATTTCTTGGGATAGTGCTTTAACATAGTTCCTCGATAATTGTGCCTAATTTTTTTTATGGCCTTCGACTGATCTTGTTGACTTTTCTACATCAAGAATGGTGAAAAACTCATGTTCCTCATGGATCCTATCATTTCATTATTTTGTATCAATGTTTGTTCACCATTGACTTTGTATAGCAAAACCCTTGAACAATCACTATTTTTTCACTTCCATTACATCTTTGTCCTACATTATTGTTATTGCAACATTACTTACTACTATTCTTACTACACTCTTCACATTCTAAAACAAATCACTATTTTATAACCTTGAGCACATCTTTGTTCTTTGATTGTGAATACCACAATGTTCTTTGATAGTGTACACATCACTATTTTTTGAAGCCTCTTTGTTCATTGTCAATCCATCTATAAACATTGATTTGTTTATATATGTCACTATCCTTTAGACATTGAACCATGGGAATGATGAGGACATTGATGAGTTTCTTTTCCTTTTGAGAATGACTATCAATTCTCAACTAATGAAAATTTCAATAGCTAATTAATGAATGGTATCATATTATTACCTTTTTAGTTTTTAAAGCACAATGTCATGTTTTAATATTGTGTAGTTTTTTTCTTATGTCAAAGTATTATTTTACTATTCTAACATTTCTATATGCTTGTGATTTATTTATCTTGTTTCTTTGCAGTCCTTGGTGCACTTGGGGAAAATTATGATGAGGCAATGAGAAGAAATGATGTGAGGGTAGTTGTTGTTACTGGTATGTATTCCCTTTTTAATATCAACACTTAGTTTCTTATTTTACATTTACAAAGGTTCATTACCTTACATGATCTATCTTAAGTTTCCAATTCATTCTGTTTGTGAAGTCTTGCCATGCTCGTATTTCAACACCAAAAGCACAACTTGGGTATTTCGTGCTTGTATATGATATTTCCATATCAAGTAGGGCCTCATATTCATAATTTCAAGGTTATATCGACATATCAGACAAAACACTTGATGAAGGGTGCTCCCCTTAATACCACAAACACATAACAGAAATAGAGAAACAACAACAATAATATGCAAGAATAGAAAATTGGCTTCTTATTATCTCCACAAATGTGGAATTACAAACTTTCAGAATTACAATATGCAAAGCCACATGGGCATTCCTTACAATATTCTGTAGGACAAAGCCTCAAATCAATACCTAGATCTACTACCCAGAACTATTCTGAATTGCCTAAGACAATAATACAGCCTTCCTTATATAGGCAATTTTCCACCACCTGGGAAGGTTCCAGAATTTTAGCCAATAAGGCCGACCAACTTAGAATTATTTTATTTTACATTTTATTACATCATAGTTGGCTCAAGATAACCTTTGAAACCCGAACACAAATTTTGAAGAAAATTATTTTTCGCCATTTCAGGTGGCCCAACTTCCGAAGACCATAAGTCATCACCAGTTGACCCGATCGGCTATTATAACCCCATTTTGGAAACGCCACGAAGCGCTCTAGAGGCTTGACCCGCGCAAGCGCCCGTCACCCAAATTTTTGACCTCATCCGGGGCCTCTAAAGCCTTCAAAATTGAGTTCAAAGTTTTTGTACCCTACTGCCAATACCAAAAATCTTCAATATCTTCCAATATACACTTGATTTGGCAATGAAACTTTACTGGCAGACTTATATGACCAAAATGAACCTCCATGAAAGAAATAAGATCATTCTGAGCACATACAAAAATTACCAAAAATAGTAACTTTCCATAAATAGCAGCTTTGCACAAAATAGCCCTTATTGAAAATAAAAAAAATAGAATTGTTTTTGGGTGATGCAAAATTGCTCTTACACCCAGGATGCTCCTGCATCAGACACCCGGGGTAATTTGAGAAGTGACCCTGTCACGACTCAGGTGTGCAGAGGAAAACCAAGATGGCTAACCTCCTCCTTTGTCAGCCATGATGAATCTTCAACAGGTCATCCTTTCCACTTGACCAGATATTCTTCATATGTCCTGTTCCTTGTGCTTCTGCCAACATGACTGTCCAGTATATCTTCGATCTCCTTAGTGTCTGAACTTGTTGCTGGAATACTCCACTGTGCTGCTGTGATCTCATCTTCAACACCTCCTTCATGATACTCTGTCAGATCTGAAATGTTAAACACTAGTGAAATATTTAGCTCAGTAGGCAATTCTACCTCATATGCATTTCCTGAATCATGTTTCTTCAGTATCCTACATGGTCCAAACTTCTTCATTCTCAGCTTGTTATATGTACCAACTGGAAACCGCTCCTTCCGCAAATGAACCATGACTTTATCACCAATCTGAAATTCCTTATACCTCCTTTTCTCATCTACCTTAGCCTTATACTGTGCGTTCATCTTGGTAATATGCTTCCTCACCTCCTCATGGATGTTCTTCAAGTGTTCTGCAAAATCCTCAGCTTCAGCACTACTTATTTCTCCTTTATCTATCTTTCTCAATTCAGATGCATTTCTCAGACTACTTCCATATACAATCTGGAATGGTGATTTACCAGTGCTCCTGTTGACAGAATTATTGTATGCAAATTCCGCCTGTGGTAAAATCAAATCCCATCCTGTTGGCTTATCTCCAACCAAACATCTCAGCAAATTTCCCAAACTCCTATTCACCACCTCTGTCTGTCCATCAGTCTGTGGATGATGTGATGAACTGAACTTCAAATCTGTCTTCAACTTCTTCCACAACGTATGCCAGAAATATCCAACAAACTTAGTGTCCCGATCTGAAACTATGGTATTTGGCAAACCATGAAGTCTCACTACTTCTCTGAAAAACAATTCTGCTACATGAACAACATCATTAGTCTTCTTGCAGGGAATGAAATGTGCCATCTTTGAAAATCTGTCAACCACTACAAAAATTGAATCATGTCCCCGCTGAGTCCTTGGTAAACCAAGAACAAAGTCCATGCTGATATCCTCCCAAGGCTTCTCTGGTACGGGTAATGGATGATACAATCCTGTATTCTGCTTCACTCCTTTCGCCATCTGACATACTCTGCAACTCTGTACAAACTTCTTCACATCTTGCTGCAACTGTGGCCAATAATAATTCTCACTAACCAAACCAAGGGTTTTATCACGACCAAAATGTCCAGCCAATCCTCCACTATGCTTCTCCTTGATGAGATTCTCCCTCATAGAACTTCGTGGAATGCACAACTGACTCCCTCTGAATAGCATATCATCCTGGATGATGAAATCCAACCATTTCGTCCTATTTAGAGTAACAGGTTCTGTACAAGCTTTCCAAGCTTCACCAAAATTAGGATCATCTGGATACAAATTCTTGAGTTCCTTGAACCCAACCACTTCAATCTGCATTTCTGTCAGTAATAGTTGCCTTCTGCTAAGAGCATCTGCAACTCGATTAGACTTTCCACTCCTATGTTTCAAAACAAATGTATAACTCTGCAAAAACTCAACCCACTTCAAATGCCTTTGATTCAATTTTCCTTGACTATTCAAATATTGCAAAGCTTGATGATCAGTATACAAAACAAACTCCTTAGGAAGTAGATAATGTCTCCACTTCTTTAATGCCTGAACTATAGCATAAAATTCTTGATCATAAACAGAATATTTCCTTTTGGCATCATTTAACTTCTCACTGAAATAAGCAATAGGGTTACCTTCTTGGCTCATAACAGCTCCTATTGCAGTACCACTAGCATCACAATCTACTTGAAACACCTTATTAAAATCTAGAAGTGCTAAAACTGGTTGTTTTGTAACTTTTTGTTTCAACAATTGAAAACTTTTTTTTGCCCCATTAGTCCACTTAAACTCTTTTCTATCCCCTCTCATTGTTTCAGTCAAGGGTCCACAAATACTGCTAAAATTTCTGATAAACTTTCTGTAAAAGCTAGCTAGACTATGAAAAGATCTTACCTCAGTAGCACTCCTTGGAGTAGGCCATTCAAGGATAGCCTGTACCTTCTCTGGGTCCATTTTTAGACCTTTTGCTGAAACTACAAATCCCAAATACACTAACTCTTTCTTCACAAAACTGCACTTCTTCAAATTAATCAACAATTTCTCTTCTCTCAACTTCTCAAATACCATACGAATATGCATCATATGCTCATCCAATGTCTTACTAAAGATCAAAATATCATCTAGGTAAACAATGATAAACTTGCCCAAAAATTCTTTCAGAACCTCGTTCATGAGCCGCATGAAAGTGCTCGGTGCATTGGTTAGCCCAAAAGGCATGACTAACCACTCATATAGTCCTTTCTTTGTCTTGAAGGCAGTCTTCCATTCATCTCCTTCTCTGATCCGAATTTGGTGATATCCACTCTTCAGATCTATCTTTGAAAAATAAACAGCTCCACTCAAACAGTCCATAATATCATCCATTCATGGCAATGGAAACCTGTACTTGATTGTGATCTTGTTTATTACCCTAGAATCTGTACACATCCTCCATCCTCCATTCTTCTTTGGTGCTAATACCGCTGGTACAGCACAGGGACTCAGACTCTCTCGAATCAACCCCTTCTATAACAACTCATGTACTTGTCTGTTCAACTCTTCACTTTCTGCTGGTGTCATTCTATGTGCTGCCTTGTTTGGCAAACTGGCTCCTGGAATCAAATCCATCTGATGACTGATCTTCCTTACTAGTGGTAATCCATCAGGTACATTATCAGATACAATATCCTGAAACTCATTCAACAAATCTGCAACCTCTACAGGTACATCCTCTACTTCTTCTTTACGAACTTTTGGAATTAAAGAAAAACACACATGCTCATGCCTCATACCATCTAGAAATTTCCTTCCATCAACAAATGTTATTCTTACATTACCACATACCTTTTCTTCGGTCTCCTTCAATGGTTTTAGCTTATGTCGCACTCCATCCTTTGTCAGGGAATAGGTATTCGTACGACCATCATGTACAGCACATTTGTCAAACTTCCATGGTCTACCCAACAACATATGACATGCATCCATAGATATGATATCACACAATACCTCATCTTGGTATCCGCCAATCTTGAACTTCACCAGGTATTGTTCATTGACCATGACCTTGTGGTCATCCTGTACCCAGGCAATCCGATATGGATGTGGGTGTTTCTATCTCTTGAGCTTCAACTTTGTCACCATCTCTTCTGACACCAAATTGTCAGTGCTTCCACTATCAATGATCACATCACAACATTTACCTTCACACTTGCACCTGGTGTGAAACAAGCTCCTCCTTTGCTCAGGTTCATTCTCACCACTCAACAGGACTCTTCTGTTAATCAATGTTTCTCCTCTTTCAGCATCTTCAGAATTTGATGATCTGGCATCTTCATCTACATGTGCAACTCTGGCCTGGCCTTCATTTCTCCTTTCTGTTCTACCTTGGCGCTGAGGACATTCAAATGCCCTATGACCTTCTTCTCCACAGTGAAAACATGTTCCACGGAAGCCACCTCTTCCAGATCCTTGTCCTCTTCCTCTTCCTCTTCCTCTTTGATCTCTATTATTTTGATCCTAGAAGTGATTGGAATTATTTCCACGCTGATTCTGACTGCTACTGGCCTCATCCTTCTTTTTCAGATCCTCATTTCGGCCACCATATGATCGTCCACCACGACCTCTTCCGTATTGTCTGCTCTCAAACTTCTTGTTCAGCTTTTCCTCTACTTTTAGGGAAAATTGGTATGCCTCCTCAATACTGTTCATTCAAACCAGATTCAACTCCTCCTGAATGCTTGGCCTTAACCCATTAAGGTATCGGAAAACTTTCTCCTTATCAGCTTCTGCATGGCCTATTTTGATGAGGAGTCGATAGAACTTGTCTGTATACT
The DNA here is from genome assembly GCA_027943335.1 of Chamaecyparis obtusa. Lineage (NCBI taxonomy): Eukaryota > Viridiplantae > Streptophyta > Pinopsida > Cupressales > Cupressaceae > Chamaecyparis > Chamaecyparis obtusa. The sequence goes on from BSBK01008133.1 coordinate 167,855, forward strand.
CCTGAACAGATCTTCCTGCTTGCTTCAAACTTTGCATTTTCTTTAGTAGATCAAGCTCATAATCAACAGGAATGAACTGTCGCTTCAATTTAACCACCATCTGATCCCATCTTGTGATTTTATCTTTCCCTTTTCTATTTCGCTCCAATTGAATTTCTTGCCACCAGATCTTCGCATGACCTTTCAGTTTGACCTTCGCAAATTTGACCCTATCAGGATCCTCAACATCTTCATACTCAAAATATTCCTCACATTCATTGATCTAGTCGATCAATTCTTCTGGGTTAAGATTTCCAGAAAATGTAGGAACCTCAATCTTAGGTCTTTTCCCAATCTTGGAAATCGCCCGAAAAAGTCTTTCTTCCTCCTGGTTCACAATTTCAGCTTCTCCTTCTTGATATTCTTCTTCGGCTTCATCCTCGCTTTCATCTCTGACATTAAGATTCATTCCTCTGCGAATCTCTTCTTGCAATGCTCGCACTTGTCTCTGCAGCTCTCTAATCTCAGGTGTCACAACACCAGCTCTTCCGCCGCGTTCTCTTCGTGGAGGCATTTTCACGATGTGCTCTGAAACCCTAGCCACGGTCCTGGTGCAAACTGCCTCACAGTTGGCGATCTATTTACACACTCAAGAAAACCTGCTCTGATACCACTTGATGAAGGGTGCTCCCCTTAATACCACAAACACATAACAGAAATAGAGAAACAACAACAATAATATGCAAGAACAGAAAATTGGCTTCTTATTATCTCCACAAATGTGGAATTACAAACTTTCAGAATTACAATATGCAAAGCCACATGGGTATTCCTTACAATATTTTGTAGGACAAAGCCTCAAATCAATACCCAGATCTACTACCCAGAACTATTCTGAACTGCCTAAGACAATAATACAGCCTTCCTTATATAGGCAATTTTCCACCGCTTGGGAAGGTTCCAAAATTTTAGCCAATAAGGCCGACCAACTTAGAATTATTTTATTTTACATTTTATTACATCATAGTCGGCTCAAGATAACCTTTGAAACCCGAACAAAAATTTTGAAGAAAATTATTTTTCGCCATTTCAGGTGGCCCAACTTCCGAAGACCATAAGTCATCACCAGTTGACCCAATCGGCTATTATAACCCCATTTCAGAAATTCCACGAAGCGCTCTACAAGCTTGACCAACGCAAGTGCCTGTCACCCAAATTTTTGACCTCATCCGGGGCCTCTAAAGCCTTCAAAACTGAGTTCAAAGTTTCTGTACCCTGCTGCCAATACCAAAAATCTTCAATATCTTCCAATATACACTTGATTTGGCAATGAAACTTTACTGGCAGACTTATATGACCAAAATGAACCTCCAAGAAAGAAATAAGATCATTCTGAGCACATACAAAAATTACCAAAAATAGTAACTTTCCATAAATAGCAGCTTTGCACAAAATAGCCCTTATTGAAAATAAAAAAAATAGAAATGTTTTTGGGTGATGCAAGATTTCTCTTACACCTAGGATGCTCCTGCATCAACACTATATAACATCATTGCTATCATCAAAGGGAGGTTCATTGTATAGCTTATATCAATACTTTAGGAAGAGCAGAGATCTCTATGAATATCTGCAAATTGGAATATCTTAACTTTGCATAATTCCTAAAGTCATCAGATACAATAGTGATTTAATATCATATCCACATTATTATTTGTAGATTATACATATTAATCTAGATAATCTTAGCATTACCTATATATAGACCTATTCACCTTTCATATATCCAATTGTCAAATTAGAGATAGCAATGATATTGTCATATATATCTTATCAATTGGATAAGCTTAACATTTATAAGTGGTATCATAGATCATAATTCATAGTGTTAATTGAGACTTGGAGTGATGTAGAGCTTGACAACCGAAGGTGAATAATCCCAATCAAACTTAATAATCTAAACTTTCATTCATCATAGGTTTCATTGTGACAGCCGATTGTATGGTTGCTGAAAGAGATTTATAATCTTGTGATATATCAATGATGAGAACATCAACAACATCAATAATCTCCTTGGTAATCACTAAACCAACTTACCAACATTTTCTGACTGTTGCAAATATTATGGCTCCTTCACAGACTAAGGTTGGTCTCTTCATGAGGTGGGTCTACCACCCTTTTAGTTAAGGGCTAAAGAGACTGATTTATTGTTATAACTTGCTCATTGTGGGGAAACTTTAAACACTTATTGATGATAGAAGGAATACCTTTCATGCCATTGAGCCAAGGTTGTCCTAATTTCACACCAAATAAGTCCAAGGTAGGGATAATAGAAAGGGTAACATCTAAGGACTTAAAACCAACTTTGACAATAAGGGTGACCAAACCTAGGATGTGGAACCAAAAGACCTATCCAAAAGAAAAGCTAGCAATGTCTAAGAGAATTTTAGACACAAGGAATAATTATTCACAGGTATGAACAATTTAATAATTTTTCTTTGGTTAGTTTTTTGTGATATGATATATTTTACAAATTAAAAATTGAAAAATCTTACATTCTATTATAGAGTTTGACAAATGGATTGTATACTTTTCAATCTATTTTTCCTGTGTCAGCTCCTATAAAGGCTCCAAGATGCTGCTTCCACTCTCCTAAATGGTTGGAACTGTTCAAAACTATCCACTACATGTGTCATAGATTGATCTCTTCCTCTTAACTCCTCATTATTTCCTTAATATAGTCACTTGCCTACATATAGGCTATGTTATTGTTGAGTTCAAGGTGAGTTAGGTCTCTTTGAGGCATGGGAAGAGATCTTCTTTAAGGCTTCATAAACTGCCTTCTTCATTTAAGTCTTTCCTACATTGAACACATAATGATATGTCATTCTCTGTTGACCTGGAAACCTTCTACAACTTCTAATGGGTAGAGACACTATGTGGCTTCTCTCTATATTCAATTTTGCAAGCTAACTTTCTTTTCATAACCCTCAGCATGACATTCTGTAGGGGCAAAGATGCAGACATATCACCATGTTACCTGGCATACCTGAAGCTTCTTCTTTTTCTTTGTCAATACAATGTATGCCAACACCCAAACCTACTATATGGGATGATGCATTACACAACACTTCTCTCTAGGACACATTATCTCTATAAAGCCCAACTTAGGAGGGTATTCACATGTAATTTGAATCTTTTCATCTATGTTTGTCCTTTGAAAGACTGTCTTGCTTTCAATTTTACTATGTATAAGGTTGTTATATGTGCTTTAGAAAAGTTTCATCAACATTTTACTTTCTTTCTCTTTTAATTTTTCAAGAAGGGCCTATACATCTCTATCCTATTCATGGACTCCTTTTATTCATCATGACTGGCCCATTGACTTCTATCATAATAGAATGTGTCAGCATTAAGACTGCTACTTTGAGATTTATGTATTGTGGTCTTAAGGACTATGTACTGATTAATTATTTACTACCCCTTATTATTCCCTATTATCACCAGACCCACGCTCTTGCTGGTCATTACTCTCACTGATTTCTTTATCATTCTTAGCTTACACAAGGCTACCGAGTCAACCTCAAGTAAGGAGGCTTGAGAGAACATGTCTTATAAGGAAAAATGGAAAGATCTCAATGTTATCATTGTCATGAAAAAGCTCTCTTTCTATTCTTCT